>BOPP01000132.1:945094-967464 GCA_017312745.1 Gryllus bimaculatus
CACTTTTTTGTTCTCAATTCGACACCCTAGATTTGAGCGACCGTTTTTATGAAGACAGGGGGGTTTAAAATTAGTTAGTATACTTCGTTTTGACTGTGAAATTTATTCTTCATCCAAAAAATTAGCACTACACAATGGAATATGGAGGGGGAGAGTCAAATGTGTCAGTGGCAATTTATGTGTTGATTGGTTTTATTGTGGGATAGCTTTTCATGCAGATATTTGACAAACTTTAGTTTTTCTCTAAGTCTGATCTGATTGAGAAAAGAATGTTATTATGGATATTTTTGCACCACTATCTAGATATTCATACTGTTTAATATAGAATAATGTAACATTAAAAAGCTATGAGGAGTAGATATAATTTTAGAAGATGACAATGTCAAATGGTACGCCGTCAAAATATTTTGATAGATTTCTGTAGTTGCTCGGTTGATATGGTTATATAAACCTGCGAGGGACAGAATTTCGAGGTTGCTCACGTTAAAATGGCGAGATACCCTGGGAGATTCTGTTTTGTCGGAGGTATTTTTGATGGACTCTAGTTCTTTGGCAGAAAGAACGAATACAAGACGGATGAGGAAATGGTTAAAGAGTTTAAGAAAGCAGAAATATTTATTGGTGGGTTTAGATATAAGTGTTTCCAGTAGTGGTCTTTACTCGAAAAGATAGGTGATAGATTAGCTACTCAGTTGTTAAAGTGTTAATAACAATCATTTTTATCGGTTCTTTGAAAAAAATTGGTGAATTATATAATTATAAAATTATTTTAATAACTAGGGAAAATGGGAGGGAAGAAGTTTGTGCGACGTATGTATGAGTTTTTATTGTTTTGTAGGGTGTATTCGCAATCCATTTAGCATGATAAGTGAGGCGTGAGGACGGATATTGGTACTGGATTTAGTTGATAGATTATATGTAATTCACGCGCTCTTTGGATGAGACGAGTCGTTACTGTGAGAGAGCTGTCGCATAGCAGATGTATACGAGGTTCTCGCGCATAGGAGGGGGGGGTGGTTAAGGATGGGTTGTTAGGCTGGTGAGTTTAGTTGAGTCGTAATTTTAGAACCTGTAATGTTGCTCCAAGACGATGTAGAAAAGATACAAGATGGCGGGATGTCAAAAGTTGGTTGGGTGTGAGTGTTTTTTAAGAATTTGGGAACAATGGCTTTGGTTGTCATATTGGTTTTTGATTTTTATAGAGTGGCATTTAGCATATCACTACCAAAGTTTAAAGGAAATTGGAGGTCTTTATAACGAAAATATGTTTTCTTGTAATTAATTTAATATACATGAATTATTCTGAAAACTCTGGAAGTGTTAAATGTATCCTGGACGTTTACGACCGAATTAATTACCTGCAACGCAATTTTATGTAATGAAAGTTTAAACAGTTCGATATCGCACTTGCGCAAGCATCAGGCTTTCGTGGGCCTGCATTATGGCATTGAGGGCGTTTAAGCCATTACATTTACACCTTTTTGTTTTCCTTATTTGGTCTCAGTGGCCGATTTGACCCATTCCAGAGAGTGTCTTTCCGTATTCTTTTTAGGGTGGTTTAATCGTAACCGTATTGATAAAATTAATTAATTCTTCTTTATATTCAGTCTCTTTATATAAAATGTCACAGTTAGAAGTGTGAAAATGCAGTTGATTTCAATAATGTATTATTAGCACTATTTTGCAGTGCTAAATGGTTTACTGAGATTTTTTAATCATACCTTGGCCTGTTATACCGTTGTAAATCACAAAGTATCCTAATTTTTCCTTTTGTCCTGCATAAGGTTATAATAGGAAATATTAAATTTGAAACAATATTATACAACAATATTCATGATTCGATTATATGTCTAAACCAAATAATTCGCGGGTAACCGAGGAAAAATTTAATTTTTGATATTTACTAAATTTCTATTCTCCCCCTGTAGTCTTTTAGTTGTAATAAACACTTTCATATTGCAAAGATTAAAATATTTTTACGTGCAAAAGAAATTTTTAGTATTGCAAATATTTGATAGTATTGTAAAGATATATCAAATTATATTTCCGATTTGTACATGTTTCTAGTGGTATTTTGATAGAATAGAAAACAGTATTAAAAAGAGATAGACACCCTATTCGAGGAATCCATATCCTTGGATGGCAAAATAACTATCGTGTTTTACGAAGACAAATTTATTTTGATGGTATATTTGATGGCATATTAATGCTTTTAATTAGAAGTATTACATGAGCGAATGAAATTAATAAATTTTTGTTTGTTGGACCAGTAAAACAAACCCTTTTGATAGTACTTTAGGATTGAAGATTTTCCATTGGGATCAGATGACATTTTTATCTTTATGATAGTTTTGATGAATATAATGTTGCTCTCCGAAGTTTGTTTGCGTTTAAACGAAGATAAACTTACAATAGTAATTGTTAGGAAGAATAGTGTAAACACAAATTCGATAATTGTTCTTGTTAAAAATAATTTTTTACGTGTGACAAATAAGATTTATATTGTTCATATTTTGGTTAAGGTATTACTGTTTTCTTTGATTTTCTACCTTCTTGGACGTATCAAAATATTTGTGGTATGAAGCGAATATATATTACAATTCAAGGCTCTCAGGAAAGAGCTGCGGACAGGCGGCTAAACAATAGTCTTTGTTAAAGACTCAGAGAGCATAGTGTAAGAATGCTTCTAGGCTGACATTTGAGTAAACAGCAATGTGAACGCCCGCGTCGTCTCCGCGCGAGCTATTATTCACCTCTCAGGGGATGAAAGTGGGGAGCGCGGTAGAACGGAGGGGAGAGGAAGTCGAGGGGAGGCCGTTAGCCGAACGCTTAGGTCACCGTCACGGAGCGAATATGCTTAGTTCTTTCTCCTGCTTCAGGAGGAAGACGGAGAGCGGAGCGAGCCGGCGCTGGGGATCACGCAGATGCGCGGCGCGCGTGCACGATCATTAGGACGCACAAAGTTGGAATAAAGTGCTGCGGGCGGCGAGGAGGCGAGAGAAGACGGTTCATGCTCGTACACGACGCCGCGAGTCCCACCCTATTCTTTCTCTAAGGGGGGGGGGGGGGTGAAGATTTTTGGGTTTCGAGAGCTTGAAGATGGCTTGCGGGACGCCGACATCGAGAAGGTGGGGACGATGCCTCGTAAAAGATACGGTGCGAGTCCCGAGGCGCATCAGGAGGCTCTTGTGCATAGACGAGAGAGGCGTGGAGTACACACATACTACCGGGAAACGCGAAGTTCTGAGGTAATGTCCTGAGGGCCATAATTTGAAGCTTTCTCTGCAAGGATTCCGATAACTTGCCGAAAATGGTTTTCAGGAGAGAAGCTAGAGCGCCTGATTAAGGCAGACAGCGGCGGGGAGAAGGAGGCAGACCGTGTCCCTTACGCAAAATTAGAACGGCCCGGGGCCTCCCGTGAGGTTATAACACAGGGGGGTTTTGCGTGCGGTGGAAACGTATCGTATACCGGGCGGCTACGCGTGTGCCACAATTGCCAGGATTTCGAGCATGTGGGTAATTTAAAAGCGCCGCAAGCGTGCAAGAAGTGGCGGGGAGCTGCTGGCACCGAGCAGTGCGTGGGAAAATCCCTAGTGGAAGAGCACAAATGAGCTATTGCAACGTCGAACGACAACGTAAGGGTATACAAGGTTGCCGAGGATAAGACGTTGGTTTTAGTGGAAATTGGTGAGAAGGCAACGCAGGAGGGACTCCAGGGGACCGCCAGCGACGCGCGTTCCCCAAACAAAAGAGGTCGGCGACACACAGTCGGAGTTTCGCGCTCTCCCTAATGCGGGAGCGGAAATTCGGGTGCAAGACGTACGCGCCACCGGGGCTAGCGTTGCCCCAGGGGAACGCAAACGCGGCCCCGAGAAAGCAGCGAACCCGCAGGAGGGACGTACCAGCTACCCGAAGCCCTGGAGCAACCGCAGCCACCGGGAGAGCAGGCGGGGCGCGATGGCAAGCTCGCGAGGAGCGCGATGCGGCTTAGGAGCGGAGTACGGACGGAAGACGGAGAGGGTTCAGTCTCAAAGTGAGCGAGAGCAGAAGCACGGCCCGGCCGAAGTGACGAGACGGTGGAGATCTAGAGAAACGGGAATCGCCCGGATCTGGTAATGCAGGCGATTCTTGGATCCATCACGTGCAAGAACCGAGTGGGTAGCGGCGGAAAGCAACGGTTGGAGTAACGTCATTCTACGCCGCACCAGCGTCTCACCCTTAATATGGTAGGCTCCATTTTTATTACCCCAGAACAGTGCCGTTGGATTTTGGAACTTGCAACGGCATCTGCTCGCGAGAGAACAGATCAGAGCTACATCAGCTTTCTCGCTCGCGGCGAATATTTCAATAATGATGTTAGGGGAACATGGCTTAACACGCATTGGCTCTTTAATATTCAGGTTTCTTTTCTGCTACAAGAAGACCAGAGAGCACAAGCAACAACGTGACAGACTGTGCCCACAGCGGAGGCGGATGCAATCCTATAAGACGCAACATAAATTATTATGATTGAAGGACTTACGAGCTGCGGATGCACGAGGCACTGCTGTTGTGTTCAAGACCCAGAGGGAGGGCGGCTGAGTCATATTCCATTACGACAGCCCGATGCACGGGATACGTGCGCCCTGACTGCTGCAGAAATTGCAAACTATAGAGGCTAAATCACTCCAACACCTAGTGACTGGGCTTTTATGAACAACGGGTATGGAGCTCCCGTTTTACCTGCCCGGGACGTAAAGATGAAGACCGTGATGAACGGCTGCGGAGATTACGTCAGATTAGCCTAAAGACGTGCAAGCCCGGATACTTTAGATATTGCGCAATATGGAGAAAACTTATTACTCCACACTAACCAATTTGGACTTTTCTGACATTTCCAGTGATATGCGGATATGAGGCGCGGGTGCCTAAGACGCTGTGCAGCACCCACGCTTGCCGAAGAGTGGCAGGATGAAGAAATTCCAGACGGGCTGCAGGCGTGCTCGTGGTAGAGACTCGATGGTATGTTGTCAGGAAGTTCGCGATAAAGCGTAGTCGGTTGTGTTGAGAGAGATAAGATTAGAGAGTGTGTGAGGAGGATGGAGCAGAGCAGACTATCACTACAGCGAGCAAGATGGAAGTGGTTTTATAAATTTAATTTTAGGAAAACAGGGCGGCAGATTGGTGGCAGAAGCACGCGAACCCAGCTATAAGCGGGAGTAAAATCGATTGAACGTAAGTAGAAATCGAACGAGTTGATACGAATAAGAAATGGGTCCAAATGTTGTCAGGTTTCAAACTGAAGATAATTCATGGGGGTTATCCGCATGCTTTCAGGAGCAAATAAAGGGCGCGCTTTAGACAGACAGGAGAGGTGTAGAATAACGAGCGAAGCGGAATCCTAGCTAATGTCTTAGAATCTGCGTTTTCAGACGGTCGGAGGCGCGCGATACGCACGTTGTGAAGTAAACAAAAGGTAATGGGGCTTGCACGGCTAGACGACCGAGCGAATTTCGCTACAGAGACTGAAGTAAAGCGGCATTTCGGAGCTTGATACGACTAGAAAGCTCTGCCGAGGCATTTATAGCTCCTGGCCCCGACGGCATCTCTAACGACGTCCTGAAGAAGCTGCCGCAGCAGGCCATAGTGTTTTAGTCGCACTGTTTAATGCTATATTTATGTTTCAGCATTTCCCGAATCAGTGGAAACATGCACATATTTTAACTTTTCACAAGCAGGGGAAAATTCTGAAAAAGCCCGCTTCGTACAGGCCCATAAGCCTACCAAACACGGTCGGGAAGTTTTGTGAAAAACTAATTCAAAACAGAATCTTGAAATATGTTTCAGAAAATGCACTATTAGACAAGGAGCAGTTCGGCTTTTGCGCTGGACGTAGCACAACGCACCAGCTTGTGAGATTCACGGACCGCATAAGACGCAACTTCAATGAGCGCCGATTCACAGGTGGAGTTTTCCTCGACGTTGTCAGCGCCTCTGATAAGGTCTGGACGTCGGCCTCCTTTACAAACTCCACTTGAATGAACATGAACTTTCCTATATACCTTATACACCTTATCCACTCGAACCTAGCAAACAGAAAGTTTCAAGTGACGCTTCTGAATACCAAATCCACCCGCCGCGCCGTACTGGCCGGTGTGCCACAAGGGGGCGTGATTAGTCCTACGCCTTCAGCCTTTACGTGCGTGATATTCCCACCCACCCTCAAACAGAGCTCGCCTTGTATGCAGACGATACGGCTGTAATAGCCACGTCAAAAAATATCGAGCTTCTCCATAAGTACTTGGATCAAAATTTGTTACAGATCCAGGAGTGGCTGAAACAGTGGCGGGTCAAAGTCAATGTGAGTAAGAGTGCAGCTGTACTCTTCACACGGAGACAGAGATTCATGCGGCCAAGGCCACCCGTGCTATGCGGAGACGCGATAAATTGGACAAAAAATATCAAATATTTAGGAGTTACTTTAGACAGCTCATTGACATTCAATCTGCACATCGCAAATGGGTGACACAATACGCGGCAGACCAAAGGCAGATTGCGAAGCTTGTTTCACAAGCGGAGCAAACTGTCAACGGCAAACTGCCTCACGCTTTATAAAGCAATAATTCGGCCGCAAATAGACTACGCATGCCCAAGTTGGGCAATTTATCAGCAGTAATTTGCAGCAAATTATCTTCTGAACAAACTGCAAGTAGTTCAAAACGAGGCGAGTAAGGAGGCCGAAGCCGACATTTTTGTGAGGACATTTTCGAGGATATATTTGCAAGCGCTGAAAGGAGAATAGTTGAAATACACCATTCCGAATTGACCGTGAGGTCGTGGAAGACAGAAGACGATAAGTTGATAGAAAGATTCATAAAATAAGAAACTAGATTTGCGAAGCGGACCGTTAAAAAGTTTAGGCGTAATACGTACATAGTGAGAAGCGGTAAGAACTGTTACTAGATCACAAAAGTTTACAAAATATATTTTGTTGTGAAAGTGACGCTATGACAAACGAAGACGTTAGCTGTTTATATGTGCACGGACTGAAAGGCAAAATGCGTTCTCTGCATGAGGGGCGAAGAAAGAAAGAAGAAGAGGCGTACGAGCGTGTTCCGGTGTCCGAACAAGGAAGAAACAAGAACGAACACTGGAATTTTGATTTGATCTGGTGCGTGGCCAGGTCAGCAGCAACTTCCGACGAGGTCCAGGAACGCTTCGTAGCAGAGTCGGCGACGTGATATCTTGTTCACATTTTCCCGTCTTCCTTCGAATACCATCATTAAATTGTTGAAGCATTACTCAAAATATCGATTCCGATTTGGGAACTGATTTCAAAAATAAAATTGAACTATTTGTGAAAAGATCACCAATATTTCATCTCCTCACATTTTAAATAAAGACCTATTTTACTTCCAAGATCTTCCGTTTTTATTCTACTACCGGAAAGAATGAGCAGAGATTACCCACAAGTTTTATCCTACGACTCGACTTTTTATCTAAATTCTATTTTAAAAAGAAGTAAAATGCCATTTACAGATTAAAAATCGGACAACTGGTTCAGAAAACTCAGGGGTAAAGTAAATTCCGTGATAGCGCTGCGATCTGTTGAATTTTCCTACAAGTATTTTTCGAAATATTTAAGACCCATTCACAATGCAAAGGTAAACATACGCATAGTGCATAGACATAACATAAGAGGTAGACTGAAGTATTCACAATGCCTAACATAACGTAAGCAAAATAAGAGTTTCTATTGGTTGTGAGACATTCTAGTTTACTATTGGTTGACGAGAATCGACAGTGCCCATGACCCATGCGATCGATTAAAGGCTAAATGTCCCGACACTAGTACAATTTGTAGCCAACACGTGGCCGCTCCAAAATAAGTAAAATTGACTTTACCGATAACGTCTGAACCAATGGTCCGATTTTCAAACTCTAAACGGAATTTGACGCCTTTTTAAAATAGAATTTACGCTACGGTAACCTTTTTCCAAAAATCTAGCAAAAACGCGAATTTGAAATTAGTTCTCAAACTTCTGAGAACAAATTTAAAAATGTGGGCTTATAGCGCGATGGCGACATGCTTCCTGAATCCAACGCCGTGACAATCATGCAAATCGAACGAATAGGAGCGTCGTAAAGTGAAATTTACGAAAACCCTCGCCCCCTCCCCTTCTGCGCCGTTGCGTCACCCACCCGCCAGTTGTGGACCCTCTGTCGGCGCGGCCAGGCCCGGCGGCGTGCGGTCAGCCCAGGCGGAGCAGGAGGGACTTGCGGGATACGCAAGCCAGACAGTCTGTTAATGCGTTCGTCACTTTCCATCTCTATCTATTTTTCCACAGATACCAAACTAGAGATGCTATACTACTATTACAGACCGAGGTAAACGGTCTGTAATAGTAGTGCATAACTATCTTTTTCACATATTTCCGTCTTCCTTCGAATACCATTTTAAAATTTTTGTAGGCATTACTAAAAAAAATGATTCCAATTTTTAACTTTTTTTAAAAAAGGAACTAATTGTGTAAATATCAGCATTATTCCATCTCCGCAAATCTTATTTTAGATATATTTTACTTCTAAGGTCTTCTGTTATCACTCCACCTTGGTCTGAGATCTTCCGTTGTCAAATACCGTAAAAAATGAGCGGAGTATACGCACGAGATCTTTTATCCTACAATTCGATTTTTGATCTCAAAACGTTTATCTGCTTTAAAGAGTTCATCTGGTGAATTTCTTTTCCCAAGTAAAATAGCCGAAGCTAATTTTAAAAATGTTTTCGTACTTTCGGACAAATTTAAAATAAAAATGCATGATCTTGGCTGTCCGGGTGACGTTGCGTCGAAGGCTGTTTTGCCAACATTTCGACCATTTTGTCGTGATATTCCTCAGGGCTGGTATGCCCATCCATAAGATGGTATGGACATGGTAAGACCACGACAAAATGGTCGACACGTCGGCAACAATCTCCGACGCGGCGTCACCCGGAGAGCCAAGATCATGCACATGACTCTGGCCGAAAAAGCCTACGACTTCAAATTTTAAAAAAGTGGTAAAATAGCGGTCTGGCGAGCTGTATCCTGACTCCAACGCCGTAACAAGCATCGAAATACGATAGTATGAGTCATGACTTATCCCAGCTTACTTGGTAAGTTATTTTTATATAAAATAAATAGGTTTTATTTGTATAATTTTGATGGGAATTAATAATTCCTGGTGAGTCGTTTCATACAGACTACGTAAATGAATAAAGGGTAATGATGCAATTGGATAACTCCTAGATGTTTGCTTGCATTTGGAGCGCGTTTTCCCTTCAATTTTCTTTGTTTTATAAAAAGTAGATTTTCTAGAAAAAGTTATCTGTAGAAATTGCAGTATGCAAAACCAGTTAGACGTGACTCTTTCGAGACATATCGGACACAACAATATAAATAATATAGAATATTCAAACGAGTTTAAAAACGAAGGAAATCTTTTTCTAAGAGTATGATCTTAGGATATGTTTTACGCTAACGCTTACGCGACATAATGTAATCTACACAACTTTCCAGAGGAGATAGAAAATGAGGTTTCTTACAATGTGAATTGTTTTTGAAAATCTTAAAGTATATGTTTACATCAACATTTTTAAAATCCTTTTTTCTTTTTCTTTTTCCGAGGAATGTCTTTTGCCGATTGACTGAATTACACGGTATTCTTGCAATTGTGTTGTTATTTGCACAATCTCGGCTGTCTCCTTTCTTTGGTAATGGAATAATTATAGTGCGTTGCAAATCTGTTGTTCACTGTTTTATTTTCCAGATCACATGGCATAATTGTGTTTGTTTCGCCAAGATTTCTCCCCTGTATCTTTGAATAGTTAAATTGGAATATTATCTACAGCCGGGGACTTCCCATTTTTCAGTTGTTTTGTCGCCTAATTCATTTCTTTGATCTCAGGTTCTTATTCATAATCATCTATATTTATACACTACTCTATTTGTAAGCCCTTATCATATAACTTCTTCGTTTCCCCATTTTTCGGATTCTCTTTTTTGTATATTTTGTGTTCTCGTTCTTAACATTTGCCATTGTGGTTCAAGTCCTGGTCATATTCCGGATGATCTGGAAGATTTTTAAGATACCATTTGTTTGTAATGTTTTCATTTCTTCGTTTTTTCTTGAATAAACTTTTCTTTATCTTGTCTTGGCTGGTGGAACCGTAGATTTTCTACTTTCGCTGGTCATTGTTGTTCTTTGCAGATAAATATGTTTGAAAAGATGATAATATAAGGATTCGTTGTAATACTATTATTAAAGTAATATAATAATATAATAATATAATATAATAATAATAATAGGCACGCGTTTGGAGTAAAAACCAAAGTATGTACACTATAGTATTGCTTATCATCGTACTATATAATCCATCGAATCTTCACTTCGATGTCTGTGTTTCCAAGATTTTGTGAAAGTTCTTTATATTTCACGGAGAGAATCTTGAATTTTCTCTGAGAGTCTGATTCAGTCTGTTGATTGTGAAAACTATTGAGCAGGTTGTTGCTCCGAATGCATCGGGCGGTTGGTCTTTCATCGCCACCTGCCGCAAAGGACTAGAGGTGGGACTAGGGCACGAACGAGCCTGGACTCGCGTAAAGTGGCCGTGGGGGAGGGGGCACTGAGGAGTATACTGCACTACCATTCAAGTACAAAATGGTCAATGAATTGAGTGTTTGTAAACATTTCTTTCAATAAAACCGCACCGCAAGAAGTCGCAGAGACAACCACTCATTTTTCATAATTTACTTTGTTCATGTCACAAACATCATGTACAAACTTTTAAAATTACGTTGGTCAGTCACAAAAGCTTTGGGTTATCTCTTTTTATCTGCCTGTTAGTCTGTACAACAGAGATTGTGAAAGTATTGCATGTCTGTCCTAGCAACTCCGATCATACAGTCACACCTCGATTTCGGTGCTTTTGAATAAATGTGAATAATAATAATAATAATAATAATAATAATAATAATAATAATAATAATAATAATAACAAAAATTACATTGTAGATAACTGCGGCTATATGCATAAAAAGAACCAAGAAATTCAAAATTATAATTTACTTTTAGTTTACGAGACAAATCTTTCCCCAATGTTACAAGTAATCGCAGCTCGAGTCATGAAAATTCCAGTCTCCTCCTCATCGCTTCGCCTCTCCCTGAAGCGGTGCCATGGGAGACGCTAGATTTGTGCAGGACCTGCGGTCGCTTCCGATTACATACGAGGGTCTCTGTGTTATCGCCTTCCGCTTACGGAGTGAGGAGAGGTGTCACAGCAGGAGCGGATCCAACCGATTATTTTTCGGGAGGGGTATATTTTTGTATACATTTATGTAAATAATAAATGTATTTGTTATTATATTTTATATTATTTAGAGATTCACCAGATGAACTCTTTAAAGCAGATAAACGTCTTTTTGAGATCAAAAATCGAGTTGATAAAAGAGCTCGTGCGTATACTACGCTCATTCTTTCCGGTATTTGACAACGGAAGATCTTAGAGCAAGATGGAGTGATAACAGAAGACGTTAATAGTAAATTATATCTAAAATAAGATGTGAGAAGATGGAATAATGGTGATATTTATAGAATTAGTTCATTTCTTTTAAAACCAGTTCCAAATCAGACACGATATTTTGAGTAATGCCTCAAACAATTTTAAGATGGTACTCGAAGGAAGACAGAAATATGTGAAAAAGATAGTTATGTACTACTATTACAAACCGCTTACCTCGGTCTGTAATAGTAGTAAACCGTTTACCTCGGTCTGTAGTAGTAGTATAGAATCTCTAGTTTCATATCCGTGGAAAAATAGATTGAGATGCAAAGTGACCAACGCATAAACCGAGTGTGTGGCTTGCGTGTCCCGCAAGTATCGCTTCCTCCGTCGGGGCTGGCCGCACGACGCCGGGCCTGGCCGTGCCACCGCGTTGACAGAGGGCTAGTGGGTGACGCAACGGCGCAGAAGGGGAAGGGGGGGGCGAGGGTTTTCGTAAATTTCACTTTACGAAACGCTCCTATTCGTCTGATTTGCATGATTGTCACGGCGTTTTGATTCAGGAAGTATGTCGCCATCGCGCTATAAGCCCACATGTTTAAATTTGTTCTCGGGAGTTTGAGAACTAATTTCAAATTCGCGTTTTTGTTAGATTTTTGGAAAAAGGTCATCGTAGTGTAAACTCTATTTTAAAAAGGCGTCAAATGCCGTTTACAGATCGAAAATCGGACCATTGGTTCAGACGTTATCGGTAATGTAAATTTTACTTATTTTGGTGCTGCCACGTGGTGGCTACAAAATGTACTAGTGTCGGGACATTTAGCCTTAAGGGCGGGAATATATTTGCAGCAAACGATGCACACTCGACGTTAGCAATGACATTTAATAAATTATTAACAATTTGGATTGTATACTTCTAAAGAACCTGTAACAAGTATTGTACTTCAGGTTCTTTCTTCAATTCTTTCTGGGTCATTCACCCCCTTATCTCAATCAGGTTTTTGTCCAGTCTCCCTAATCTTGGCGTGAACTGTTTTTGGCGTAAGTAAGTAGACACATTGCAATAAAATGTCTCAAAACAATGGAGCAATCCAGGTTCCTAGATGATATTCTGTAATACCTTCACCGCTTATTGATTATTATTATTAACAGAATATTATGGAATCAAATTACTGTGGTGTACACCCATCCACCAAAATGAGGAAATTTTCAATAACAATTTTATATCCTTACTATTCTTATGCATTTCTTATGAAATAATAAAGAAGAAATATACTAACTCATTGAAAGTTAATGTCCAAATGTTATTAGATAGATATGCATAGGGATGAAAGTTAATTTTTTTTTAAATTAAAACCCAATCAGCAACATGTATTTGGAATGGTGATTTACAAAATCTAAGAGCACATTATCAGTTTTTACTACATTCACGTAGCACTCTCATGGCACAATAATATTGGATAATTTAAAGGAAATAACTAATAACATAGATATGATACCTTCTTGTCATTACAAATATTCAAATATATTTTTCTAATAAGCGAAAAATTCTGTCTAAGGGAGAATGAGATTTTGATGCTAACAGCTGCCCAAATATGTGCCTGTTAATTCCAATTAATGGTTTAAACATAATTATAGAAAATACGTAAAGTTTGAAAATGACACTAGAAAATAATGTTCATATTATAAATATATTTGGTAATAATTGATGTAAATTCTCACTTCACAAATGTTATCTGCAATTTATCTTATCTAAAAATATATAACAATATTGTAGGAAATCACACAAGTCACTATCATTCAGAGGTTTTACTCAATGTTCGAAAAAA
The DNA here is from genome assembly GCA_017312745.1 of Gryllus bimaculatus. NCBI lineage: Eukaryota > Metazoa > Arthropoda > Insecta > Orthoptera > Gryllidae > Gryllus > Gryllus bimaculatus. Next base: position 958,442 of record BOPP01000132.1, read on the forward strand.
GGTTTAAAAGTATCACACTCTCTCGCACCAGAATTAATTTTAAAATTTACATTATAAACTTTTTGAAACATTAAAAAAAAAATTCAATAACATATAAATATCTTTATTTTAAACATCAACTAAAAGCAAATGATACTTAAAACACAACCACAGATAACTTGAAATCTATTGTATCTACAAATAGGTAATATGCAAATTCTTTATTATTCAAAGAAGAAAATTACTTTTGAAAGTGTAAGAATCATTTTATGATCATTTTGTTCTGCAACTACACAGATAATTATTAGCAAAATATTCTTGTTCATAATTTGTTATCTCTCAAAAATTGGCCCCCCCCCCCCCCCCACACACACACACACACACCACATTACATAAATGCTCTCAGCAAAGACAGAAAAATTGAATACTTTTATCTCAGAAACTCAATTACACTGTACACACAGCTAGTAGTAAGCTTTCCTGAAAAATGTTTCATTATCATCTTGCAAACATTTTCACCAACAACAGAAAGTTTCTCACAAAATTTACATCTTACATGTCTCTGATATCCTGCCCATGATATCAGAAGTATATCTTGGACTTCAAACTCATAAACCAACAAACATATCAAGAATACATAAAATATTACCAACAGCAAAATATAATGACCCTTTTCTTTTCATATTTCATGAATGTGTAGGCCCACACACTTACCTATTGTCTCAATTTTTACTGTTTAGAAATCAGTATGTAAAAATATGTTCTCGAGAATCATGAAATACCCATACTTACTGTACAACATTACAAATGGATGGATAAATTTTCTCCTACTGTGACAATAGTTGCAAATATAAAATATATTTCAGAATGAAATCACGCCTAACTCCATCTTTACTTTAGAAGAAATAATTCAATGCTGCTATTAGAAACACTGGACTCCTTATTTAATAACAGAGGTATCTTTAAAATATAGGGACAAGCTAAAGGACACTTCACATCAGTCTCACATTAAACTACATATTTAAAAATGTGAAAAATTTCATGATGATTACATAATGTAAAAATACACGTAATATGAATGAAAGACAGTCTACTGAGAAACAAAGTAAGCTGCATTAAAAGCAGGTAAATCTGAGCCTTTATAGAACCATAACTTACAATTATTTTATCATTCACAATTGTTTCTTCATTGGAAAAAAAGAACAACAAAAAAGGAGAGAGAGAAAGAGAGAGAGAGAAAGAGAGAGAGAGAAAGAGAGAGAGAGAGAGAGAGAGAGAGAGAAAGAGAGAGAAAGAGAGAAAGAGAGAGAGAGAAATGTAAGAAAGAAAAAAAAAAAGGTTGAGAAGAATCACTTCCCTCAATTCACTTCGTTAAATGCAATGTATACTTACAAGCCAACATATAGTACATTATTTACAAACAAATATCAAGACAAATATTGCCTGAACATTTATGACATTTGATTAATCCTTCCAAATTGATTTAATATACATTTTTTAACACTACACTTTTTAATGAGTTAATATATTAAACATAATCACAGATAATTACTTTTGTAGCACTTGTTTTTTCAAACATTGTTTAGCAAGTTCGGAACATGTCTGAATTGCAAATCTTAAGATCCAACATCTCTGTCTGTCTTGCAAAAAAAGCATGAAACAATGCTTTTATCTTCCCAACTTCTCCATCATTCTTCAGAAAATTATGAGAGACATTCCATTATATTTAAAATCAAATGTAGTCACTTATCCACTTCCAACATTTCTCTTCAACACACATCACAGATATAAGTACAATGAGAAAAAGTAAAAATATACAAGGAAATTATAGCACACCACCAAGGGATCAAAAGGCCTAGAGCACTAAACTTATCATACTCTGTCACAATATCACATTCAAAAAATTATGATTCTTCCATATTGTCGTACTTATTCCGTTGTCCAAGAAAATCACCAGAACGATTGAACATATTACTTATATCTTCTCTTAGTCTCTCATAAAATGATTTGTATTCCATGTCATTAGCTTGACCAAAGTCAAAATCAGCAACTTCAACAGTGTATCTGTCAAATTAAACCATTAAATTTGTACAAATAAGTTCACATTACATTTTCATATGAAATAGCATGTTCGCATACTTGAAATGAAAAACAATAAAAAACTAAATAGAAGCAAATACAACGAGCCACACAAGAAAAGGTAAACAAAGTAATGAAGACAATAGAAATAAAAGTAAAAAATGCAATAATGGTAATAGAAGATAGTGAAACTTGATGGCTGGCACATAATAAAAGAATGCAATGTAGAATAATTCTACACTCCAGGCAAGAAGGAAGAAATATAGAAAGACCTGAATTGAAGTGGAATGATTTATGGGGTAAACCATGAAGACTATTTCGAGAACAAAAGAAACAGTACCTCAAACCTAACAGCCTGTGCACTTACAATGATGATGATGATGATGAAATACCCTTTTTATACATTTTATTATCATAAATTGTATTTCAATAAACTTTTGCCTGCCCCGAAATTCTACATGCACCCATGCTGAGAGAAATACAAAATTTAAGAATACAATTATAAAGGTCAATACTATCAAGCATGTTACAAAAATTCTTTCAGTTAAACAGATTGAGGAGTTATTCAATAATAAAAGAAAATAATTTCTTACCTGTTCTGGCTTTGAACATAATATGCAACACCAAAAACAATAATAATGATAGCCAATAAACTGCAGGTAACAGGCACCACTATGACAGATAACTGAGGTTGGACTGAAACTAGAAGGACAACAATAAGAACAGTAGTGTCTATAACAACTTACATAAATTTGCATTTTTTTGACAACATACTTACCTTTATACATTCTTATCACTGCTGGAGTAACCACTTTAGAAACATCATTCATAATGACAATAATGTATGTGTATGTGTTAGCTTCACGGAAGTAATGAGTTAGGGTAAAATTACAGACATCACCTTGCAAAGGTGAAGAACAATTTTCATAACCTGCAATAAGAAATTATCACTAGATAAGAATATAAAAATAAAAAAAAATTAAAAATTGCATTTGCTAAATTCAGGTAACCATAACACTACCTGTTACATTGTGCACACCAACTTTAATTTTGGTACAGTGTTGAAATTTTGCAGAACCGTTACAAGAAATACTCAGGTTAAGTACATCACCAAACTGAAGCCAATTGTTACCTTTCACATTCACTTTAGTGATGGGGACTGTAAAAGGACATGCATATGATACAGCATTTTCAATGAGATTCAAGAAGTTAGATCCTTCTTAAAATAAATATGTATAATGAAGTTTTTTATAAAAAAGAAAACTATTCTAAATTCCTTAATCAGAAAGAAAATTAGTTTAATAATTTCTTCACATGAACTATCCAAGTTTTGTTTCAGGACACTGCCTCACCTTTAGCAGATATCTGGATTCGGAAATATCCATACGTTTTGTTTGGATCCGATGGTATAAATGTTTTATTTAAACATTCATTTGGCAAATAATTATTAAAAGAAAGATTCCTTATGGAATTTAAAATGATATTGGTATTATCTACATGTCGCTTTTGAACAAGCACAGCTTCTTTGGAGATCATGCTACTTAACACTGGAGAGATTTTTGCCCCATCATTTGTCAAAGAGTCTTCTGAAACCATTGGAGTTGATGTCTCTTTTGATGCAGTAGATAATTTTCTACTGTCAGTTGAATCAGTAGCCACAAATATTTGTTCAGTAAAAGTATTTTCTACTGATGAAGACCCATTAGTTTTTAAAATAATTTTAGACCTGGGAATTGCTTCACTCACTGGACTGGATGAGCGAGATGTAGAAATGACTGGAGTAGCTGGAGTAGTTGTGGTAGAACTTGAAGTAGTGAAAGTGGAAGTAGTGGTTGTAGTAGAAACTGGAGGAGGATCATCAAAAGAAGCTACCACAAGTGTTTCAACAGTGTACGTTTTTTCCTCAGTGTAATTAAAAACAAATGAGAAGTCAGTCGAATATCCATAGTAAACACAATCCACAAACCAAAATGTTAAAACACTGGTGGCATTATTGGCTATAAAATTACGGTCAGGTTCTGACAACATGATATTATGTTTCACAGGACTTGCATTGGACACGAAAAACTCTTCTTCTTTCCAATCATTCTGTTCAATATGTATTCTTCCATTTAAAGTTTCTGCAAAATAAATAATTTAAAAAATCAAACTCATAATTAATCTCCATATCAGCAAAATAATAGTCAACTCTGAGTAGTCATTATTTTATATTCAATTGCCTACATCTTGTATTACATTATTAATGTAATTAATGTAATGATTAATTTTCATTACAAATAAGCATTGTTCACTGAAAAGAATACATTTTTAGTACCTGTCACATTAAATCTAATTTTTTCATGTGCCTCTTGAATGTAGATTATTTTTTTTTTGTACACCAAGACTGTCACTTCATATTCTTGGGCCGAATAACGATTTGATGGGTATGATATATTCCATTCAATAGTTGCATTACGTGTTTCCAATATCTAAGATTAAAACAAAGTACTCTTTTAATATCCTCATCAAATATACATGACTATTACAAAATTTACAATGAAGTACATGTACTGTAATTTTGATAGTTTTTGGGCGGGTTGACACTTACATGGTTCCGGTGTTGAGGGTAAGCATTGTCATGCCATTCATAAGCAAATTCTCCAGTAGGTGCTTGGTTAAGAGCGTCAATTAATTTTGCAGTTATAGTTATATTGGCACCCAATACCACAGGCCCATTGTGTGAAAGAATTACATCAATTGGGTCACTGAAAGCTGCATGATATTTTCGTAAAAATGAATTATCAAATTTAAATTGTCAAAATATCTATCAATACAAGTTTTTTTGCTAATAGAAAAGCAGTTCAAAACAAATTAATACTCTTTTTAACTCATTTAACAAAAGCAACGCGTATAAACGGATATTCACTTACCGTCCCCAATACTGAATAGGATGCTCGCAATCAACAGATTTCTTAATATTACATCCATGTTTTCGTTCGAATGTTGAATTTTAAGACGTCACAATCCACCCACGAAACCCCACAATTGTTACTCGCCCTCGATACTCATTAGTGGATGTCATATGACAGCCCACATTGATATCGCTGTGAAAGACTTGAAAATTAAATATGACCCCACGGATTGCACAGTAGAGAATCAATGTATGTCACACATTAATTGGATCCATAAATAACACATAAAATATATAAAGTAAAATAATATATGATTTTCATAATGACATAAAATCTTCTGTTATACTTCCTATCACAATGCACAACAGAGAGTATATATCACACAGTATAGAGATGCACAAGTTGGCTGTCATGAAAATGTTTCTGATGTTTTCAGTAAATATTGCTTTCATCTACCAATAGATGGCAATGCTGTCTTCAAAACATGAATGGCCTTGAAGATTCTCATTTTTGTTGTGTTGCTTGTTTTGAATCGGAAGTGATAGGTATTGCACTGCTTGTGTTTTTTAGTTACTTTATTTTTCACTTTGAATCATGTCATCAGTGCTCGAAAACGCTTATTTGAGGCAAAGACTTCGGCAGATGGATCAGTTATATCCCGAACCTTCGACATTCGGACGATGTGATTGCAGGTCTTATTCGTATTTTGCTCTGTCGATTGTACTATTTGTTCTTGGAACACTCATTACGGTACTTGTTTTCGGTGATGCCGGCGGATATTTATTCACAAATCTGGGACATGTGTGGTTAGTAGGACCAGTATTCATTTGTTCCGGACTCGTGATAGCTGTGAGAAGTGTTTTGTATTTAAGAAAGAAAAGTGTTATTCAAATGCTATTGCGGCAACGAGCACTTCTTCGGGTACAGTACAACAATTTTAAAACATTGCGTTTTGTTGTAATATTGCATGTCTTTACATGATTACCTTACCTGCCTTTATTGTATCACACAATTTTGAGATGCATGAGATGTTTGAATATACTAACCCGGTCTAGGGACTACAGGAGTTAGCACAGCAGTCAAGGAATCAACAATCAGGATGTGTCATTCGTAATCCAAGTACAGTAACATTGCCACCGACATATGAAGCTTTGATGGGCGCTTCAGCATCGCATGATAGCAGTGGCCCCACAGAGGCACCACCGCCCTCTTACGATGAAGCAATGTTTCTCATTGGGGATGAAAAGTTGCAGGTGGTTTTAGAAGAATCAAAGTATGCTGCTAGGTTAGTAAATTTGGAAGTCTTTCAATTTTGAATCATTGCATGAATGTTATTGTCTTCTTTTTACACATTTTATTATATTTACCTGTAGTTCTGAAGACGAACTGAGTAAGGGTCTTCATGAAGCAGCCTGCTGTCATAAACCACCTGGAGAAAATAATGGTGGAGATTGAGAAGAATGCTAAAGACTGAGTTAAATATTTATATAAAACTATTTTTTAGATACTAGTTGGATCAATATTTCATTTATTCTTTTAATTTTTTTCCTTATTATTTTATTATCTTGCCCTCTTCATCCAACAAATTGTGCTGCACTTAGGTCTATGATGCACATCTGTTGAAATACCCTGCTTTTTCTGCAAATGAACTGGAAAAAACAAATAAAAACAACAATTAATTGTCTAGAAATTGTACAAGCAGCTCCCTTCATTTTAGATACAAATACTTTGCAATACTTATAAGAAGTTTTTAAGATAAGACTTCAATTTGTAGTAATGAATATTGCTATAGTATTGAACCTTAAAATTCTTCTACTGAATCATATTTTTATCCATGAAAGGTCAGCCATGTGATGCCATGTAATGGCAGAAAGTAAATTTTTTAAAGTTTTTACTACAGCGTTGACAACTGAAAGTGATGAACACAACAACTTACAAACGCCATGGTTCTTTAGATTCAAAAGTGTGCAATTTTGAATATCATCTCTATATGAAAATAAAAAATCATTCATGTCTTTTAAAATGTCCTTTGTTGCCTTGACAGATGTGCATCTTGTACTAAAATAGCACAGATTGAAAATGTAAATGTGCTTCATAAAAAACAAACGGCTAGAAAACACTTATAAATATTTTGAACAAGGACTCAATTGATGAATTGTACTCTGCTCTGTTATTTCAGCTTGGCAAGATACACTGATAGTATATTATGATAAACTACTTCAATTTTGCCTTTCTTTTTGAATTATTAATCTCTAATAAAATGAGCATAAAATTATCTATCAAGTGAAAAAATAAACCAGATTGATTATATACAGCTAAAACTGCAGTTTACCAATAACAGTAATGCTGTTTAATAAATATTATTCTATTGAATAAAACATTGTGTGACAATGAACTAGAAAGGTCTTAATGCCATTTCTTGTATCTCTCAGCACTTATTACAGTGCTTCTTGTATTAATTTCTTTAATCTTCTCTCTTCTGTATTTATTTCTTAAATATTTTTCCCTGATTTTCCCCTCCCCCCCCACCACACACACACATACACAAAGAAAAATCCCCTGCCAGTAACTGACTAAAAGCTAAATTTTGTTCAAGATTTTAAAGGAACATGTTCTGTAGGCATAGTAAAAAGTAAATGTCACCCATACATTTTTCAATCATTGCATATGAAGTACTGCATAACATTTTGTTACCAACAAATGTATTCTTGTGTTTGATTTCGTGTAGACATTGGTAAAAATAGTATTTTTGCCTATATGTATGCACAAGAAGATATTATATACTATTTGTGTTATTGTTCAGTTTTTATTGTTTATATATTCAGTGGGCTAAGCACATATTTAATTTTATATATGCTCATTTGACTGATTTGTAGAATGTAAATAATAGAGAGATATTATGTTTTATATGATGAAATAAGAAATATTTCTTTTTATTAATTGCTTACCATTTTTATCTATGTTTAGAAGTATGCTTGATTTGGAGTTGCGATCTATCATCAGAATGTATTAGTCACAAAAATTTTAAACATCATAGGAAAAATTTTGCTACAAATGCTATATTTTGAAAACATGTTTGTTTGTATAAACTGTATTTAATACAAAGTATACTAATAACATTTAAAAATATATTTCTATAACTTTTTTGCTGTGTATGCTTGTTAAGTTTATTTGTTGTGCAAATATGGTTCATATTAGTTCTATTCCCAAACGGCGATCAAACGAGTGCTTGCCAGCGTTACGGGCCACCCCGGAGGTCGCAATCTGAGGGAACGCACGGCCAACCTGCGAGATCGCTGACCAAGCCGGGTAGCTCGCTGGGGGGGGTGATTTCGTCTCCACAAGGGCAGCGTAGTAGCGCTTCCAACATGTAGCGCCACGCAGGGGCGCCCTTGGGCTCAGCGAGAGTGCTGTCGACAAGAGTAGACGCGGCTCCCCAGTCATTCGCGCCGAGTGCTGGCCTCAAGGTGTGCCGATCAGGAGAGTTGGCGCTGCTCCCACGGGCGCGTGGTGGTGGCCTGCAAGCCCGGCGTTCATCCGCGAGGAGCGTCGCTGGGGCGCAGATGCGGGATCTGCTCCCGCTGCCGGCTTGCGGACGATCCCCAGTAGGTCAAAAGGGTTCTAATATTGAGGGCGCGAAGGCACAGATCAAGCTGCCGGGGATACGGCAAGCATCGGAGACGTCTGCGGCAGTTATGGATCGTGGTTTGGCTGCTGCTTGGGAGCAGCGGCTGTAGTTTCCGCGCTGCGGCGGTTGGGAGGAGGTGGCGGTGTGGGCGGCGTTTGGTAAAAATAAACTTTCATTGGTCCTGCGGATGTCTTCCGCACCAACTGCGAATGACTCCTATGTCCGGAGTGGCTTGCTTCACCATGCTCATCCCGTGGCGGTACACAGCTCGGTGCTGCATTTGCCGTGCTGGGGCAGCGTCGACTTGGTCGAAATGACAGGTGAGCTGTCAGCTTTAGGGAGCGGCTGTGCTCCGTTGTGGTTGTTCATCCCAACGACGAGGCCGAGGGGTGGCGCCTGTCCTCAATGGTAGACATAGGCTAGCGGTGCATTTTTTCTCAAGCCCT
>BOPP01000132.1:968268-1080830 GCA_017312745.1 Gryllus bimaculatus
AGTCTCCAACGCACGACGGCGCCGGTGGCGCGAAGCGCCGCGGCAACGCCGAAGACCGTCACGCTTCTTCGGAGATAGAAGAGAGGGCACCGCTCCTAGATTAGCCGTGATCCCCTACGTCAGATGTTCACGAGCGTGTGGGGTAATTATACGCGAAGAACAACATCCGTACGGTGTTCACGGCGCCCGACAAGCTGCACAACGCCTTGGTACGCATTAAAGATGCGTTACTCCTCTCCAGTCGGCAGGAGTTTATGAAGTTCCCTGCAGCTGCGGCAGGGCATATATTGGCGGAGACCGGCGCGTCTGTGTCCGAGCCGCCCTCAAGAACACATGCCCCACTGACAACAAGAACAACACCAACCGTTCTGCTATTGCACACCACTCGGAGGTTACGGGGACATGCCATTGGACTTCGACAAGATCCGGCTGCAACACAGGAAAACCGATACTGGCCGAAGACGCATAAAAAGAGGCATTAGAAATAACACAGAGACGTCCCCGCAACACAACATACAACGCGCGACGACGCAGGCACCTCCATCCCTCTAACCCTTTTTTTTTTTTCTTCAGTTTTTCCCCCTCCAGTTTCCCTGGAGAGGCAGGAATTTATTTATCTTTGGGGTACATTATGATAATAACTGCAGCCGATTTGGCTTGTGCAGTTAGAGAAGGCTTAATTGCCTTACAAACTAAAACTATACTATAACTATTACACATTCCACTTTGGGGTGGGTTAGTTTTTAGGGCTTTTTTATTAAATCTTTAATTGGAGATCTTGAAATTGTTTCAATTTCTTCTTTCAATTTTTTTTCTCACTCGCATTCATTCATTAATAATTATTATTTACAAACGCATCCTTTCATTCCATTCATACAAACACAACACTTCACAACACTATATACATTTAAAGCACGCACGCGCGCCGACTTCAATCAAGCGTCCGTGGCGCCGCGACGTCTTCGTCCCCAGCGACGCTGGCCCAGCGGAGCGCGCATCCGCGCCGGCCCGCGCGGTTTCGGCATCCGTGAGCGGCGATCCCCTGTCACGCACTTGCTGCTCTCCGCATCGCAGAGCTCAGAGAGCTTGTGCGGGGGCAGTGGCGGAAGGTGAAGCGACGTGTGTGGCCCTTTCTTCTGTGAAAGGCCCTGTGCACGCCGCTGTTCGCCGCCTGGCTCGGTCTCGCGGCAGGATGCGCGGAGCGGACGCCTCAGCGCCCTTGCGGAGCGCCGTCTCCGCCCTCTTTTGTAGGCTCGCCGGGAACTCGGTTGCGAACGCCTAAGATTCTGAGACGTCAAGCATTTTTGGGTTGTCGGTCGGGTCTAGTAAAAGGCAAGTGCGGGCGCGCCGCTCTGTTCTCTGCTACCCGGATGGGTGCAGAGTGGAGGGAGAAGCTGGCGCGAAATACCTCACAAGCATACGCCCACAAGGACGCACGCAATTGCAAATCGGGCGAAACGGAGAATAGGTTTCAAAAGGAGGGGTGCGTGTTTTAATTTTGGCAGCGAGATACCGAGCGTGCGCATGCCAGCGAAGGGCGCTGTCAGTAGCACGCCCAAATATCTCGCTTCGCTCCGCCAAGGTAGATGCGTGCCAGCAAAGCTCACCGTTTCATTGGGTTAGCCCTCTTAGAGTGAAGTTTGACGGCGACGCATTTCTCGAGGTTGAGAGCGAGGCGTTTTTCCGACTTAGCCATTCATGGAAAGGCGGCGAGACAATCACTTAAGTATTTAACTGACTGCCTTCGTCGCCGATTTTCGCGTAGTACGCGAAATCATCCGCGAACATCAGGAGCCCGCAGCGTTGAATACCAGTTCTTGTTTCAGCATGAAGCGGCGGCGTCATTCACGTATAATCCGAAGAGGGCAGGAGAAAGAACACTCCCCTGAGGCACGCCTGCCTCGGCTCGTCTGAGGGACGAATATACGTTTATTGACGCGCACTTTGAACTGCCTGTCAGAGAGAAAACTCGCGATCAGTCTGACGTAGCAATCGCTCACTCCCGCCACCGCAAGGCACTCGAGCAAACCCGCATGCCACACAGAGTCGAAAGCCGACCGCAGTATCCAGAAAGACCACTGGCAGGTTCTTGCCGTCTCTCGAGGGCGAGGCCGATCTGCGTGCAAAGCCGCGTAAGCTGCTGCGCGGAGCTGTGACCAGCTCGAAAGCCAAAATTGTTCATCTCTGGAGAAGATTGAGACGACGTATTTCCTGTTGCAAACGTGACAGGATCAGTCTCAAACGTTTTCCCTAGGATGGAGAGTAGACTAATAGATCTATAGCTTCTTCGGGAATAGTTTATTTTTGCCAGGTTTTGTATTAGTGCAATGGTCGCATCCTCCACGCCTTGGGAAAATAGCCACACGCCAGGCACGCATTCAGGAGCTCGAGTAAAAACTCGACTCGCGCCCGCCCAGAGCGCGCAGCTGTTCTGCGGTGAGACCGGTCCGGGCCACCTGCCTTCCTGCATTGAGGTGTTTTTAGCTCAGCTCGAAGCTCCTCTCCCGTTACTCGGCGTGCAGAGGTGGGAGAGGGCACAGGCCAATGGTATTGCTGCTGAACGCACGCGCCCACTGGCGCACAACCAACAGCGGTGGCAGCCAATGGCAGCGAGGCGACGCCGGTTCGAACGCGCGGAACTGCAACGCAGCGAATTCGCTTAAGATTTCGCTTTTGTCGCGTCATCCCCACGCGTTAAAAACGGGCCGAAGGTTGGGGGAGCGCCGGGGCGCCCCCGTCCCGGCGTTGCTCTGAATCGGGCAGTTTACTCCGGTTTGCGGCCTAGCGCACAGAGAAAGATTCCAATGTGCCTCTCGTGGAGATAGCTGCTCAATGGTCTGATACTATTTCGAAATGCACTCTCATCCCGTAGAGATGAACGGAATTCTCTTGCTTAGATTGCGCGCCCGCTCTCCGTCCAACGGGATCGCCACTAGCGGCGATGACGTTCTTGACAGTTCTGCGCAATCTCTTAAGCATTCTTTCTTTGCTCATCTGTGAGCTCAGGGCGAGAATTCTCTACACCGCGGGACAATTGTATTTTGCTTGAAGCCGATTCAATGTTACAGTGAAGTGATTCACTGCATTCGTCGATCTCGTTCTTTCGTATTTACTGATTTCTGCTCAAGCTGAGAATTCAGCCTGTGTGTCGCGAAACCTGCCAGTTCGTGCACGGGTAGTTCGAAACTACTTGGCCGTTTCGCTGTAGGGACGCCACAACCGCATGTTACTGGTTATGATCGGAAATCGCAGTACGGCAATTGAGGCGGGGAAACCACCACACTCCACGCCTTTCACAATCATAAAATCAATAACGCCCGGGTTCCTGTTTCGTACTTCCGGGAAATGCGTGGGCTACTTCGGTGCGCAGATCTCTACGCCCCGCCTGTCGCTACAAGATTGGCAATTTTTGTTGCCGTTTCTGTTGGCTCCCGAGGCCGCCCCAAGTTCTATGTCTGGGCGTTAAAGTCACCAGAAGGGATAAACTTTAGGATTTAGTGCAAGAAGCGCATCAAATTCAAGCCGGATCTAAGGTTTGGTCTCGGCCAGTAGACGATACGACTAATAGTCGCCGTTTCCTACCCAGGACGTACGCCCCCGACCGCCTCTAGAGGACGCCATCGAGCAATAGGGGAAGGGATTTCGGTTGCAAGTTGCGGCAGTTCCTCGGAGCGCAGCGCGCGATGTTTGCTAACTCCGCCGCCTTGGCCTGCCAGTCTCGGCGAAAACAGCAAAATTCCCGAGTTTGAATCCGTGTTCATCACTGAGTGCCACGTTTCTTGTAAAAGCCAAGATATCGAGTTGCAGTTTTCTGGCAACAATGTTCCAATTTGCTGGCCTTTGAAGATTGCACTCGCGACGTTCCAAGTGCAAGCGCGGAGAGGTGCTATTCGCTTGTCTTACGTCTGATTTTGTCTAGACATTGTCGCGGTATCATATTTAGAGTTCGCCTCAAACATCCTTAAGAAACTGGCTCTTAGGACTGTTTGGGGCGGCAAGCTGCGGGTGCACGTGGGCCGCCGCTCCGGCGCCCCGGAGGTGTGTGCGTTGGCCTCTGGGAGGGGGGGGGGCGCTGCCGCCCGAGGCGCTGCGCGACTCAGTTCCAGGCCGGCCCGCCGCTAGCTGCCGGACCGAGGCGCCGAGTTTCTAGTTAGGAAACTACTTGGGTGAGGGTTCCCTCGCGTTCCTATTGCACGCGCGTCTGACGGACTCTGTTGGCAAACGTGCAATGGCTGCATCCTGTGAAGGATGCAGCGTGATGCTGCTTACAATTGCAGCAGACGGCTTTAAATTAAAATTTCCGCGTTTTGGCAATGCGCCACCGTTCCGCGTTTGTCGTCTCTGGCCGGGTGACCCTCGCCCGTGCAGAGGCGACAGCGCACTCGTTACTCGCAAATACGAAGCGATGTGCGCCCCATCGGCACAATCGCCATGCAAAATCGAGGTCTGGCACTTTTCCCTTTGGACCTCGATTCCCGCGAGAGCAGAGCTCAATCGCGGGGAAAATCCTCGACCTCCGCTGCTTTCCCCCGCGGTTTTCCAATAAACGACTCGCGAGAGCGTAGCTCAATCACAAGATCGCCAGGTACTTGCCGTGAAGGGAAGACTGTGCGTACTTTTCATGTAACATAACGTGGGAGCAGGGCTCAACCACGTGCGCCAGGTACTTGTCGCGCCGTAGCGGAGACCAAGTCGCAAGGAGGAAGTCTCGACGAAAGTAACGAACGCAGATCTTCACTGCAAGGGCGCTGCTCTGCAGCCTGCTGCTGCGACCTAATGTAGTCTTTCTCCCCAAGTATCAGCGATGGCTGCTGGTGGTCCAGTTGCGTCCGGTGATTAACTCTTAAAATGCCGCACTTGGTGGATAGCGTTCCGAGGCGTACCAGGGCTCGACATTTTCCTTGGGATTCACCCCTGACAACACAGAAATTCTCCTCCTCTTCCTCGTTTTTGTCTCCTCTCCATGGAAATATCCATTTCGTCATTGCAGGTGCAAACACTGAAATCAACTACTCGACGCTCTTAATCACGCCTGGACGCGACTAATCAACGCTCTTAACCACGCCTGGAAATTCCTCGCTCCATCTATTCGGGACCGGCAGGGGACTGTTCAACACCGTCCCACCACGGGGACGTCTGGCGCAAGGCCGACTGTTCATCACCGTCCGACCACTGGGACATCTGGCGCTAGACCCAGGTTGGCCCAGACCGCCGGCCAATCAGGGAGACCTCTCCGCCAATCACAGCGCACCTGCCCCTCCCGAGAGGCCAGGCAGGATAGTTTAAATCACCGCGCGCGTAGCACCGCAGTTTCACTGCCCTGAGGAAGCCTGCGAAATGTCAGGCGAAACGTCGGTCCCCCAGCCTACGACGCGGCGTCTCCCGGATAGCCGAGAATTCATGGTTCATATTAGAGAATAAGAAGTTACTAATTTTTTATTGAAACAGGAGAAAATGAATTTAAATAGTGTGGTTGGTGTTTTTATTACGTATTGTGACCATGTCAAATTCATCTGAGTGGTTTCTTTCTTTTTATTTATTAGTATTTATGAATAAAGCCAGCTAAAGAAATTTAGTATTCAACTGGAATAAATGTGGTGGAAATTTTCTTAAATTATTCAAATACACTGAATTGTAAATTAATATACGGAAAGTTGTTTGAACTCCATTAATTCAAAATTTTCAAAGCTTCTGAGAATTTTGTGATTTAAATTTTAATGATAGTTACTTTCTTAATTATAAAAAAGTGCAAAATTACAGAAGAAGTCCAATTACCTGAATTGATTTTAGGGAAAAAATGAAAAATATCAAAATTAGGAGATCATACTTATCTAAATCCCATGTTTTAACTTGTGATATTGTTCTCTTGTTAAAGTATCACTGAAAATAAATAATTTCTACTAATATGTTTATTGTGTATTTCATATAATTTAATATGTGGAGTTTTAATTTTTTGTATACATTTTGTTTTATGTACCTTATGTTAATCTTAATTTACTTCATTAATGTTACAATTTTTCTATTACTGATGTCTCTTGTCTAAAGTTTGAAGCTTAATCCAAATTGACTCTCTTTTCATTTGATTAGAATAATTGGAATTCTATTGTAGCAAAAATGTGAAAATTGTGTGAAATTGTTGAGTTCTTTCTGTGTGGATCCCAACAAATCAATTATTCCTGAATTCTTTTAAACTCAGGGACAGGATGCATTAGATCAAAAGAATATTTTAATGATAATTTTAATTGTACATAACATTACGGAATCTAAATTGTTCAGTCTAGTTGATTACTGGGAAGAGAACTGTCACGGGAAATTCAAGTAGCTTCTTGTACACCATAGCACCATCTGAATGGCCTGTTTTTCAGAGGTATTTGTGCAATACTCATGATCAGTTCTTTAATTTAGTGCTAAACCCAGTCCTTTTTTAAAACAAAAATTTTCCATTACTCTTATTTTTGAATGATTGACAATATTGTAATTTTACATCTGTAGGTTTATATTATATAATCTGAAGAACAGGATCAGAAATTATTGCAAGTGTTTTAACGTAAATCATAAGAACTGTAAGAATTGACAGAGAAAACATTTCAAATGAATTGCGATTCTGTTTATATGCAAGTAGAAGTGCAATATGTATTTAAACTCCAAGTTAGGTTCCAATACATGACATTGTTAACATAAACCATAAAAAAAGCAATAAGATGTTTGATTAATATGCGTAGTTTCCAATTAACTTACCATTAATACCTAATGACAAAAGAAATCTCAGCATTCTTTTTTCAGTTATTGTTGGGATAATTTATTATGAAAATACTTGGTTTTAGAGTTGAAAATTATTTATAATACAATTCAGGTATGCAATGCAGGTATTATTTTGCAGAATATTCAAAATTTTCCCACCATTTGCCTTTATATAATTTGTGCAATTGCAACCGCAATTTTTCTTTTGATGTATTTATAAGAGTTTGCAATCTTACAGATGTTAAATAACAATTGTTAGGAAGTACTGTATGGAAGATAGTGGAGATTCCAGATGTGTAAGGAGTGTTGCCTTCATGTAAACATGTCTATAGTAATGTCTCATCAGCATTAGTGTATATATCATACATTTGGTATACATATTGGTGTATATTATCTGTGGAAGTAAGTTTCAATTTCAAAATGTAAATTTTCTTTTAATATTGCAAGTGATTTTTGCTTTGTAATAATTTAATTCAGAATACAAAAAGCAGCTTTTTACCTTCTCATGTTGTTAATTTGAAATAGCTTTTTATGCAATAAGTCATAAGATTAGTGCAAGCAACCTTAGATTACCCAGAATTTTCAACTGCAGTAAGGTCATACATTTGGAAAAACTTATTACTTATGAATGCATATCTATGTAGTTACTTTCTGTCATTCATTTGTGAATAACTTTTGGAAAACAGACTACAACATCATAATTTAAGTTGCCTTATGTAAGGGAAGGGACTGCTGCTTTATAATGGTGCTGAAAATTCTGTGTGTGTCTGGATTTTGTTAGTATTTCTATTCTACATTGTAGAAATTTATTGCTGATAGGAAAATTACTTTGTATAAATAGTTTGAATATGTAAATCACTATAATTCTAATTTTTAATTTAATGCAAAGCATTCCACAGTTTTTAAAATGAAAGGTTAATTGCTTGTAGCACATGAGAAAATGTAGACTGACTTCTAAACAGAATCTAGTCTTTCATATCTTTTAAAATAAAGAATACAATTGTACCCTCCATGTCTAATAGATTCACAATTTTTACTAATAAAGCAATTTTAATTTTCATACAGTTGTTTTGTTTTATTTTATTTGTAACCTAGCATAAAGCTAAATTTAACCATTGGAGTGAAAATGATGCATCTCAACGTTGCAACATTACACAGATCTTATGAAGTGGAATTAAATAGTTTAAATTTTAAGAAATAGGCGACTTTCTTTTCATTTTAATGAGAGGACTAACAGTGGTTGGATATTTCTCTAATAGAATGAGTACTTGAATTACAACTTTTTTCCTTCTCCATTATGTAAGGAGATCCATGATTTTGAGCCTTGTGCCAATGTGGTTCAGTAGAGGAGTGAGAGGAGTTACTGAGATGCAAGCATTAATCCAGTCAAAACAAAAATAATTATTTTAATAAATCATATTCTATAGCAGCTATGTTGAATAGGAAATGAGCTAGAAACAGTAATTCGAAAAAACTGCAACAAGTAAGATGACTTTCCTGTATTTATTGAAAGTACTTTGAAAATTGTTAGCCCTAGCAGTCATCTTTTAAATAAAAGCATAAAAAATGTCTTTTTACGTTTTCCATACCTCTTATTTTTTGAAACAAAAATATAAACTGTGTCAAAGAATATTTTTGATAGAATCGAATTCTTATTGCCGGACCCTGGTAACAAATAAGTGGATACATTTTGTCCCTTCTTACAATAAATACAGTAACCTCTTAACACATTGTGTAGTGAGTATCCATAATTAGTGGGTAATTGTTACAGAAAAACGAGAGACAGCAAAATGTCCGTCCGTGAACAACGCTGGCTAAACCTTAAGGAGGATTCTCACCAAAATTTATGTTCTACAATCGGTCTGGCTGATGTCGTGGTACCTTGAATATGATACAGGTTTAATTTCTGAAGACATAAGAAAGGTAACACAAATCACGTTGAAACTACTGTTCGACATTTGAAATTACGTTGGGCAGGTCACGTCATGAGACTTCCCCATACCCGCTGGACTCACCGAATTACCGCATGGGATCCAAGACTTTGAAAGAAACGTTGGCAGGCAGAAGAAGAGGTGGTCGGACGAACCGAAGATGCTGTTTGGCAGTCAATGTTCTACCTCGACAAAGGATCGTCAGAAGTGGAAGACCATGTCTAAATTCAACACAATGAAGTACTGCACTAGGTTATTTAATTTCTCACCATCATATTAAGTGCCAATGCTGGAAGTAGTAAGGCGAAGTGTTGGCTAATTCGATTTAAGTAGTGGAATCAAAGTGAACGGTGTTAAATTTGACAGTGGCAAAGTGAAGTGTTACTTATTGTGTATGTAAATAGCGTTTACATTTCCTCTCTATTTCATTACATTTCTTACATTTCCTCTCCAAGCCCTATTTGTTGTATGTAAATAGCGTATGTAGTAGGAAGATCCCAAATTGGGTGCTCGAGAATTCTACCGTTACGTAACCCACCCAACTATCGGAGGCCCTTGCCCTCTACGGGTTATAACAATAATAATAATAATAATAATAATAATAATAATAATAATAATAATTTTAATTTCAGGGGTACTTTACACGAAGGTAGTGTGACATTTTCCAAAAAAAAATTGTTGGTAAAATGTTGCCCTTAGATAGCGTAAAGGACACTTAAAAGAATGGTGCATATCACATTTTATTTGAATGCCCTGATTTTTCGAAAATTGCAAAAGTTCACTTATTTCGGTGCCTTCTTAAAGGTACAATTATGATGATTATGTCTCAGGGATTCATGGTTCCAGCGCTGTTGTGACCCTGGTTCGAGAGGCGCAAAAAATTCGAATTGTTTAAAACTTTTTTTGTTGAAATTGTTGCGTCTATATCGTCGCAACACGTCTCCAAACTCCTCAAGGAGCGTTGAGCGCACTGAAGTAATCCTCAGTTAATAAGCGCCCTCTAGGGGCCGCTGTTTTGTCAAGTCATGTCAATCATAGTCAAGTCAGGGAATCGCCGACAGGTAGCGTCTTCGCGCTCGCGTCTCGCACGCCGCCCGGCGTCATCTACCCATCGGCCAGAATTGGGAAAGAATAAAGAGAGGGGCAAGGTTTAGGACGCTTCATAATGGTTGGACTAGCCACTGTGAAGCACGCAAACTCGTTTTTCACATGCCAAACACATTTCACATGAGGTTCTACGGGGAGTCTACGAGAATCGATCCCGATACCTCAAAGGCAAGTGACTTCTCTACTGAGCCACGAGAGCGTCAACATTGAATAAAACAAAACAAAATGTGTAATATGTATCAAAGAACACTGTTAGCCGCAGCGAGTTACTAAACTACGAAGAACTATAATCATACATTCAAAAAGTTTCATATTTCACAGATCACATGAAATAATTTATACAGCGGCATTGTTTATAGTCCGTATGTCTGTGGTCAACGCTAGGGCCCAAGCTGTTCGGACGCTTTTCTTGAAAATTGATATTGTAATGGGACGATCGCACACGTCAGGTCGCGACGCGTGTTTTAAAATTTTATTGATTATAACATTGCTGCGAAAGATGCGAGGAAACGTGCAGTTTTTCGCCACCTGCAAGCGTATTCGGAGAGTCGGGGACGCTGAGACATGAAGCCCTATTGTCTCGGCGCAACCGTCGCCCGGCCGCATCCGGTGACACACGGGAAAATACGGACGCCGCTGTCTCCGAGTCCGGCAACGCCGCGCACACTTTGCTCGGAACTTGGATGACGTTCGAGTTTCGCAGAATTTGGCGAGACGCGGGCGTTCATCAACGACGCTGGGATTGGACGGAAGAAATCGCCTGACGCGCCCGCCAATGTGCGAAATGAAGCGGGGGAGTGGCACTTGAAGCCGAGGAGGTAACTGCAACACGCTAGCTCTGACATTCCGATTCCGATCAGGGAGACAACTTGGTGGGCCTTGCCGAGGTGGGGGCGGGGGCGAGTTGCTTTGGCGTTACATAGGCGTAAGCCAAAGAATATGTTTGCTAGTGTTTGCCAAAGGGTATCTTATTCAAAACACCTTGACCAATGGGTCCCAAATACCACTCAGAAATTTTGAGTTTTGGTAGGGTTGCCAAGGTCTTGGGATGAATTTTGAACCTATATCTGCGATCCTTGGAAAATGGGATAAATAAAAAAACAAATTTTGCTAATCGCTTTCAAGCTATTCGGTTCTCTTCAGCAAGGCGAAGAAGCCTTGGAACGGATCCAATGAAGTCTGTGCTTCAAGGGCGAGTTGCGAGTATATATATATATATATATATATATATATATATATATATATATATATATATATATATGTTGCAGCCAAAAGGACAAAAGGTGTGAGCCAAAAGGGAAAGGCAAATGCTTCGTTGAGTACAAGGATTCTTCATCAAGTCAAGCAGCCTGGGCAACGCTGGATCGGACGAAATACAGGTAATCAGGTGAGTCGGGGCAGCCACTCAAAGGATGTTCTTACAATATTTTCTCGTCGATCTGGAGGAACTCGAAGCCCTGCGAGTTTGAGACGGATATATCGATATTTGCAATACTTTACATAAGGACTCAACAACAATTTGGAAATTTTCTCAAAAACGGCTTCAATTTTTTATGAAGCGTCCTTGACTAGCGAACTTCTGTTGAAATTTCTTATTTTTCGAGAATTGCCAAGTTTGACATTTTTCGGCGACTTTCTGCAACTACACTATTGAAGAGAGTAATTTTACTTTCCCAGATACGTACGTAGTAATATAAGTAGTATAGGGAAAGTTATGTAATGCTCACGAAAATCAGTTTCGAGATTTCAACGGAAATGTTTTGAGGTCCCCTGATACCAAAAAAGTGTTTTTTTCTTCAAAATATCCGTCTGGTGTCTGTGAATACTACTAACACGTCAACCATGCGTAGGATTTTTTCCAAATTGAAGAAACTCCTGTCTATCTGGCTCTCTTCGAATCTTTGAGATTTTGAAAAAACATTAAAATTTGGAGGTACTTTACATTTTCAAAATGTTCTCAAAAAACGGCTTTAAATTTTTTCTTTAAATTTCTTGTAAAAATAGAGTAAAATGCACTTATAAATATTGGTTACGTCCTATTTTCAAGTAACGCTC
The DNA here is from genome assembly GCA_017312745.1 of Gryllus bimaculatus. Lineage (NCBI taxonomy): Eukaryota > Metazoa > Arthropoda > Insecta > Orthoptera > Gryllidae > Gryllus > Gryllus bimaculatus. The sequence continues at coordinate 980,103 of BOPP01000132.1, forward strand.
AATTTTCAAAAAATTAATAATGTTTCGGGTGTCTGCCTACAACTGCAAAATTGAAGATTGAGATTTTTCCTTCGTATAAAATTTGTTCTCCATAGTACGTTCTTTCATTAAGGTAATGTACATTTTTTTGTTGAAAATTTTAGTTCTTTTCGTGCAATATGTGTAATTAAAAAATACAGATAAAAGATTTTCTCAAAAATTGCCCCCATTTTTTCTTCAAACTTTTCCAATAGATAGGGCTAATTGAACTGTTTTAAGATTATATAGGATTGATTTTGCTGTATTCTTTTGTTTTTTCAAAAATTACACAAATGTAAAGTTTTTTTAAAAAAATTCACGCCTTTAATATGCATATTTCCAGTAATTTGTAAACACTATTTTTTCAAAGAAAATTTTTCAAAGAAAATTGCCAACGGGGTTTTATTATTCTTTAATATTCTTAAAATAATGATTCTGTTAGGAAGCCGAAAAATTAAGAAAATGTCAAAAAAACGTACTTGGGGCGGGGAGAGATTGCAAGCAGGCAAGAGTATGTGGCAAGTTTGAATAGCAGCAAATGGGAGTAACTTTCACGTAAATTTGCGTAAAATGTAAGCAACTTAAAACAATTATTTTCTCAAAAACAACTCCTATTTTCCCCCTCGTACGTAGAAAAATAGCGCTGCTCTGTTTTCGCAACCGGTGCACAACAGCTATAAAATCATACACTATATTTTTGAAAGTTTGTAAAACGTTAATACTTCATAAGTACAATGTTGACGGTAGAGATTTTTGTTTTAAATTAAAGCAGTTCTAAAAATTAGGTCTTTGAAGAAGGTCAGATACATTTAAAAAAAAAAACGAGTAGTTTTCATGTAATTTCTTATTGCTGTAATTTATAAAAAAAACTATCTCAAACAGGCCCACATTTCTTTATTTTTCCTAAGAGAGAATGAAAAACCATTAAAATAGTGTTGTGTCTTCGTCGACGTAATTACGCGTTAAATTTTTAAAAAAAATACACCGAAGCGAACTTTACGTTATATTAAAGAGTGCAATTAACACTATCCGTTCCAAATGATTGAAGAAAAAAAATGGAGCCATTTTTGAGAAAATGACAATGAGAAAATTTTTGAGAAAATGACGTTTCTTCAAAAAGGTGGAATTTTGAGCTAGTTTTCACAGAAAACGGTTACGTTTTCGAGAAACTTTGTATAACATTATAGAAGGAACGTGTTTTCATTAATAAAATAATGTGAACACGGCGCGGCATGTCGATGCGAAGGCGTGTACTCAGACGTAGGCTATGGAGGCAGAGGACTGAAGCCGGCGTACCGTGTCAAGATGTGCCCTGCGGCATACGCCTTTGTATGCGTACGTAGAGCTAACGGTGCATCACACCGGGCAAGTTATCAATTATCAGACCAGCGGTTGTGTTGACCAGTAACGTTCCTTCTTGCAACGGGGCAGTTTATTGTTTATTGTAAATAATTTATTCAGGTTTCGGAGCATATCTCAAATAAATATTCAATAGATTACAGACCGTTCTAGTCTGTGAATTCTTGCCCTGACAAAGAAGCCACACCAAGTATATACTACTCCGTATATACTACTAGTATATACTACTCCTAACAAAGAAGCCATACCAATTAAATATTACTCCGTATACGTACCCTTCCCGTAGGTATACGGGAAAGTAAAAATTATTAGTCTAAAAACTTCCCACGATCAACCATTGTCACAAGAAATATTTACAGATTTGGCAATGATACCAATGGAAAGTGAAAACTGCAACAATATTTATTTAGTTTCATACACAATTTGCAAGTGTGACTGTTCGAAAAGTACCTTATTTCACATTCTACATAGATATTATTTACTATTTTATAAATCTATAACAACACTTCAGAAAGAACTATTTTAAAAGGCGAATCTTTTGTACTATTAAAAGAATGCAATTAAAGTATTCCTTTTGAAAGCATCCTTATTTTGAACTTGCACCAGCCAGGTTCACAGTGCTACACGGATTCATGGTTCAGTCAATGTTCCATATAGCAGTGTCTGTTCAAAAAATGTAAAGAAAAAATTAGGAGGAGTTTTCGAGAAATTCATGTTTTGGGTATTTAATATTGCTCGTATTTAAGTCAAAATTGCGCGAAAACTACAATTTTCACAAAATATGCGAGAAAAGAAATAACTAATCGTGGAGAACAAATTTTATTTCAACAACAAATGTATATCTTTAATATCGTAGTCGTAGGAAGACACCGAAAAAAACTTAGAATTTTCGAAATTTCTGAATTAACAGTGAAAATCGAACTTATGCCACATTTGAAAGTGTATTTCACTCTATTCTTGCACGTAATTTAAAGAAAAAACTGGAGCCATTTCTGGGAAAATTTTGAAAATGTTCTAGAGACTTATATATAAAGAAGCCTCAAACTTTAAAGAATGCTTTTCGAAATCGCAGAACTTTGAGAAGAGTCAAATACATCGATTTTGTTAAAAATACCTCTCACATCGTTAAAAGTTACATTAAAGGTGTTTCATGGTTTAATGCGTTTATTAACACATAAGCTTCAAAGTATCTCTAATGATGGTGTTTGAAAAATCCGTAAGTTTGAATACATGGAACAAAAAGTAGCAAAATTTTGGAAGCGTTCCAACCAAAATTGTCAAAATCTACGGAAATCCCCCCGGCAGTATCCGTAATGGAAAAAGAGTTCAATTCTCTCAGATATTACAAAAGTCTGGTTTTGACCAAGATTTTCGAGACCGAAAAATCAAAGAAGTACTGAAAAGCTCCATGAAGGACCCGTGTTTATCGATTGTATGATGAATTCAATCGTGGTCGTAGTTCACTCTAAGACGAATTTCGCGAAGGTCGCCCAAAATTAGTTGTTGTTACGGAAACCATCGATGCTGTGCGTGAACTAATATTGCAAGATCGTAATGTGACCTATCGTGAGATTGAGACAACCTTAGGCATTAGTGGGACCAGCATACATTCAATATTGCATGAACATTTGACTGTCAAAAAAATTTGTTCGTGTCGATTGGTCGAAAGAAATGCTCAAAATATACGATCGCGTTGCTTCGAAACACGTCCATGACATTGTGACAGGTGATGAATCGTGGATTTACGCGTATGAGGCCGAAAGTAAACAGCAGTCGACTGTATGAGTGTTTCAAGATGAGCAAAATCCAACAAAAGTTGTTCGCGCACGAAGCACTTCCAAACAGATGGTCGCCTGTTTTTTTGGGAAAACCGTACCACTAGAACAACGCAGAACAGTCAATTCTAAGTGGTACACAACGATTTGTTTGCCAGCTGTCTTCCAAGAAATCAGGAAAACCAAACGCCGAAGACGGATCACTCTTCACTACAATGCGAGCTCTCACACATCGGCTCAAACAACTGTATTTTTGAGCACCCAAAACATCGATTTGATGTGTCATCCGGTGTATAGTCCTGACTTGGCACCGAATGACTTCTTTTTATTCCCATACGTAAAAAACAAACTGAGAGGCCAACGTTTTTTGAGACCTGAAGAAGCGGTTGCTGCATTCAGAATGCATGTTTTGGAGATACCTCAATCTGAGTGGCAAAAGTGCTTCGACAATTGGTTCAAACGCATGCAAAAGTGTATAGATCTTCATGGGAAATATTTTGAAAAACAATAGTGATTTTCGATGATTAATATTTGTTTTCGTTCTCTAATTCTGAAATATAAAAGGCAATTCTCGTTTTATGCCACATCTCAGGCGGGAATGAACATTCGCGAAATAGACACAACGAACAATGTGGAGGCTGACTGAATTTGAAAGAATTCTGAAGGCATAGCATAAAGAACTTAGTTTTCAATTCATTTAAATGGACATTCCATTTAAGGTTTGACTGAATTGAAAGACCTAAATATTTTGTTACCTTAACATCAGTCAATGGCACGCCGTTCATTTTCAGTGAAGTGTCGAGCTATTTATTTACATGGAGAACTGCATTGAAACAGTTTTCTTTTCATTTACTATTAATTTGTTATTACGAAACTAATTTGAAATATTTGATATTGTACTATTTACGGTTTCTTTATTGCAAATAATATTCGTATCGTCCGCTAAAGGAAAACTGTTTTCTGCGGAACTCCATATGAAATTGGCAAAGAATCAGAAAGGTGTGTACATAATGTTCCATTATTCCAGTAAGGTATTTCTACTCTGTTATTGTTGTTTAATGTACGAACATAACCAATCTAGACCAACACCACGAATTCCATACGAAGGTAATTTTGAGAGTAAAATGTTATGATCAATGATGTCAAAAGCTTTTGAAAGATCTAGAAATATTCCAATAGGTGCTTCGTTTTGATCCATGGATGAGGTGACATCTGTATGAAAAGAAAATATGGCTGTTTCCGTAGATTTTGATTTTCGAAACCCATGTTGGCACTCTGAAAACGCGTCGTGTTTACGTCCATTTCGTAGGTTTCCATTCGAACGTACAAAAGTCTCTCTAATATTTTTGAAAAAAACCGACGAAAGAGAAATTGGTCGATAATTTTGAATTTTAATTTTGTTGCCTTGTACATGATGTCCTAATCCCTTATGTTATCGAAGAATTGCTTTTCCGTGAAATATTTAATCTTCTCTTTTGAAAAGGAAGGCAAGAATAAAATTGAAATAAAAGTTTTTAAAAAAAGAATAGTATTTATCGTTTGTATTGTAACCAGCGTCCCATGGCACTTGCAGTAAGTAATTGATGAACAATTATATTTTACTTTTAGTAAATAATATACTCATACGTGTATTACTTATTGTGTCAGTGTTCGCATTTCTTATAATAGTAAGAATTTGTGCATAGTGATCGCTGTATCCTAAATAGTTTGTTTCAATTTCATATCAAGAAGTGGTTTTGTTTATTATTATTTGATCAATTGCCTTCTTTGAATTTAGTGTAATCCGTGTAGGTAATATCTAAACATGTATTGTAATATCTAAACTAATGGAATTAATCAAATTAAGAAACTGCTATTTCGCACAAGATTCGATCAGAAAATCAATGATTTCTCCACATATAACAATGGATTCAACAGAGCGTTTGATGGCTTTATTTAGTGTTATCTCCAGTTTTTTTAAGAACATAATATATTCTACTGCTCTCTTTGTTGGAGGCCTGTAGATGCACAGTAATATCAATTTTAGCGTAGGAAGACATTTCAAAAACATTTTCAACAGAATTCACATTTAATTCCGTCAAGGAAATAGAATCGATATTATTTGGAACGTAAATGCAAGAACCCCTATAAGCAGGACCTTTATGTGATTCTTTTCTCTAGAATAATAGCATGCGAAGTGAAAATTTGGCATTTGGAAAATGCTAAGTTGATTATGAAATTACAAATGTCCTGTTAAGTAAAGAACATCTATTTGATTTAAATCGCTCTATAGAGCTGTTTCGATAAACTCAGTTCTATTTGAAAGGGAATGAACATGATGGTGCAGTGTGTTTATTTTAGGCAAGTACCTACACGGATGGTTTTCTACTGCATCTGACTGTAGTTGCTATATATTTACTCCTTTTGCTCCTCGAGTGCGTGGTCGAAGGTTGTTCGTAGTGTGTCCCGGCAGTGATAGGTTATGAGGAAACTGGGGCATCAGGTAGAGCATACGTAGAGTTCAGAAGGAGGTTAACACAAAGAGATAGCGAGATCACATTGTTACGTGGGACATATCAAGTCGTCAGCCTGCAATTTTAATTACGTGTAAGAAAATGATATACCGATTTTTGAAATGAAAACTAAAGAATTGGTACTGGGACAAGGTAAGTGGGTTTAAAATATGGATGGGGGTGGAGAACGTAAAAAGGTGAAAGGGATGGATTTTTGGCAGGAGACTGCGTAGGACTGGAGAAGGTGATGTGTTGTGCAAGTTTGTTGCCGACTGTGTTTCCAGCACTGGACTCCACAAACAGTGGCCCGTCTTCATGCACACTATGGTGTGGACTCGTCATCACTGATAACGGGTGTACGATAACGACTCGAAAACCCAATCTCAGTCGTCATAGTGTAGACATTCCATGTCACCGAGACCAATGAAAACCAAGTAGCAACGACAAAATGATGTTGACTCCTGCGATGTGGTACACCACAAGTATGCACCAGAATTCATCAGTAATTTTCTCCGTCCTACGTGATGCTATGCGGCGCTAGAAACGGGAGTAAGTTGTGGTCAACAGGAAATTGGCGCCTCCATCATGTCAATGCTCCAGCACATTCCTCTCACTTAATTCATACTTGTGAAAAACCAGACTCCAGTGGCATTCCAAAGAGGCTTTCTCGGAATGCTTCCAAGGATGGTGGCACCACTGGGAGGTGTGTGTAGTCGGCCAAAGGTCGGATACTTTTCTTACAGACCACGAACTTAGTAAAAACAAACTTGCAAATTGCCTAATTGATAAAAATGTTGTCTTGTTAAGTACATGAATTTATTGCCCAAGCTATCACTCCTTGTTCGTTAAAAGCATCACAATCAAGGTTTTTGTCACTACTCACACCATCTAAAATGTGTATATTTTTTTCTTTTTTGGTCTTTCTTGCATACTGAATATTTGTAATATTCTGTACGTAGTTACTTTTTTTAAAAACACATTTTTACACTTGTATTCACTGTTTTCATTTTTCATACAATCTGTTGGAAAATACTCTTAATTTTGGGGATAGTACAAATATCACATTTCCTTGAACAACATTTGAATTGCACATTTTAATTAAATCAAAATTGAAGTGATTGGGATCAGATAGTCCCACGCCACTATTTGCAAAAAATATTGAGGTGTTATACCCCATACAACCCTCAGCCTTCCAGTTTATTACTGTTTAAGAAACATTTTAAAATAAAACTAGCTTACCAATTCACTTTACCACTTCCCTGATAATCTGTTTTCTTTGAAGTTCAGTTCAGTTTCTACTTAAGAATTCAAAATTATTAATTTACAACGGTTTTTGAAAAAAACACAATCATTACAGAAGTCTTTCATGTTAACTTGGATCAAATTTCATGAAAAACTTAAAAAAAAAAAAACAATTGGGAGAGAGTGTTATGATGTTCAGTCAACATTAAATGAGGACACATAAAAAATTAATTTATTGGAAATGATTTTGAACATTTGATGGGTTTTTGTATGTGTAGTATTCAGACTATATTCATTTAATTGAACACCAACATATCACCACAATATAGGCTCTTTACAAGCACAACAGGAAACATATACTGAGAATTCAATTAAGATTGATAAAATTAACCCCAAAATTATTGTCTTAGACAATATTAAAATGAGAAGATTTTTTTTATATTTTTAAAGAAAATAATAATTTGAAGTAGATTTTTTAAATTTTATTTTTATTTACTCCATGATGTATATTGCATAACACAAAATTATTTATATCACAGAAGAAACAAAAATCTTACTTTAATTAATTATTTTCTTTAAATAAAAAATGATACTCCCCTTCTAAATACTGAGAATGTACCAAACTAAAAACTCTGTTAACAGATGAAACGTGACAGACTAATGGGACCTTCAATAATAGGAATTGACAGAATAATAGAGCACTGTACATATTTGAAATATTCTGTACATAGTCACTTTTTTGAGAAAATTTTACACTTGTCTTCTCTGCTTTAATTTTTCATATAATTTGGAAGAAAATATTCTTAATTTTGGAGATCCACATAGGCCTATAGTACACAATAGATTTCCTTTCCTCCATACAAGACCCAATTCCATAATTATTTCTTAAACACTCATTCACATACTTCCAAATTTTACCCCAAAATTTCTATCATCAAGAGGCTTCTCCCTGTAAAAATAAAGGAAATGGCCATTGAGTTTTTCAAATGCAATCAATCACTAACCACAACACAAAATATTATATTTATAATATATACAAATCTGCTTCTCTTTTATAGTCAGTGTAAATATGCTTACAAGTAAACCACTTTTAATTTTCAATAGACCCTACTTTGCATAAAGTTAGATTGTATAATAATATTTGTATAAGTATAATAAATATTTGCAAAATTCACATTATGTAAAATAATATTCAAGAAAAAATTAAGTACAGATTCAATTACTGATGTTTATAGTGATTATTTATTCTTATGACATGTTCGAAGCAAACCAACTTAATAAATATTGTAGACAAGGCAGCTTACCTCTATAAATATCGCCACAGCCAGGATATCAAACTGAGCAATTCTTTCTTCTCTTCGTGAATATTTTTTACTTCTCTCACTTTCTACAATTCTTCTTAGCACATTCATTGCAGGGCTTTTCGTCTAATCACGACGCATCGATGAAAATGCCAAGCAAAATATAAAATAACAATACATTTCCAAAGCAAAACCACAATTGAATTCGCTTGCAGAACAAAAACTTCGAAATGGTACGCGCTAGCATCAACCAGAGCATCAACTCTCTCGGGCCCCACTCAGCTGTTTGCCGGCTGTTTGCCGCATGTTGCAGAGCAGCAATGCCACCTAAAACATTTAGGAGGTACCGAGTGGAGTGAAGTTGACTTCTCTCGCTTTATCAAGCATGCCAATATCCAGCGAAAAAAACCTGTGGACCTCGTAGGCTGTAATGCTTCCATTGCGTAGGGGAATGAAGTTGAAGATGACGCCTACTGCGCTTCAACTTAAATCGTAACCAAAAGTAAGCCAATTAAGGAAGTATGGTTGGTTATTTACATAAGGTTGGTATGGAAGGGACGAGTTAGTTCGGGTGAATGTCCTGTAGATGTCTCTGGAAGATTCGGAGCGGCGATACTCCGTCATGAACGTCAGCGCTGCGATTTTACAACAATTCTCTCTTCGCTCTTACATACTCTATTGAGTATATAACTACCAGGGCCCGGCAACTCTCCATCAAAATTGGGGACAAAGCTAGAGGTTGCTACTATAATATGCGCTAGTGCCACCTGATATAGCTGCTGGTAAGACTCGCCAACTTTCGCACATAAAAATTGGTCAAGAAATACGAATACACTTTGATTATGAGCGATTTCTGAAATAAATTACAAAAGAAGTTAATTACTACGTGTTTATCTTCTAAAATTCATTTATTCATAATAATACACGCATGAAAGAAAAGGTAGCGCGAACAGCGGCGCGATCTTTTGTATCAAACGCGTGCGTTTGCGTCCCGAGAACCCACGCGTTTTAAATAACGTTGGTAGCAGATCGTATTTTAGTTCGTGTAAGAACGTGATGCTCTAGAGCGCGCCACTGTAATGGTCCCCCACGTTATATGGGAGTTATAGGGCCCTGTATATCTACTCTTTGCTCTAATCTTTTATCGCTGCTGCAAGATAAACGTACGCAGAGTATATATGAACGGAAGATAAAAATAGCGGCAAGTTTGGGAAGTGTTTGCTTAGATTATCTTTTTTTTTTACCCTTTCTAATGGTTGAGAGTAGAATGTGAACTATCAATGTGTTTTTTTAAAATATCCTTCTCTTCTGAATTGCTGATTTGCACACGCCAGTCTTTGTACCAAGTGTCTGCATATCCTTTCAATCAGTGAGGTAATTGTGAAACAAAATCCCAGCGAAAATTATCGAGTTTCCCTAAATATTAATACAAAGCCATTCGTTTGGGATTCTCTTTACTGTTCTATTCGAGATTATTGGTCCAAATTGCCTGACAAATATGGTGAACATTGAGAATAAGTCCACAAATATAATTAGGCATTACAGCATCATGAAATCTTTGCAACTTGTTAAGTTGACTTTTACGAGTTTCACGATTTGGAAATGTAATAACAAAACCTAATAAACTAAGCTTAATCTGTGAATATTAATGAATCCTTTTATTTTATTTGAATTAGTTATTTAGGAGAAAAGCTCATCTTATATTCTGGTAGTTATTTTGTGGAAGCAGTAATGCCAATGGACAAACTTGTGTACTATTGAATATGCCACACAGAAGCAACATCTACAGGCTTCATTATAGTGAGATAGCCCAATGAACACAATTAACATGGCATTATATGAATAGTTTACACAAAAACTAACATTTTCTTACTTTGGCATTCAGTTGTTCAAACCGTGTATTTATTGTACCACAGACACCTAGTGCCTTTCAAAATTTCACATCTTACATGGTTACCTACTAATATTGCCAGGCCTATTCTGTTAGTACTGTTCACTCCATACTCATCAGGATTACCATTACATAACCTGGATCAAGTGCTTCTTCTGTTTCCATGGAAGGACCTTTTAACGATATACAAGGTTGTACTGTGTAACAAGATAATTTTTGTTGAAATAATTCATATTTAGGTTTTTTTAACTTAAAAATATTAACCTCCCCCCCCCCCCCCTTAATACTTCGACTCCTAGAAGTATGCCTGTACAGCCAGTGGAATCCATTCCTGTATGCTATGAACATGTTTGTGTATCCCAACTTGCCCTTAGTGTTATGGATGTACACACACACACACACCCGCTACCGTTTGCTTTATTTCATTTCATAAATATCTTTTATTATGCTTCTGTGACAACATCAAGAGTTGTTATATGGTCCTTCCATGCAAAGAGAAGGAAGGTCTTTTCTTGGGTCTGGACATCCATCCAAGACTATGCTCGCACTAAGTGCTAAGCTCAGCAGACTGCACCCCCCGCGGATGAATCAGTCCAGTGAATATGCCAGTAGCATACTGCAATTAGCAGTCACATGGTTGAAAATATGAGAAACATTACTCACTAGCAGTGGTGGAGTAAGTTTCCATTTCAGTACTACAGAAAGTAATGGTTAGCTATGATTAAGAGTCAATAAGATTTTTATTATCTAACCAATATTTTATGACACTTAAAATAACAACACAGAGTATTTACAATAATTCACCCATTTACCATTTCTGGTTTCCATGAAGGTTCACTTCCCTGATAATGGAGAGAAGATGCAAAGACTAGTTTTCTGCTTGCTGTTAACAAGACCAAATAGTAGGGGCATGATGACAATTGTGGACAACACTGATTGGTGATGTTGACAGCAACGGAATGATGAAAATGTAGTAAAATAGCTACACACCAATTTTTAAATTAAATGAACATCAGTCTTCTGAAGCTTGCATCTGGATATTGTAGCAAAAATTCTACTAGAGTGAGAACTTTATTTACATGTATATTGCTGTGGTTCTAATGTACAAATCTCTCAATGTTGTAATATTTTGAAGACACTCAGTGACAGCAAATGTTCCTAGTGTCATTCATCACTATTTCTAATAATTGTGCTGCACATCTCATTTGGCAGTAGCTATTTGTTTCATTCGATTAAGGGCACTTCCTGCTCTGAACCATTCAATTTGTTGTTCATTCATTGTGTGGTTCAAGGTAATAGCATCTACTTTCCCATCAGAATGCTTGATTTCAGCTTTGACTGGCTGCAAATGAATGAAACGTGTAAAGCATAAAATTATACAAACAACAAGATTTATATAAATACAATTCTCTTTTGGTGCTTTCTTAACTCTGATAAAAATATTTTCAGTGTTTGCTGGTTTATATTTTCTGTTATGCTAATTCTTTGAACATGTGTAGTGCAAAGAGGTATTTCCCCACTAAGCTTTTCACCTACACCTTTTGGAAGTTTACTAGCATGCAACTTGCAAGTTTGCTCCAGCTTTTGGTATAATGTTAGATAAATTTTCTTTGATGACAAAGCTAACAATTTTCAAACAAATTTTGATGATATAATTACCTTCCCTGGTGCCAAGTCCTTCAAACCCAACAAAGAAATCTTATCAGTGGGCTGAATCTTATCATAGTCAGCTGGGTTGGCAAATGTAAGAGGCAAGAGCCCTTGCTTCTTTAAGTTGGTCTCATGGATTCTGGCAAAGGACTTGACAATAATTGCTCGACCACCTAGGTGGCGGGGTTCCAAGGCAGCATGCTCCCTGCTGCTGCCCTCACCTGCAGAATTACATTAATTATACCATTACAAAAATTAAGGTAACTCCATTGGAGAAAGTACAATAGTGCAATCACACCTGCCTCAGCTTCTTAACCAGGGATTCCCAACCTCCTCGTTTGATGGACCTCTTTTTAACATATTGTTTGCTTAATCAATCCCATTTCTCTACAATATATAGCATCCATAATCATGACAAGGAATTGCACATAAATGCATTAAAGATAATTTCGTACACCAATATTTTCTTGTAAATATTTCCACTCTTTCGTAGTCAAAGTTGCTTCCACTTTTGACTAACAGAGTATTAATCTCCATCGAAATACAATGGTTTCATTATGTTCAGGTGTGTGTGTGTGTGTGTGTTTTAATTGGCCATTACCTTTCTCCCATGCATATTGCAAAGAGTACTTTCTACTGTGATACAGCATCATTATATTTGTAATGTAGTAATGTAACGTAATTTCTTGAATTTTCTACACCTCTTAATTTCTAAGAATGAGCGATGGAAATGAGGAAAGAAGCCAATTTGCAATTTATTATGATCTGTTTTGTTGCTTTATATGAAAAAAAATTTAATTTAGTTCATTAATATTGTTTGGTAGTCAATGCAATCTTGATTATCCTGTTAAGGTGTCGGTTGCCCATTGACCTTCCAATCAACCCCTTCAAAATTTGAAAGAAAGAAAAAAGAAAGGTACGACTTGGACTTCCCAGTGGTCCCTAGAAACCCTTTGAAACTTCCCTAGGTCCCTTTGAAACTTCTTTCCCAAGTTCTGTAAGTAAGTTGTAAGAAATGGTTTTGATGAAGAACCACAATAAAAGCAAGAGCGGTCTTATGCATGTTTATTTTAAATAAGAACAATCTATTTTTGCTAATTCATATTCTAGTCTTGGAACCACAAGAGATACTGCTTTTCACCTTTATTATTTCCTGTGTAGTTCAAATAATGTGACTTACGTTCATTTGAATTTTCCCTAAGTTCAAAATGTAGTCAAATTCTGCCATTTTTTCTGCTCAGAATGGTAGAAAACCCCTAATTCCTTACATATCAAAAATGCCAGATAGATCAATCTTACCATAATTTTCATCACCAACAGCAACCCACTTCACACCCTTTGCTTTGTAAGCTCTAGCAACATCTGGTACAGTTCCCCAGTCACCAGACAGCTGATTTTTAATCTTGTTCATTTCATTATTTTCAGAATTTGTGGCACTAAAAAAGGAATACAGTGAACAGTTAGAAAACAAGGTACAGTTTCAAAATGTGTTAAACACATTAAATTTGTAGGGTGAACTGACTTCTGATCAGCTGGGATGATGTTATCCAATTGCAATCTTCAATAACAAAAATGACAGTATTTACCCAATATAAGTCGATCTCGATAATATAAGACAACCCCCTAATTTTGAAGAGGCCTTATGCGACTTAAATTTTTTTGAACTAATTCTTACAATTTAGTCAAATAAATTACAAAATGTCTTACTGACTAGAAAATTGCCTTGTTGATAATGTTAAAGAGTTACTGTTTAACTACTATTTTCTTGTTCCTTAATATCATCATAATCCTATTTTTTGTCGCTACCCTCATCATCTTCACATGCAACAATGCTTCTTTCTTTTTGCTCCTCCTTCCATGCTGTGACATTTTCCGACTTTTCAGGGTCTTCTTGAAAGTTTTGGAGACTAAATGTTGCGTTGTTCATCGTCTTTCATCAGATGCGATCTAAGAACATTCCTTCTGACACCAGATTTTCTTTCTGTCCTGCATTTGTTGATGGTCTGTTTCTATTCAAAAAACTGTATTTGCCATACGTCGAACCAAGATACTGCGTGGCCTCCTCAAACCCGCATCATATAACAAACACTCGCATTAATTTTCACGTTACATTTCATTTGATACATTGTTATTCGGTTAGAGTTTCTGGTCACTGGTCCATTGAAAAATATTGGTCTGAACTGCCCGACAAATTCGCGGTGGATGCCGAGAATATAAACACGAATATATTTAAGTATTGTCACATGCAATATTTTTACAGTATTCACAGTTTTTGTCATCAGTTTATGTACAAGTTTTGTGACATGGAATGGCAATGTAAAAACTTAAGTTCTAACCAACTAGGTTTGATCTGCGAATATAAGACAATCCTGCATTTTTTCGACATATTTTGGAAAAAGCCTTGTCTTATAATCGGGTAAATATGGTAAGTAGTAACGAAGTACCAGATTGGATAACTGGAAATTCCAACCGATTGCTGTCAATTTGCCATTCATTTTAATGTAAGTTTATAAGATTTTCAAATATGTTCTTTGATGTTGAAAACAAGTAGTTAAGAATTATTAGGGATGAGTGCTAAATTTTGTTGCAGTAGAGGAAGGGCTTCAGAACAGGTATGCACGGGGAATTATTTCATTTACTGTACATTTGCATGGCATTAAGCTATGCACCTCTGGCCGAAGGTTACATTTATTAAGGTGGTACACAAAAAGATGACTGGAATCATGCCCTGAGACTTTTCTATTCTCAAATTATCTGATTCTCAAGTCAGCAATTGGCACACTTGGTGGTGGGCAGTTGGCGCTATGCAATACACATCTAGTCAAGGACAACACAAGTTTATCTTCACTTTCCAGCCTCCGCAGTTGTTGACTGCATCAATGGGTGTAATAATGCAATGTGATGACCTTAGGTCAGATTCTGAGCAATGTCAAGTTAAACACAGACTGAGACAGTACTGATCTTAGGTTGAGTCAAGTACAGCCCAAAACCCTCTCCTCGGCTGAGCTGCTGCCAAAATGAAGTCTCATGTCACAGAGACAGATCTAAAACTGACCTACAGATATAGTCCTTGCAGAGAATATTTCTCCGAAGCCACACAGCCAATTACGTTACTGTTACATGAACTCCATTTAATAAAAGTATTTTTGCTCTTGGAGACAAACAGGAATTCTGGCTACATAATGGGCTGAAGGAGATTTCCCCTCTCCAAATAAGAGCACCTGAATTTATCCATTTTCCTCGTTATCAGGGCTCCGAATTTTTTTTCTGACGAAAATCTGCTGATATTATTATTATTCCCTCCCCCTCCCCCAGCAATACATAACCTTCTCTATACTATGTACTTATACGAGAAAGTAAAAATGGTTCTGTTTTAAGTTACACCATTTAATTCCACAGGCCAAAGAAATTTTCTGATTAAAGCAGGTTTCTGGCTTGGATACATTTCAATGAACTTTTAACTTGATATTTGCATTTATAGGGTCTATTTGATTGAAATGTAAACTGTGAATTCATAATCCCAATACCCCACAAAATCTTAGCTATCATTTCCATTCATTTTCACACTGCATTTCACTTACTACAAGACAAACTGTATGAGATCTCTTTCCTGGTGTGCTGGATCATCTACTTTGGAGGGGAAGAAAATGTCTAAATAGAATTAAGATTTAGATACATCTGGCTTACTGTTGCAATTGCAACTTCATTATACATTAATGTGAAAGTTTCTGAACAGGAAAGACATTGAATCTAACCATCTAAACATATTGCTGAATGTAAGTAACTCAGTAATTTTCTAATGATTTTCATATTTAGGAAAATTCTCATCTTATATTTGGGTAAACACCTTCTGACAAATAAGAATTTCAAAAACTTTGAGATGTTCAATGTAATTTGAAATAATTCTCTCTTTCTTAAGAGCAGAGGAGACCATGATATGCGAACTTTAAAAGCTAATAGTTTATATATGAAATATATAAAATATGAAAATTATGTGTTCCCTCCAACATTTGTCATGTTATGTAACATCATTGAATACTGTTGATTTTAGACATACATCAAAATTTTTTTTCTTCCCCGCCTATTGTAACTAATTAATGAGCTAATTTTTGCCCATTGAATCCAACCTCTATGTACTCTGACATATCTTTCTTTTGAATATTACCTGCACACTAATTTTCTGGTAAGGAATTATGAAAAAGACTTTTCTCACATTTTTTCACTTTTATTGCAAAAATGTCTGTCCTCAAAAGGCCTGTCTTCACTTCTGGCATTATGTGAGGCATTTTGCATCTTTCTCGGTTGTGCCGCTAATGTTATGACCGTATCAAGCGTGAGGTTTGCGATCAGGCCACATCTAGCTGCATGACTGAGAAAGACATGAAATGACATGAGATATTCCATCGTGATGGCAGACCCTGATGCACCACATTTATAGAAGCCTAAGTATAACCCATGCTGCCATATGACAACGTACAACACAAGTTCAGCTATCAATTTCTGAAGAAAAAAATACACGGGTTATATTTGAGTATATATGCATTATTAATTTCAGATTACAAATGGATTATTAACCTTAAATTAATATATGCCAGAAGCAAAGACTTTAAAGGCAATATTTTTCTGCAGAAAAGTATTTAACTTTAAAATAATACATTCTCACCCAATGAACATGTTGTTTGAAATATTGTCCAGGTGACCTCTGTATTTCAGCCAAGGACCAGCTGCAGAAATGTGATCTGTAGTACATTTTCCTTTCACCTAAAATAACAATGTGTGTTATCTCTTCAGTCCTGAATTGTTAGACATTGCAATAAATTTGTTCATACAATTAAAAATGACAAGACATTATTAATACAAATGATCTTCCCCTTCCCTGTCCTCAGTTACTTTTATAGGACTAGCACAGTACAATCTTGTGTACATTTCGTGCTTTGAATATTCATACAAACTACAACCTATTTTTCACTGAATGATTTTCTACCAATGAATGAATTAATATTGTTTGAATTAGTTGGTATTCTCACTTCAGTTTCTAATTAATTGCTTCATACTATGCATGCGTTGAAATTACCTTGATGAGGACAGTCAAATCCTGAAGGTCCTTTCCATCCCAAACGTCAAAAGGTTCAAGCAATTGCAATCTCTGACTCTTGGGGTCAACATCGACTTTCACTTTGCCACCATCAGCTGGTGGATGCTCGTAAGTGTCTTCACCAGGATCAAATCCTCTCTGAGGCAGCTCATCTCCATAGGGGCTATCCAGTGAAAACTCTTTACCTAAAAAAGAACAAAGAACATGGACCAGTAGACAGTAAAACCCCATTTTTACGTTCCCACATTTTACATTTCCTTGCCTTTCACATAATTTTTCATTTGTCCTGTCAAAAAGCCCGTATTTACAATGCATCCTCTTTCCGCAATTTACAACTTGACACGAAGAGTGCTTCCCATCTTACACATCTTTCTTTTAAATCTTATTTTTAATACTTTCTTGTACACATATGTATTATACCTAGTACAGAGAAAGTTATGTGATACTGCGACAGAAAAAACTTTTACTGATACAGAAAAAGTGGATAAATCCTGTTCAAGTACGTAGTTAATTTTTACAGATGTACGTAAGGAACTCTCAAAAGCCTTGAGACGAATTGACGCTGTCAATCTATTTTCCTGTTTCAAGGACACGTAAAACTGGGAATGAGGTTACACATGTTAAGGGTAAGTAATTTTCTATATATAGGAATATGATTTATCCACCTTGTCATTACCACGGTCCATCAATAAGATTTTTTGGAGAAAATTGCTGATTCCAGTGAACATTTTTACTTTCTTTTCTTACGAAGGGCGAGAAAGTGATAAAAGAGCTACCTTTGCAGTAAATAATGAAAGTACTCTCCAGTAGCCTATAATTTTTCAACTTTCCTGCATTTTAAACTTTTTTCATTGGTCCCCTGAAAAGTGGGAGGAAAAAGGGGGGGTTTATAATATTATTCTATCCTCTTTAGTAAAACACAAACTATAATACCGACTTAACTTATAACTACTGAATATAAGGTCAGGATTTTCTTGACAATCTCATTCAGAAAGCAAGAAATATCGCAGATGAAGCCCAATCCGTTAAGAATCTCATTTTTGCACTGCATTTCCATGCCAAGAAGAAACATTAATGCTGATGCAACAATAAGCCACAAAGGTGATAAAGATCTAGCATATCTGTAATACTTTTTTATATTCACATATGTATTGCCAGAAACTGCATTTGCCAAGCAATTTCTTGCTTACATTTTTGAATGGGTTGGTAAACAGATAATCTTAAAAGAATGACATTGTAGTGAGAACTCATGTGAAAATGAATGCAAATCACTGCTGAGATTTTGTTACTTGATCAAAGCTGTAAGGACTCTTGGTTCGATGCCTGGCAAGTGAAATCAGCACTCTTCAATTTTTTGAAGATGGAAATGAAATAAAGCACATTCTACGCGATACTAAGTTTTGACATTTTCATCAAGACAATTTTCTAGTCATTTGACTGCAATTATTTTACTATAAAATAAGAATTAAGTTTTAAAAACCATTATAATTTTCAGGGGGCATTCTCTCTTGGAAGTTAAAGAGTGTGGCCTTATGCTCAGATAAATACGAAATAACAAAAATTAGAAATAAACAGGTCGAAGTTAATGTTGAGTAAATACATATGCCTACATAAACAGTAAAAATGATTACAGATTTTTGTAGATTCTCACCATCTGTTCCTTTAAGTTTATCTTTAGTAGGATCGAAGTCCAATGTTCCAGCAATTGAAAGCGCAGTTACAAGCTCAGGAGATGTAACAAAGGCATGAGTAGCAGGATTTGCATCATTTCTTCCAGTGAAGTTTCGATTATAGCTAGAGACAATGGTGTTCTTTTCTCCTTTTTTCACATCCTTACGGTCCCACTGACCAATGCAAGGTCCACAAGCATTTGCAAGCACAGTGCCACCAAAGTCACGCAGAGTCTTAGCCTGAATGACAAAAAAATATACATCACATAAAAGCAGTTTAGAACAGAGATCAGAATTTAACTGACATATACTTACTATTCCGTCTCGCTCAATTGTAGCACGAATTTGTTCTGAACCTGGTGTAACATTAAAGGGAATTTTGGCCTTTAAACCATGGTCCATAGCCTGCTTCACAATACTGGCACACCTCCCCATATCTTCATAACTGGAGTTTGTGCAACTGCCAATAAGTCCTAACAGTAATAAGACACCCACAAGTGAATTAAGAAACAAACTAATTTCATATCCTACTGCATGCATGCAACAGATTTCTTACCAACTCTGATATCCACTGGCCACCCCTTCTCCTTGGCAGTTTTGCCCACTTTCGAAATGGGATGGGCTAAATCTGGAGTGAATGGGCCATTGATGTGGGGCTCCAAAGTGCTCAGGTCAAGTTCGATGACCTATGGAGTTTGCAAATAAAGAGAAAATCAACAAAAAAGATTTTTCACTTTTTGTTTCTTATCATATACATCAAACATCAGGGAAAGCTAAGCTCTTCTTTTCAAGGGTGGAAAATATATTTAAAAAAGGATTGCTTCTTAAAAAGTGATGTTAATATTTTCAGCATTATAGGCCACAAATGGGAAGTTCCTAATCAGTCAATATGGCAAGAACTGCAACAATTTGACCAGCAGGAATTTTCTACTTGTAATCTTGAAAATTAGGTCATAATAATGGATACAGTCTAGCAACTAGGGAGCAAGTTAGGACCAAATTTACAAAACTGGACATAAAATTTTCAAAATCAAGTTACATACGACATCATATGCAGGATGGTTGTAATTAAACTTTCCCAATATATATTGAAAGTGGATCCAATGGCCACCTTGATGAAATGATGGCTTCCATTTACAGCAGTTTTTTATGGAACAGGTATTTCTATACAAGACCCATGATAAATTTGCCACATTTATGTGGCTATCTGGCTCTGTGGCCCGACATTTTGTAGATTGATCTCCATTAAGCAGTTATCACTAGTGATTTTGAACTGTTATAGAACAAGAAGCTGAAGAGCTCGGGAGGTATGGTTGATACAGAATCTTCTTGCTTCAAGATGCATATCAGATTACTTACAAGATTGACATTTCAAGTACCTTAACTGAGAGGGGGATTAAATTGTTTCAGATAACAAAGATGATTATAAAAATAATTACTCTCTGAAGTAGCTATGCATTTGTTTTACACACAGCACTCTTGTGAAGTTTGCTGACCTTTAGCTCCCCTCTGCGAGAACTTTACAATACCCTCCAAAGCATATCTAACGTGGAAATCTGATCTAAAGATCATTATATACTCTTAAGCTTTCGCAGCTTGAATTCATGACTTCTTGGCTGCCCCGTGACAGGTAAAATATCAACCTCTCAACTAACGAGGCATCACCTGAACAGCCAAGACGTCCTGATGGTCATTGACAACTTCATTTTGACACCCCTTCTCACAGAATGTGAACCCCATTTTAAAGTCTAGTTAGCTTGAGAGTGTCCTTCAGTCAGGTAGGGAATTAAGGTTTGCAAATAAGAGAATAAATGACAAGCAAGTAATGCCAGAAAATGAGAAGGGGTATTCAAAAGATTTTTACTGACGTCATTAGCATTAATGTAATTAAAAAAAGGGCATCCTTTCAGGATATTTCAAAACATGTGCAGCTTCAAAGAGATGAAGAAACCTTAACCTCTTCGGGACTTCCTTGATGAATAAGTTAACAAAGCCATGAGTAAACAGACTTATCTTCTCAAAGCAAGTAGACCAGATGTACACTTGCCATAACCTCTAACTTATGATTGAGCGACCACCTCTGTTAAAGGCTAATTTTTGCTAGAAGCATTAGTGACAGCAGAAGACTGGTCTCACTGTATTACCTTCTCAACAAGTGAAACTACTTTTAATAAGGGCATCAAACGCGGAAGGAATAATGTCTAAGTCATGGGCGGCTATTCCCATGTGTCTTACCATTAAAATTTCTGGGTTTTATCCCATATCATAATGAGTTGACTCCTATGTCGGGAAATCAGTTAACAAAACCTAAGAACAGTGATGGGAAGGAGGGTATACAATTTACTTAGTTCAAATGATAATTTGAAATGATGCATACATTTTTAGCATATACTTTTATTAATTTGTAGGCTGAAAGCTCTAACCTTGTCACTCAACTTGAGACTTGGTGAAGCATCAAAATTTCAAGTCAAGTGTTTCTGCACACCAACTCCATTTGACCACTGTTGAAAAGCAGAGCTGGCTGCCCACAGAGCCCTTGCAATTCCCTTATGTAAAGATGACATACCGCAATGAAGGGCAAGTAATAATTGAGATAAATGAACATATTGGTAATGAAAATATTGAACTGCAATTTAAGTAGTTTCTCTTTATCAAAAAAGGCAGTGATCTAACTACAACTAGCAGCAAAAATGTCAGCCACACAGAAGTAACAAGGTAGCTCAATGCAGGATGTAGCCACAGACAAAAAGGACCAGATTTTCTTCTTCAGACTATTAGATCGCGTGTTAACAATGTCGCTGCAAAAAGGAAGTTTCAGTTTGTGATGAATCCAATGATTAAGTGATACACTGATGTAGTATCAGTGAGAATAAATATATGTTAAGCAAATAAATATTTTTGTTTTAAAAATTTCAATGTTTAATCAATATTCATAAAAACATGTCTTACAAAATTTATGTATTGTAGGCATTAATTTTTTTAAAACCTTATTCAATTACATACAGTAAAACGCCTCTTTTATAATTTTCAGAGGTTAAAGTGTAAAATGCAGGAAAGTGTATAACACAGGAAAGTTTAAAAACGATAGACTAGGTGAGTACTTTCATTATTTACTGCAATTCTTTCTCATAAGAATTTCAATTCGTGAGGGTCAATGAAACCGCAAAGTCGATTGACGCTTGTTTTCCAGCTAAACACATCTGTTTGCCTGTCTGTGGTCAACGCAAGCGCCTAAACTGCCAGCCTCTTTTTTCCAAAATTGATATTCCTTGATTGATCTGAACAAACGCAAGGCTTTTGCGAGTTCTTTACATATATTTGTACTAATTTACTACATATAGAAAAAGTGGATAAATCCTGTTTCAATATCAGTATAAGTTTTTCTGTCGAAAAATCACCGTTTTTTGTCGCAGCATTCCATAACTTTTTCAGCATTATAAAACGTACGTATGAGACAGTAAAAAAATAATTATTTTTTTTAAAAAAGACGCAAAGGGCAGGAAGCACTCTTCATATGAAGTTGTAAATTGCAGTAAGAGAATGCATTGTAAATACAGGCTTTACAACGGGACCAACAAAAAATTACGTAAAAGGCAGGAAAATAAAATGCGGAAATGTAAAAACGGGGCTTTACTGTACTATCACATAATTCACTTAAGAATATCATGTGAATATAAGGGATCAGAATTCTAGACCTTCTCCCCTAGGCCATGAAAAGAGAGAGACCTCTCCTTTTCAGTAATTAAACAAAACAGCGCACATGGAGAATGATGTTCACAGGTTTTGGGTGATAACGCAGCATCAGATGGAATTTATTTCCTGACGGTCTTGGTACAGGAAAGGAGTTCCTATGCACACTGCACTGCCAAGTCTCTAAATGGCTGGTGCAAGCAATGTCATTATTTGATATGTAATTGTTAAATAACTTCCGCTTATTAATAGTTAATACTCCAGCAATCCAATTTTAAAAACCTTAATGAAATGTATAAATGGAAAAAGCTGTACAATTAATAAAATTATTAAAATTGTCCTTTATATATAAGAACTAAAATTGATTGTGCTTCAACAATTGTTGAGGCCCTGTATTGTATTTAATTTCACTCCTCTGGGGCCCCCTCCGAGGTAGGGCTATTACTCGGCTGCCTAGTGCCCTTAGTCAGAAGACTGCCCTTTGGCAGACATTTAATGAATGTAACTATCATGACATAGTCAGGAAGTCAGGAACTCACAGCAATTGCCATCCTTTGTTCCTAGTGTTTTACCTGATCATAAGGAGCACCAGCATCAGCTGTAAGAAGAGTCTTTGAAAACTTATCAGCTTCACTTGCAATGTCTTTTCTACCAGTAGCTTTCAGATAGTCTTGCATTCGTCGATTGTAAGGGAAAATAGAAGTAGTTGCACCAATTTCAGCACCCATGTTGCAGATAGTTGCCATTCCTGGAATAGACAGTCTTAATATATCATGAAACAAAGTGATTATCCACATTGTTATTACAGAAATTATTTAATAATGACAGACTAATAACCTGTGCAGGAAATGGAATCAACTCCAGGGCCAAAATACTCGATAATAGCACCAGTTCCTCCTTTCACAGTTAAAATTCCAGCAACCTTGAGAATTACATCCTTGGGAGATGTCCATCCCTTCAACTCTCCAGTCAATTTAACACCAATAACCTGCAAAGAACCATTCATTGTTGTTGTTTTTTTTTTCATTCAGTAATCATTAGTTGTGATAGTCATAATTATAAATCAATAATTTTTTCATTTGTTTTGAAAATATATGCTCTTTACTAACTTTGGGACACTTCAGTTCCCATGGAATATTAGCCATTACATCAACAGCATCAGCACCACCTACACCAATGCACAGGCAACCAAGACCACCACCATTTGGTGTGTGGGAATCTGTTCCTATCATCAACAAGCCTGGAAATGCATAGTTTTCCAAAATTATCTGCAACACAAACACAGTTTTTAGAAAACGCAAAACAATCAACATACTACTCACATTTTACCGATTAACTTTCTTAACTTACTTGATGAATGATTCCTGAACCTGGTTTCCAAAATCCTACTCCATATTTTGCTCCTGCAGATTTTAGAAAATTGTATACTTCTTTGTTCAGGTCCTTTGCTCGTGCCAAGTCTTTCTCACCTCCCACCTGACCATTAAGAGAAAGCATTTTAATTAAATACTCAAATTCAACTTGTTCTGAATTATTTAACATTTGAGGTGGCAGAGATAAACATCTCTAAGTTTACATTTTATACTGCAATTCTTGCTATAAACACTAGCATTTCAGATATCCTAGTTACAAATTGAAAGCAAAGGAACTTTTTATTTTAATAAAAATTTTGTAACAATTTCATTACACCCAAGTATTAAATAAGTATTACTATAACTTTTTATTCTCTGGTTCAATAACATTCAATGTGTAAATGCCCCTTTCAGAATTCAGCCACAATTCTAATCGCATTATTGTTCTGTACTGGCAGGACCTTAATCTAATGTAACATTCACAATATTACTAAAATAATATACTTATAAGTAACTACCTGAGCCTCAATTAAATGATCACAATGGATGGTGGATGGCACTGCAACACGAGGTAAACCAGATGAAATAAACTGCAACATTGCCATTTGTGCAGTAGCATCCTGCATAGCTACTCGATCAGGTCGTAATCTCAGGTAACTTGTCCCACGTTCAATTTCTTGACTGGTAGGTTCATCAATATGAGAATAGAGAACCTTTTCTGATAGAGTTAATGGTCGATTTAACCTGTATACAAATTATGTAAAACATGAACAGCATGTGCTAACATAATAAAATAAACTTGTCACCCAGAATTATTAAATTATAATCGTTCACCTTTTCTTAACTATATTAACATTCTGTTGGAGTTTTTCGTACGGTAAATATGACGTAGAATCAAATTTGCTCATTGCAACCTTGCTGGCTGCAGCAACCAATGGGGACACATGGAAGCATCGTTGCTGGACTTCGACAGCCAACAACGAATAGCTCTGAAATATTAACCATTTGTAGATATTAACAGCCCTGAAATTTTCAGACATTTCTTGAAAGAAATGATGGAGCATATTACAAAAAACAATATTAAAAGCTTTAATATTTAAGCCACAATAAAGGTATTTATTCATCAGTATTACAATTCGTTAACAGAGGTTGGGTCTCTTTCCTTATTGTTTGAAAAATATTCTTTGGGGATCTGGTGAAATAATCTCTTCTTTAAAACTCTTTCTCTTCCCAATAACTGTTCGATTTTTAACATCACATTCCCCATATGATAATTTCTGACTAAAAAATACATTTTAAGAAGGAAAAGACTTCAAATGGATGGCCTGCCTCATTCGAACAGCAAAAGAAGTTATCACATTATCAAACTTGGCGATGACCTGCAATTTGTTCTTGTTACGTAGTCAACAGATGGCAATATGGTTAGGTCATTTCTTTAGCAAGTTCGCTCGACTATCTGCTGAGTTCGATGACATTACAACCTTCGATGATCTTTTTGAGATGTAAATCGAAGCAAAAAGAAAACAGTTTCAGCACGATAATGATTAGCCGAAGGAAGGGTATACTCAATACACGCACGTGTATCCATTTCTAAATAACCAGACAAAATATTTACTCTATATAATGAAATTATATTACCAGAGATACCAGGGTGTTATCCAAACGAAGGATGTTCAAGAAAAGCCGAAGCCAAGAACTATAATTACAAATGTTTAATGTTGAGAAATCAAGAGCAAAAGTGTCCCTGGTAAATTGCTCACACCACAACCGTTCAGAATTGTTAAAGAGGGTTTCCAAATATCAGGAAAATCATTATTAAAAAATCACAAACCTTGCTCTGCAACACCCGCACACAGTACGCCATATCTGCAAACCAGGCAGAGGACGAAGAGAGATGAAGGTGCAGCGTTACGTCACAGAAGTAGACACAGCTGCCATCTACCGAATCAGGAATACACGAATGCAGCCTCTGCGATAATTTTCAGAAATAATTTTCAGTAACTGTGCATGTAATGAAATGCATTATTTAGACAGAATTTCAGAGTTCAAAATTCAGACAAACAATAATGAAAATATTTAACCAGTTGATTTAAAATGTATGTCTAATATACAACGAATAATGATGTAATGAAAAATAAGAATAGTAGCAATGCTATCTTTCAATTAGTTGAACTTTCACCCACAGGATAGCGTTAGAACAAACAAACCGGGCCATTTCAAATCACGGTTTTAATACAGCTCGCCATGATGGGGAAAAATGAAATGCATTATTTTTCCAAGAGTGAACCACAAATATTATTTAAGTTACTGATGTGAATTGCGCATAGAGTGCTATGAGATTACATTCTCTTCGGGGATACAAAACATTTCGGCGTGTGTAGTATGTGTATACACGGCGTTCCGGTACCTCAGGAATAATATATTTATATATATATTATATATAGATATATATATATATATATATACTATTATATATACATACACATACATACATAGATATATTTCTGTAGAAAACTCCCTCTTGCACGAATACAATCCATTTGAAGATTTGATAGATATGGACGTAGAAGTGAAGAATACCTTGCGACTCACGTGCTACCAACGTACTCACGTGCCACATCGGTCCGCACACTCACACGTGCATTGCTGATCGTTGGTTGCTAAGCGATCTCGCAGAAACTCTCCGGTGCATCTCGCGACTGTCCGGTATGGAAGAGCAAGCATTATTCCCAACAGCTTCCATCAATTCCCTGTGACATTCTCAGGCATTTCTCCCGTGGAAAACGGCTATCTTGAAGTATGAGCGCTAATCGAAACGAGTAGCTCGCACAAGAGTAGTCTCACAACTGATTGTACATTGCTCTCGGTGCTAATAGAGACACATAGCCTTCTGTTATGAACATACATTAGAAAGGCATTTCTTACAACCGCCAATTAAAATTATGTGATTCGATAACACACCTTTCAGGAAAAAAATAATTGCCATGACTTCTACTCAACCCTTTCATAGTAATTTAGACAATTAAAGAATAAAAGTAAGCATACAACACCAATTGTTCAGGACATCAACAGGAAAGGCTACGTAATTATCAATAATCGGATTTGATATTCCTACATGACGGTAATACGCATTGTCAACAAGACCGTAACAGTACAAACGGTGAGTGGAACAAAAACAAGTGCCAGCAAGTGACAGGTTCAAGAAATCACACAAACTACGAGTAATAGTGAGTTACATGGTAATAGTAATTCTACATACCGAGATCGTACTATATCGTTCTACTCTTTTTACTCTCCGCACTCTCAAAGCCAACCTTCTGAAAGCCTTCTCACGCCTAAACAGTAATTTAGATCAACATGTCCGAAGGTTGGAAGAGGTCGTTCTCTACACAGACGGTTGTGTACAAGTCGGCAACACTGCGAATCTTCCCAACGGTGCACTCGTGACTGCACATAAGACACAGACACCACATCCAGTCGCAACTCAAAACAGGTTTAGTGTTCAGATTATGAAACAGATTATCCTCCCCTTCCTGATCCGCACAACCCTACTCTACCATCGACAAATACAGGCACAAACCAACGCAAACAGGCTAGGAATCGCGTCAAAACCAAAGCACGTAAAGCTGCACGTCCTATCCTACTTTAAAATAAAGACATTCCTACTGTGCCTAAAAACAAGTACTTATTTTAACTGACAGTCATGGCCGCCATCTTTCTTTCATTCTCAGTAGGAAGTTACCCTCCAACTACTCAGTCTCATCTATTTTTTAACCTAATGGAAGGTTGGTAGAGGTGTCTGTAGAGTTGGACACTCACACAAAGACACTGACCAATCAGGACACAGTCATTATCGACACTAACATTGTAGTTTCGACTCTGCCCTTCTGGTACAACAGACCAACACTATGCAGCGAGATTAAGCACGCAAACCCCACAATTAAAACTGCAACTGAGATAAACAAATGTAACACTTTTTTAAATGAATTTCTTCTCAGCAAAACACTTCACCCGGCATGGTCTTCACATGAACCTTGCTGGAAACGTACAATCTTGCACAACACATCATCTCCTCCAGTCCTATGCAGTCTGCTACCAAAAATTCATCCCTTTCACCTTCCTTATGTTCTTCACCCCCACCCTTATTTCGAACCCACTTACCACCTCCTCCTCTGATCCTTCTCCCGTTTCTCTCACTCCTACTACCAATTCTCCTACACCTGATGCCTCTATTTCCTCACAACGTGTCACTGCACATTGCAATCTTCGACCACGCACCAGAGGAAAAAAAGGAGTAAAATTTCTACTGCAGTCAGATGCAGTAGAAAGACATCCGTGTAGATACTTGCAAAAAATAAACACACTGCACCATCATGTTCAATCCTTTTCAAATAGAATTGAGTTTATCGAAGCAGCTCTATAGAGCTATTTAAATCAAATAGATATTTTTTGCTTTACAGGTCAGTAATAATTTCATAATGAACTTGGCATTTTCCAAATTCAAAATTTTTTCCTTGCAGGCTATTACTGTAGAGAAAATAATCACATAAAGGTCCTGCATGTAGGGGTTCTTGCATTTACGTTAGAAATAATATTAATTCTATAGAAAAACTGGCAACCAAAACATCCTACAAAATAGAAATCAAAGATCTTCCCACCAACTCACTCCACTACAATCTGACACCCATTTCCCTTTTCTTTCATAAATACCAACTCTCAACAACTTTACCCACATTAGTACCACATCCCAGGCCCGCCCAAATCCTATCAATTCAAATTCAACCAACCTTCCCCAGGAATCACATCATAACAATCCTATTATAAATTCAATAATTGATGCAATTACTTTCTATATAATCAACGCCATAAATACCCTTATACCCACCAAAATCAACACAATTCAAAATTCATTTTCCGCCTACATTAACGAAAATAATAGCAACACAATACCTTAAAGGTTTTACTCTCGCCAAATGGAATGCTGTTTAACTAATAAAAACAGAACTAATTAACATCTTATTAAATTCACATCATGTCGATGTAATTTGTATCACAGAAATTCACTTAAAGAAACAATAAATACATTTTATATCCCAAACTACTCAATTTACGGAGTTGACAGAAATCTAAACAAAGGAGGAAAAGGAGGAGGAGGAGTGTTAATAGACATTAATAAAAATATACATTACCCAATAATTATTCAGTGTACTCATAATATAGAAACTGTTGCAATTAAAATATAAATTAAAAATGAAACATGGACTAAAATTGCAACATACAATCCTCCGAATCATAAACTTGACCTGGACAACTTTAGTAAACTGTTCCAACTAAATAAAAACATACTTCTAGGGGACCTAAATGCCAAAAATACAAACTGAGGTTGTTCGAACACCAACGCTAATGGAGAAATATTAGCTCAAATAGTAAATCGCACTACTCTCTAATTAATTTCACCTCCAGGCCCCGCATATTACTCACACGATCACTTAAGAAATACTGATATTCTCGATATCGGGATTACTAACGCTAAAATTAAACTACATGCTACTACGTTATTCGAACTAGATTCGGATCACATTCCGGTCTTAATAACCACACATCAACACCCCCACCGCACGCCCAGTTACCAAATCTAAATACGTTAAAAGTTGATTGGAAACAAATTCCAAAATTTAACTAGCTCAACAATACCTAAATTTAAATTTCACTTCAACCCACTAAAAATAGAGCAATCAATCAACAAACTAACCACCGTAATACACACCACAATTAAAGAGACCGAATTAAAAACAAAGAATACAAACAAAGATAACAATATAAACTTCCACCAGAAATAGTAAATCTAATACAATTGAAAAACAAAACCCGCAGAACATGGTCACAACTAAGAACACCAGGGCTAAAACTACAACTTAACATACTGTAACGAATATTGCATCACCTGCCGGATTCGCTGCGCGCGGATTGCGTCATCTGCCGGCCCTTCCCCCCGAACTGGACGGTTCCGGACTATTCGCGAGTCGCGGGGAAACGCGGAGAATGTGCCGGGTGTATCGAGACGAGCGCCGGCCAGATATAAATGCGCCGCTGCCGGCGGCCGCGAGTCAGTGAGTAGTAAGAAGTCAGTCAGTAGTAGTCGGCCAGTAAGAAGTTAGTCAGTGCAAGTTAGTGTGTCAGAGTAAGTCAGTGTATGTAATCAGTGAATAAGCAGTCAGTCCGTCAGTGTGTTCGAAGTGGAAGCTGTGCTGTAAAGTGTGCATTGCGGTGAACAGTGATGCAGTAAGTGAACAGCAGTCAGCGGTTTGAAGTCTGCAGTGGAAGCTGAGCTGAGAAGTGTGCATCGCGGTAAACAGCAGTGCAGTAGACCCTGGTCTGCGCAGGGAATTGTGGTCAGTGCAGTGGACCGTGGACAGTGCATCGGACTGGGTGATACTGTAGAAGATGAGAACAGTGTAAATAAATAGTGTGTAAGAAGTGAACTGTGTAAATAAATAATCAAGAGAACGGAGTCGTGTGTAAAGAAAAATAATTAAGTGAAGAACACAAGGACTGTGTAAAATATACCTGTATACAGATCAAGTAGTTTTTAGTGTTAGTAGTTTTAGTGTATTATTGTTCACGAATAAACGTTTTTGTGTAAATACCTGTGAGTTGGTTTTAATTCATCCAGGAGAAACGTTACAATACTAATAAATTTAGTGCGCAAATCAATCAAAAACTTCAATAATTAGCATTTTCAAACACTAATCCAATTAGCGAACAACAAATCCATTTGGAAATTTACAAACAAAATATAAAGAAAAAAGAATACCATCTCCTCACTAGACACCCCCACAGGAAAAATGTACCCACCTGCTCAAAAGCCGAAGAGCTAGCCAATTACTTTGCTTCTACATTCACCCTGACCGCACCCTAGTCATCTCACAATCAACAAAACAGTAAACGAACAGACTTATGGCCCTCATCATAAAATACACTACACATCACCCAAAGAAATAAATAAAATCATCAAATCACTACCTGTCATAGTAATCCCTCTCGACATTTCTCAAGCCTTCGATAGAACATAGTACCAAGCTCTAAAGTATAAAATAAAATAAATAGGAACTCCACATTATCTTACACAAATCATTTCCGACTTCCTTGACAATAGAACTTTTGCCGTTACAGTTGATAACCATCACTCTAATCCAAAAGCGGTTGAAGTAGGCCTTCCAAAAGGCTCCCCGTTATCTCCCGCTCTTTATAACTTGTACGTAGTCGATCTTCCGAAACATAATAAAATAAAAATAGCCCAAAATAGTAAATGACACGGCTATCTATTCATCAGGTCCCACCAAAAACTCAATAAAAATCGATCTTCAATTATACCTACACCAAATTGATAGCTGGGCATATAAAAATAAAATTAAAATAAATCCGTCAAAAACACCAGCAAAAATATTTTTCTTAAAACCTTACGCTCCCCCTTACAGATGAATCAAGGACCTGTACAAGGGCATAATAAACTCACGAAAGCCTTTTCTTAGACACCCGACGGTTGGAAAAACCATATCGACAATAAAGTTATTCAAGCAAAAATAAAACTGAACCCACTAAAACCAATAATAAATAAATCAGCTTAACTGCAATACTGCATTATTGGTGTATACAAATATCATACGACCACTACTATTATATACATGCACAGTTTGTAACGGCACAGCCAAATCTAATACAAACTCGAAATAATCCAAAATCAATTCCTCCGTACCATCACGAATAGCACATGGTACATCTCCAATTCACAACTTCATAAAGAATTCAGCTAGAAACGATAAACAACTATATCATTTTTGTATCCACCCTCTTCTTCCATAACATCTCAAAGATACCCTTCGTAACCCCACTAAGACTCTGCCAAAATCCAATACACAGAACCTGCATCGGGAATAAATTTCATTTCCATATATATTGTGACGTCGTCGGGTGCGAGTAACACACAGACACGGAGTTGTTTTATAAAGATTTATTTACAAGTTTTTATACACTATATACACTCCTCGGAAACTAGCGCTGCACTCCCAGCACTGCACATCTCTGAGGCATCCCCGCCCCAGTCTGACGCAGACCCCAGCGGCTTGGCGCCGCTCCTGGTCTCTCGTCCCAAGGCAACCGCCACATCTCGCTGCCAAAGCTCGCGATAACCCCTGGCGGGAGAATCGTGCCTTCTGCACCGCGATTCCGTTCGACAACGAATGACCACGGCTGGTTACTCTCCAGCCACCTCGCGAGGCGTCACGTGAGAGACCTCCCATGCCGGCGGCGTCCTCTCATCCCGAAACTCGGGCCTGTTTGCAATTTTGGAGTCCAGCTGCACCGCGGCTGAACTCACCCATCATCTTCCTCTGCGCCAGTTGACACCCGCGTTCCGAGACACGTCCACCCCGGCCCTTGAGGAGGGGCCCGCCTCTGGTAGCCTTCCGCTTGCCGCCAAAGGACTGCCCCCGCCCCCTCGCTGGCCTTCCGACATGTGTCGTGCGACCCATTGGCACAACGTTATAATATCTAAATAAATTCTCAGATCTCGAACCAAAGTAGAGATATTATATAAAGCTACCTCTACTACCCAAGTAGTAATATAAGTTGTATTTTAGTAACATTATTTTAAGTTAATTATTACTAGATATAAACAATTAAAACAAGTGTAGTGTATTAAAGACTGATTCTAATGTAATGTCCCATCCAAATGAAAAGAAATAAAAAAATTCAAACAGCAACTCGGAGCTTTGCATTGCAAAATGTTTCGGGGTTTAAAATTATACAAAATTTAGTGTAAATAAGCATGCATGCCACTATTATAAAATAAATATTTTTTTGTTTTTGTTTATACTATAGTCTATCAGTACAAAAATATTACTGTATAAAACATTTTAGATAATGAAAACAAAGCATATGTGAATTTTCAATAAATTTGCGGTAATCTAATTCCCATAGAAACTAGTCTGTTAAGCAATGGTTATCTAATTTTATTTTTTTAAATTAATTTTGAGCTCATGCGTTTATTGAGAAAGATGTTTGAAATAACTGCTGCTTGTGATGCAGCACATAAACGACCTTCCCAACTCGGCTGGTCGAGCGAGAAAGTGGGTAGGGATGGGTAATAGTAAGCGTGAGGGGCAAGGCAAGGGGGCGGACTAGGAAGGGTAGGGAAGGGGGCGCGAAAGGGCAGAAAGATGGGGAAGGAGGGGGGAAAGGACGAGAAATGGACGAGGAGAAAGGGGAGGGTCGGGGGAGGAGAGTCGAGTCGGGGTGAGGGGCGGGGCGGTTAAGGGTGAAGCGAGGCAAGGCGAGGTGGGCGCGAGAGAATCGCCGCCGGTGAGTAGTTACGCCGGGTGATTACGCGAGCGCTATCGTTAGGTACTGGTAGCTGGCGCAAGCGCCGCCCGAGGGCGCAAAGCAAGTGTGACCGGCGCCGCCCACCTCGCATCCGACCGCCACCGGCACCGCCACCGCCACCGTCACTTGCCGACATTCATCCGTTCCCCTGGAACTCACGTCTGTTGTCTGCGCCACCAAATCCGCCGCCTTTCATCAGCTGCCCGTCGCCCGTCATCCGCCGGTTGGCGTCCATTGTCCGACGGTCATCGACGGTCAATGGTACCGGCTTAAGTGGCTCAAGGCATCAACTGATGCCACTGCAGTGCCTCTGACCGTGAGGTTCTAGATTTAGAGCCCCTACGATGGCAGATTTTTCGGCACTAACTATTTTTCTAGGAGGAATTCAGGCACTGACCGGAGAAAATTTCTAGGGGTCGACTGCTTTGACAGATGGTTTTCCGTAGTTTCCCTGATCAACACCTCGCGAATGCCGAAGTAGTATTTCTATAACATTGAACATGATACGGATGGATCTTTCATTCCTCTTCCTTGACTTATCTGCACCCCTTACACACACACACACACACACACACACACACACTTCCATGCATTTCTACATCTCCACGGGATACCATCATCGAGTCGAGAGCTTACAGCTTGTCCCTGTCGTGGGGGCGCCCCGCTACACAAAGGGCTAAATGGCAAAACTAGGCGGAACTAGACCCCCCCCCTCCCCAACATTTTAATATCGACTTTTTCTGTGTGTAAATTTGATCGTGAATGTTGGCAGAATGGTATTTAAGAACGGGTTTATTTTTTTTGGCTTACATTGCTACCTTGAAAGTATGGTTTTCTTGTCTTATTTCAAAACACGCGCTGCGCAAGTTTGACGCACAGCAGGTGCTCGAAGAACCACACGTGCTCAATTCTTAGTAAAAGGCGAATCCGAAGTTGTTTGATACGGAAGATGTTCCGTCAATTTAATATTTACCTTCAGCCGGAATTTAATTCATCGCTTTTCTTGGCGTAAAACAAGCTGTGAAATAGGAGTGACGCGCGAACTAAATTTTACACTTTTTCAAATTTCAAGTAGATTTTCAATTATGAGGATTAACTGGTATTACAGTGAAACTTATCATTATATAGCTGCGTATGGGTACTTTACGTTGCACTAGGTTTCACATTAACTACGTCCAACTACGAAAGTTGTGTCATTTTAGAACATAGTGCGCAACCAGTAGTCGCCCACGGTAATCTGCTTCCGGTTACGCGCAAGAAAGGTGATATCAAAGCTGAACTAATTTCTCAGAAGGATAAGCTACGTTTACTGGAATGTGAACAAAGAACGGAGAAATGCCTCAAAGATATTTTGAAAGTGTTTTATTTCAACTGTTGAAGTAGGTTTGGAAAATGCCCCTCATATCATTAAAAGTACTCTCGATGGCTAGATCCATGAAATTTCTGGAAATGTTATGAGCGGAAATGGAACTTTTAGAATGACTAAAAATTGTGTTCACTCTGATTGCAAACATCTTATCAAAGAGATGTTGTCTACATGGGAAGATCAGAAATTCTACTAAATAAATAAAAATTCGAAATGCATATAAGAAACAATTATCTTCTCCAATCCCATTTACTGCGCAAGAAGCTTGAATATTTATGATAGAAAATAACATTGCGAAACGAAAATAAAATATTACAACTCAAACAAGGAGGTGTAATTGTAATACATACCTCCTACAAATAATAAGAGTGTGGCAGATGATGAAAGACAGAAGAATTCCAAAAAAAGAAAGAAATTATGAGATTTCGTGAAAAAAATTGTTTGATAACCACTTTTAACGTAAAAAGGATGTCTCGAATTCATATATTAAAAAAATAAAAAATTAAGTTCAAATAATGAAAACATTGCAATACGATTTTTTGACTGCGCTGAAAATTAGCAAATATTACAGGCATTGACGAAGTTATCATTCGCCGTTTCGGAAAAACACTGTCAATAATGTATTTTGATTCCACAAAAGGCAATCAATGAAGGTTGCAAATCGATTTTGAAATATCTTAATATTGCTGGTCTTGTCAAATGATTTCAATTATTGTAAAAAATATTGTACTTAATATTATTTTTGTTAAAATTTATAAAATGTATCTCTGATGTAAATTAATAGTGGTCGGTAACGACCTTAGCTGTTTCTAAAGCGACCAAAAATAAATTATTTTAAAAAATATTTCAATGGTTACACCTTAAAAATTGCATCTTTTTACGCACGCTATTATATGCCTTTTCACGTTCACAAAATTTTTATTCACGCCCAAAAATATTGAACGTGCTGTACTTTCAATTGGACAAGTGTCTTGAGAAGTATAGGAAAAAAGACAAATATTTAAGAAGATTCAGGATGGCATTCCATGAAATTTTCCCAAAGAGATGTACTTAACACATCAGCACATTCTCAGTGGAATTTATGATTTACTGCTTTCACAGACAAGTAACAAGCCGCAAAAGAGAATACCATCATTTTCTTCAACAGTGTTTAGATTATTTAAGAAGCCATATTTATACTAATTGGAGAATAAGAATTCAACAGAATACGAAATATATGCAACAGAGGATTCTATCCCTGAGAAATTTTGAAAAATTAAATTACATATTGAGGTTTTGTGATTTGTACAATGTACTGTAGATAACGAATATTAATTTATTTTCCTTAATCTATAATCTTACTGAAATTTTTTTTTTTAGCGCGTGTATTTTGTTAATCTTTATTTAAATTACTCATTAAGAATAAATATAAACGGGTACATTTTTATTACATACTTTTCTGATACAGCGTACATTGTCATTATACAGAATTGTTTGGTAAAATTTATGCACATAATACAGCACAATAAAAAATGAGGGTATCCCCACTGGGCTCCTCAATGGAAAGAAAATTTGGGTGAGGTATGTAGGAGCTTGTGGTTTGTGACATGAGTGCAGTAACGGGGCCTATGATGCGAGGATAGAATTGGAGTTATGGAGGGCGGAATTTATCGTTGGGGAATCTGGAGGGGATGCGGTTTAGATGAGGATGAGTGTTTTTTCCTAATGAGAATGACGGTTGGAAAGGTTATGAAGCTGGTTGAAAAATCTTTCGGAGATGTAAGCGATGTGCTGGACTACTGGAGGGAATTTTATTTCATTGTGAATTTGAAATGTATCATGGAGCATTTAAGGCTGAGCGGAGGACTTAATTTTGTAGGGTTTGGATGTGTTTCATTGTAGAAGGGGCTGCACCTCCCCATATCGGGGATGCATACGTACGTGATTGCAGGGAGGACTGAGAATTTATATAAGTGTAGGGTGGTTCTTAGGCTGAAATATAAGAGAATAAAGTTGGCGAAGGGAGGAATAGGCTAGAGTTAGGCGTGAACGTATATGGGGTTTTCAGATTAGTTTTTTGTCCAGAAGGACTCCAAGGTAAGGGATAGATGTGCTATGCTCTGCTCATTTGATGGGAGTAGATGATATGCAGAGGGCGAAGCCGGAGGGATAAGATTTAGGGTGAAGGTTTTGGCAATGCATTTAGTAGGGTTTAGGTTAAGTTGCCAGTTTGATGAAGCGGAGAATTCGTTTAGGGCTTCTTGAAGGAAAGAATAAACGCCTTGGTGAAAATGACTTGCTGTGAATAAAACAGTATCATAGAGGGCGTTTCGGTGTAGGATTGGCTGAGGATATCGTGGGTAAATATGTTACAGGGCGTTGGATAGTGGAGAGCCTTGTGAGACTCCTGAAAGAATCTTACATGGTTCTGATTGTGAGTTGTTTAATTTACCGGCAAATGATCAGTAATGGAGGTAGACTTCGATGATGTTGAATAAGTAGCCGGATGTTCCAAGGAGACGTAGTTTATATAGGCCTTTGTGCCAAACTCTGTCGAAGGCTTGGGAGTAGTCGAGGAAAATGGCCGTGGTGACTTGCTTCGTTTCTAATCCTAGGGCTATGGACTCTACCAGGCGAAGGACTTGATGGGATGTGGAGAAGAGTGG
Source organism: Gryllus bimaculatus (assembly GCA_017312745.1). Taxonomy (NCBI): domain Eukaryota; kingdom Metazoa; phylum Arthropoda; class Insecta; order Orthoptera; family Gryllidae; genus Gryllus; species Gryllus bimaculatus. Next base: position 1,017,030 of record BOPP01000132.1, read on the forward strand.
GCGGAATCCAAATTGGGCTGGAGGAGAATTTTTGTTTGGTTAGCAAAGTCGGTCAGTCTGAAGAGAATCAGCTTGTCGAATATTTATCTGAGGGTTGGGAGGAGGCTAATTGGACGTTAACTGGCAGTATTGTGGACAGGTTAGTTGGGTTTGAGGGTCGGAATTATGATGGAGGGTTTCCAAGCTGTAGGAAAATACTTTAGACGGAGACAGCCATGGCTCTTGGTGGCATGTGTTTTAGGATGTGGTTAGAAATGAGGTCGCGACCGGAAGATTTTTTGTTTTTGAGAGATTTGAGGATTGAGGCGATATTTGATGGTCTTATATATTTAATAGGCTCTGGAGGTAGGGGGAGTCTGATAAAGGTGTTGATTTTGGAGTTAAAAGCTGGGTTGTTGGGTGGGTGAGGGGTGAAGGAGTTAGCGAAATGGTTGGCAAAAAGGTTCGCTTTATCTATGCCAGAGACAGCAGTGTGATTTCGAGGATAGGGCAGGCATTATGGGGGAATAGTGAGTTAGGATTCTTGTTGTTTTCAATAGGTTAGGCGCATTGGGTGCTAGTTTGGAGATGAAAGCTTGGAAGTGGGTTCCGGTTAGTATGGCTATGTCGAGCAGTATGCGGCAAGTAGAAGGGCAAGGTAAAGTTTCTTTTTGATAATGCTGTTTGCATTCCAATTGAGAATCTTGATATTCTGATAATTAATAGGAGCCATTGTTCAGAATGGGAGTGAGGGTGGACATAATTATATTTTGTATTTGGGATATCAGGGAGGAGACTATCTTGTTGTTATATACTGACTACAATTGATTTTGGGGATTGGGTTGGGAATAGTTCCAGGAGAGCTGGGGGAGTTGGGAGGGGTAGGGAATATTTAACATTGAGGGGAGGGGGAGGGGATGGTTGCTGAGGTAGTGCCAGTGTGCGGGTGGGAGGAGGTTGATGAAACTGGGCGAGGTAGCCTCTTGTAGATATGGGTTGGCGAGACTTGGCGAAGGCTAATTGTTTTTGCTGAAAAAAGTACAATTTTTGTCAGCTGCACTATGCTTTTCTTTACAGTTCTCACAAATAAGCTCAGCGTTAGGAGGTAGGTACACGTGGAAGATAGGTGGTCTTTGCTGCATTTTATACACCTAGGAGGTTTGTTGCAGTAATTTCTAGTATGAGCAAAGACTTGGCAGTTTTTGCATTGCACAATTGATAGGTTTTTCTTTCTGAGCTCAACTTTTATAACACAGCGTAGAAGAGTTTCTATTTTCAACAGTTTTCAAGTCTTCATTGTTGTCTATTACCACGGCATTGGAATCTATCAGATTTATAAAGGCGGGTGACTTTACTCGGTGTTATGTTCTGTTCTACGAGGGCATTCGTGACTTCATGTGTGAAGGAGGTATGCATTCCCTTCATTACAGCACTTTTTAGCCTATTCTGTTGGTCACTATAGATATAGAACTCGTGTTTATTTTCTTTTAGGAAGTTTATTCTATTCCTGACATTTGAGCTTATGAAAGTATTTACTTTTACTACTTGGTCGCGATGATGTGGAGAAGCTATTCGCACTGACTTTGTTCAGTTCACCTACGAGGTTTTTAAAATTTGTTGAATCTATTGCGTGCACAAAAATAGGTGGTGGCTTAGTTTCTGACTAGGGTGGCAAATAATGGCAACTAGGGTGGCAACTAATGCGGCAAATCTATTCGGCGAGCAAACTGACTTCTGGTATTGTTAGGGGTTCACTTTTTCGACCCGATTTCTCTTAGGCAAATGTATTTTTCTGGTGGCATCATAGTATTGATGGCTTTGCTGCGTAGCATTGCAGTGCGTTTGCGGAGCGAACTTATTAGCGCCAGATGAGAAAACATTTTGCGATTGTCCTTGCCATTGCTGGTGATTTAAGTTTTGAAACTGATGGTGGACCAGAGGTGGTTAATGGAAGATGTGCTATTGGTCGATGGATCCGGGGAGCCACTCTTGACGGCCCCCGTTGATTTGTTCAGCGCCCCTGAGATCACCTCATAGAGAGCGATGAGTGCTGCGTATCTGTCATTGAAGTTCTGGTTGTTAACACAGATCACAGGCACTGAGTGGGTAACGTGTATAGAGTCGCACGCCCCCGTAATGTTTTAAACAACGAAAACCGTTGAATTTGCACTCTCGAAAACTCACTAATAGCACTAAGTTAGATCTCAATAAGACGCACAGGCACCGCGCTGCTCTTGAAGCCCCGGCGCGCTTATCGCTACTCATGACGGATAAAATGAAGTATATATATTTTGAAACAGTTTCTCAACCTTAACGTTTCATTTACTTTCCCTAAAATGTTTAAAACGAAATGTTTAAGGTTAGTTCCGTCTGGATTCGCTATTTAGCACACCGTGCGCTGGTGGGAGACACCTGGTTGAGGAAATCCCGCAAGCCAAAAGGGTTGACGTCAATATCACCATCTTGCGGGGGAAGATCGACGCCATCTTCCACGATAAAGCATTCACTTCACTAAGGGGACTAATGACCTTAGCGGTTGACACGCCCGTTATCATTAATGAATCAATCAGTCGGGCGATGTCGTCGTCCATCAGTTTCCATCGTGTCATCCGCCGGCCGCAGCCCTCAGCTTACTTCAGTTTCACATTTCGCAGCAAATCTGTCACATGTAGACTTTTGAAAATTCGTATTTATAATAACCTGATCGGCTCTGAAGAGAAGATCGATTTAGATTTTTCGCCGTGTTTGGTATCTCAATGTCGGATAATTACAAATTAGTTTATCAGTCAGTCCAGAGATGGCCGACCAGACTCGCTCAAGAAGAGCATGGTCCGTCGAGGAATCTATTGATGGAAAATCGCGCTCTACTATAATAATAATAATAATAATAATAATAATAATAATAATAATAATAATAATAATAATAATAATAAGAGTTTGCCACAGGATTACTGTGATAACCACCGAGTTTAATAAATGAGAAATATTGAGCGCATTACAATAGTACCAAAATATTAATATATTATATTATCGACCATTTCATGTCAGTAAAATGAATTTAAAAATGAAATGTGATAAATTGCTTTGAAAATGCAAAATGAATAATAATGTGCTTTTACTACACTACTCTCTCTATCTCTCACACACACATAATGAGTCGATTAGTCTTTCCTAGATTCTGACAAAAATCCCGGATGGCGCGGTGGTTCTTAGTGCGAACTGCCATCGTTCACAGCTAGCACTCGCGCATGCGCCCTCGCGCGTTTGTCCGATTGCTTGACCAGGCAGAGCTTCGAAAGGTCACCGTTAATTGACTAATTGATGAGTGATTCCAGCTGCGTAACTACTAAGGTCATTAGTCCACTACGTGTGGGGCATGTTTCCATTGCGATGATGGTGAACTTCCTCCGCTGACTGGCGAGATCCGGCGCTGACCTACGTCAGTTTAGGGAGAGAGCTTACAGTGATTTCCTGAATTTAGTACAGTGGAGATTCTGCCAACAGGGGAAAGCGATTATGTATTCATGTGATAAGTGCATAATTGTAATTAACAGTTACATACGGTAATCTGAGACTCCCAAAGCCGATGCACTGTTACAACAGCTACACTCTTTGCTTTTGAATCCAGTGAAATGAGTCTTTCTGGCTGAAAACATACCTGAACATCTTCGCACTGAGTACTGAATATGATAAAATTGCCTGATATAGTGCACACTGTCTGAAAAAAATACTTATCATATGCGCTCGCGTAAAATTGATTCATCATCAACGGCAGTTTCTCACCGAGAGAGAGAAGACAATTTTGATGGAAGAAACAACATTTGGACGCGCGGGAAGAATATTTTCAAAGTTACACAGAATAAAGTATGTGCACTCACTAGTATTTTTAAACAAAATTAAAATGAAGGCAACATAATACATTTAAATAATAGGTGTCATTTCCTTATGATGTATACGTTTGTTGAAAATTAAGTAACTTTTAATGTAATATGATTGAGGTTTAATACCGCTGATACGGTATGTCATTGCAGTACATGTATATTCATATCTAGTCGACTTCTTGCACACGACTGGAATCTTTACAATACACTGAGAGCAAATGAGAGCTGAAATCTAGTAAGACATTTTGGTGTTTTAAGCAATGAATTTGTAGTATTGTAAAATGTTGGTTAAGCAGGATTATGTGATGTGGTTTAGCAGTAAAAGACTAGCAATAGTCGATTTTTTTGTTTTATTTTTGGTGTTGACGTGCTCAAGAGTTTGTATACTGCACTTTCAAAGAATAACTCATATCTTTCAGACTGTGATACCAAAACATACATGAGAGGTACTTGGTTTCCGCAGAATTTATTCGTTCATTATTTCTCCAATTTGAAACATGATGCTTTTCACTAAAAAAACTCATGTGCTATTATTCCAACTCACGATGTACTTTCCATTCTTGGGTTGCTGTCAACTTTTTTTGACATCTGCACATTTTCACGATTTCATTTCCTGCTACCCACGCTTCCGCGTTCTGACGCTTTGACGTACATGTTGCGTGGGTCTTCAGCCAGCTCCTCGTCCATGCGTCCTACGCCACTGCTCCACACATGAAGGCTATGAACATATATAAGACCCCTACAACATGTTTTTGTGGAGAGGGGGGCTCAGAGAGGGGCGGATTCAAGTGGCTGAATAATATCAATCTTTCACATTTAACATCTCCCACAAATTGTATCCTTTTTCTGGCGAAGGTTGGGGAAGAGGAGAGCCAATGCCCGCTTTTTTCTTTTCAGACTCTTTTTAAATTATCAACCCTTTAATTCGTCTGTTTAGGGTGTACGTTACGCTTCGGAAATTCAGTTTGTTCATGAACCATCTCCCTTCAGGAAAAAAATTATAGATTACGCATTCTTTGTTGCGTGGCAGAAAACTATAGCAAATTTTAGTGTATATTGGAAACATTTCCGATTAATTAAAGCACATAATTACATTAATTGATCGAAAGGAAACTTCTCCAGGGGAGAAGGAGAGGAAGATTGCGCAGAGTGTGGCTTCAAAGAGCACGGAGGAACCTGAAGGGGCTGATTTAATTGAGACAGACATTGGTGTTTGGACTAGAAAATTCTCACAACTCAACAGTCATTGGGAATGTTAGTATCTTGTTCCTGAACACATTATTTAAAACCTTTTGTTTTTTTTATCGGCGTTATGTGATTTTGCGATGAATACAGAAGTGAGGGATATAAAAAAACAACAGAAAATGAAGAGCAGGTTCACTCCGAACAGTTATGTCTGGAAAAGAATAGAAAACAAAAGAAATGAAAATGAGGTAGAAAAGGAGAAGATTAGAAGAATAAGTACTTGACAATTCAGACTAGCATAATTTCAGACAAATCAGAATATTTTTTTTGATATTTTCTTATTAATTACAGTGTTCGTGCTTAGTTGAGATGTTTTTCGTTTTTAATCTTCTCCTACAATTTATTCATTATTTAGCTTTCTTAACTTTTTTTCAGTTCACGTGTTAATTACATACTGTGTAACTTTTTATTTGATTTACTATAGTCTATTAAGTTTTGGGATATCGTTATTCCTATTTATTAGTGTTCATCTCAACATATTCCACATCTTTTGACGCGAAATATTTTTCATTCGCTAGGAGGTTTCTGTTTAAAATCGCATATGAAGAAAACAAGAAACCCTAAATATCGCATGTATCTTTTCGTAATTATGTACTGTTAAAATATCGTTTCAACGTAAACGAGAGCGAAAAGCGTCCATTAAAAATTTTACAGTTCACCGTCCGGTAAGAATAATTGAGTCAAGGGAATTGTAGCGAAAGACGGCAGATGATTACAATTATCCCAAGAACATATATTTCTCGTTTATATAATTTTTCTTTTAAGATGGTATTACGATGGTTAAACGACACACAGCTGATAACACAAATAAGATACTCTGTTGGTTACAAGTGTTGTATTACAAACGCTTGGTGAAGTTTTCCCCTGACATCTGAAAATCTGTATATCGCAACCTCACAATATGAATCTCAAGCTTGGTGTGACCATACACAATGCAGTTCACCCTTTTCATTGTTCGCGTTGCGTAATTTACGAGGAAAATGCCACAGCACGTTCTTGTCGTACCGTTCATTATTTTTACATAAAGCCGGAAATTCGTCCTTCACCTGCCGCCACGTCCTGTTCCACTGACAAGTCTTGTTCTGTGTTCGCTTTAGGCGAGTGAAATTATCTGTCAGCTCCAAAATTTGATATTTTGGAATACACATCATCAGAACATTTGTTTTATCCCGAATGCTACTTTCTTTCCTTCCCTCTGAGAGACTTTTCATGAGGCAGTCACTACGTGAAACACATTAAAAAAATGAACATTGAAAAATTGTATGTATGGATACTTTGAAGAAAGTGATACAAATGATTGACTTACTTACAACTATTGATTTCACTACAAGTATTAATGTTCAAGGGAGAAAATTCATCTGGTAGTTCATCTTGTTAATAATTGTTAATAAAATTATATGTTTATCTCGAGACTCGAAATAAACACACACTTCTAAATCCGTGCAAAAACATTCCGCTTTGTAAATATTAATCGTTTTTAGATTGTAAATTGCTTCACGTTGGTTCAAATGGCTTAGTGGAACCCAACTTTGAAGGCCAGTTCCTGGACTGGACATTACAACATTTTTGGCCTGATACATTGAGAACAAATATAATATTGTTAAGTGTTGCAATTAGCTTGCTCAGAATATGAAATAGTCCATTTGATTATATTGTGAAATATTGTTTCTGTCTTTTTCTTCAATTTCATTTTAGATATATTTCGGATTTCTCCACTTTTCTTACCACCCATGCATGGAGTGGGGCCACTCAAAATAACTAAATTTCCAAAAATGTAATAGAAAGTTCAAAAAGATCTCAGAAACAGAAAACAGGAACCTCAAATTTGTTTACCTCTATTGATGCATACCTATGTAATGATTGTCAAGTTTCATTCACTCTGGAAGGCTGACTGAATTAACAAAAAAACTATTGTGCAGGTCATTTTTAGTGAATGTACTGCGCAGATTTTGTGTACAAATGTGTTGTGCACTTTAATATCTATATAGCGGATGGAATTAATATAATGTACACGAAAGTATATTTATTTCTTCTTTCTTTACCCTAACATTTTCATATTTATAACACATGGGCTTTTATTACTTATTATTTTCATTTTTAAATTTTTTGATCTTAATACTTTATAAAATCACATTATGCTTGCTGTGGACCAAATAACATACAGTACTTGTTACTACATTCGAATTATTGAACCGACACAAAATTGGACCAAGTTACGATCCACATTTGAAACTGTAACCGTATTTTCTCACTACCCAAAATTGAAAATGTGTGAGAGTTCGGTGATAGTTTTATAAATGGATAAATACATAACTTTTCAAGTCATGTACGAATAGAAACAAATAATTGATAAGACAGCTCAATAAAAGGCATGCAATATACTATAAAAGAAGAGCAATAAGTCACTGTTCAGGCAGGTCGGGAATATTTTCAAGAAGTTACTGGAAGGCAAGGGCTCTCCAAGGAAAAGTTGTCTACATTGTCGCTGGTATTAAAGTACGGCTGCTCATATGCGGTGTTGTCTCTTTAACAATAAGTATGTATGTAAAGCGGCAGGGATTTGAAGTAATAAAAACTTGTGACTGTGATCTTGTTACGCAAGGTAATGCTCTGACATGACACGCTCGACGTGGCGTACGTCAACCAAAATTTTCGTGCGTCTCTTATCAGTCATGTAAAATCCAGTCTGCAGCCTAGAGATAGTGGCATCACCGTTTGAAGCGGAACATATTGCTGGTAATCGCTAATTTTAAACAACTACATCAGTACAGTAGGCTGTTGAAGATTTACAGTTATATATTCTGAGTAAAATTGACCTTTTGTAAACAATACCTTTTTCTTAACGATTCTTTACCCGCAGAAGCACACACTCTTACGTAAACATGTTACGTATCCTCAAGGGTGACTATCACGTATATGTGAGATGAAAAGTGAGACTGCCGAACTTCCTTTTGTTCATATGAATACTCTCATTATGCAACGTGAGCTGAAGAGGTCAATGATGTTCACTAAAATAGAGATTGCGTCGTATTAAATCCTACCGTAAGTTAAGAAGGAACCATGCACATAACCATGACGTTTTCCCACCACCATTTCTTTGATTCGTGTCGGTGATACAATTATTGTGCTTGTATACAAAGAGACTGGCGACACGCGTAGATCGCGGTAGAACGTGAAGGCAGTATAGGAGTGAGTTCTACTCCTAAGAACAGTGGCGAACAGAAGGTCACTGTCACCTTATAAGCGCGGGGCAGAGCGAACTTTGTGGCAGAACTCTGCAAGTGAGCAATCGCAGCTCATTGGGAGAGCGTGGGCTCGGACGACAATAAATTAAATGAGCGTGGGCGAGCTAATAGATAAATCAACTAGTCATTAGCCAAATTGGCTAAGCGGGACTACTCAGTCAAAGAGTGTTGTCTCGTCGAGAGAAGACTTTTGCGAAGCGCAGGGGCAGTAACGTCGAGAGAGAACTTTTGCGAAGCGCAGGGGCAGTAACGGGTCGCGGATTATTTGGGGGAGCAACAGCTCACGATAATATATCTCGGGTATTGAGACAGTGTAATTTACATCGAAGTGAACAAAGCAGACTTATTGCCAGAGGGCAAACGTGTTGAGAGAACGCGCAGTTAGTGTGTGCCTAAATACAGCCTCCGAATCACAACACGTACCGATTGCGAGAGAGCGGGATTCTCTACGAGCGGATCCGTTGCTAGCGCCAGTGCGAACAGCTGGTGCAGCTGTCGCAATGGTACAGCTGTCACTTCTGAGCGACGCCGAGTGGCTGTCCGCGGCGCGACGCCGCCTGGAGGAAGAGGGCGTGGCGGGCGGCGCCCGTGCGACGCTGGTGGGCGTACGGGCGGCGGCGGGCGATGGCGAGTTCGGGGGTTTCGTAGGCGACTCGCTTCCGGTGCGCGTGGACGTACGCCTGCCGCACGCCACCGCCTACCGCGAGCTGGCCTTCTTCGTGAAGGCGCTGCCCTCCGACTGCGAGGTGCACGCGCAAATGGCGTCCACGGCGTTCCACAAGGAGGCGGTCGCCTACCGGAACTTCTTCCCGGCGATGCGCGCGCTGCCGCCGGGAGGGCGGACCTGGGCCCCGCGGGCGTACGTGGTGCGCGGTGACGCCCTGCTCATGGAGGACCTCATGGTGCAGGGCTTCGTGGAGCGTGACCGGCGGCAACCGTTCAACTTTGCACACGCCGCCGCCACGTTGGAGGCCCTCGCGGACTTCCACGCCAGCGCCTGGCTGCTGGAGGCCGAGCTGCAGCGGGAGACCGGCCGACCCACACCGCTGCTGGACCGACAGCCCGACGCCTTCGCCGAGGGCCTCTTCGTGGAGAAACCCACTGCCGTCATCCACCGGTGGTTCGCCGGCGCCCTGCGCGGGGTGCAGAAGGCCGTGCAATACGTGCCTCAGTTGAAGAACCGCCCGGACATCAATAGCATTCTTGAGAGGTTTCCGATTATTCATGCGAAGATGGTAGAGCTCATTAAACCGTCTACCAAGTTTAAAAATGTTATGAACCACGGTGATCTTTGGTCTAACAACATTCTTTTCCGGTAGGTAATATTACAGCCAAATATTATTACCTTCTATTTCTCTAAATATACGCTACACTAACAAAATAATATGTTTGTCAGTAGTTCTCTTGTTGGATGCGAAAACTGTGCAGCTTGTGTGTATGTCTTCCAAATACGTGTATCAATACACATGAACACGTGGAGTTCTAGTCGAATTAATGTCTTTTTCGATAGGCATACGTTATTCATTACGTTTCAGTCCACATGTAGTATCCAGAAATAATACTTATTATAGCTCGTAGCGTAAATTATAGTTTCTCGAGCTAAAATGTTGAGCTCATACGCCAGTTTACCTTGTATCGGAACATCTCTTATCCAACAACATTCTCTTTTCGTAGGTATTTCGAGATTTGTTCTGCTAATTCACGTGAAACATCGAACAGAAGACAATTCGCGGTAGACAATTCATGAATCAAAGAAATAATGATATCTGGAATGGCTGAGCAAAAAATCAGGCGGAGCGCTGAGATTTGGAAAATTCTCTAATGTTACGAGGGATTTTGAAATGTGGAGAATTCTGAAACAATAATTAACAATAGTGCACCAGTCCAGAGCAACTGAGGGAGGGTTCTACAAATTGCTGGACACTTGGCACATGACAGACTTTTGGAAAAGTCAGTTGACAGTTATTGCCCCAAATTTAACTTTCTTCCCATTTCCTACATTCAATCTTAATTCCCATTTCCACAATCCAAACAAAGAAATGGTTATTAATATGTAATATTACGGACATTCGTTAGATTTCAAATTGTCACTTGAGAGTAAACTTAAACATTTCGAATCAAAAGGATGTTCATTTTGTAATCGTGTTTACTTAAGAGAACTACATTAACTTTCTACGTTCCTATTCGGAGATTTATTAGGCAAAGATGATTTAAATGAGATATCCGTACATAAACAAGAATTGCTGACTTGTTTACTTATTTCAGATTATTGCAATATACAAAATAACCAAATGATTTAATAAAAAATAATACGAAACGAAAATAAGGAAAAATTGCCATTCAAACATTTCTTTGCAAAAATATTATTTCGGAGAAGAATTTAAGAAGAAAATAAACGTAAAATAGTCATAAATAGTAAATACTCTAATCATAATTAAAATATCGGTTGTTCATAATTCAAATCTTGCAAAAGTATTTTCGTATGTAGCCATTATTCCACGCCTCGCATCGCTTAAGATTGCCTGTGTGCTTTTATTTCTGGATTTGGAGGGGAAATGAGATTAGGGGAAGTGCCTGTACTCGCAGGAGCGCCGGGCTTCCCATACGGGCAAATAGCTCGTGCAGGCGCGGTTTGACTCGTCTGATACAAGATTTCTTTTAACGTACGACCGCCAAACCATTATTCCAAAAATATTTGTATTTGGCGCCAATGTTTGTTGAAATTGTTTAAAGACAATGTAACTTATCTACTTAAAAATCATCCCTCACTATTTATCTCTAAAATCACACACATTACACAGTTTAAACTTATCTGGGGCAACAATAGTACCTTATAAACACAATATCATACACACATTTGACGCGACGCATATAATCACAACATTATTTCATCTCCAAAACAATATCACGCATCACAGAAAGTAACAAACACACAAATTAGAGATTGAATTCATCATTAGATCAGAACAAACTATCACAAACTATAGCAATTACCAGTATATGTAACTACGCAAACGAAGTACTTTATTTGGATGTAAGCTAAAAGAATATTCATGCTGAAATATTTATCTTATCAAATGTAGCAGCCAGATACGAATTCCATTTCTTTAAAATTTCAAATATGTTCTGCATTACAAATGATATCAATTCTATAAATACTTATACTTACACAGCAAATTAGCTGTCTTGTTTCGCAAAAATGATGAGACAGCTATCGCTGAAAAGTCGGGGATAGTCGGTCCCTCCCGGGAACTTTCGTATGAAAATTCAGCTCCACACGTTTGGCTTTCGGCGAGTAGCGAGCGGCTGTTCGCCCAGTTACGATCAGCTGATATGTTAGGTAAATGTTCGCTTCCTTTGATGTGTGCAAAACACCGACACGCTGGGGGGTGGGGCGAACCCTTAATGTTTGACATTCGGCAAATACCAAGCTACCCAACGGCGTTATTCGTTGTGCTGTCGCTCACCACTGTGTGGAACTGCCTACAGAAATTTGAGGGGCTTGGAATTGTGAACAACAAAAAGACATCAGACACAGCAAGCCTCCCGCTACTTGTAAATGTTAATGGCTTGTATTGTTACTGCATCAAGTCCTTCAATTCATATGGGAGAACCCCAGTGGGGAAAAAGTCCCGAAGCGCAGAAACCACATGCGCGACACAGTATTGTCCACTCTAACTCTTTTATAATGTTCGTGTCTATAAGTAAATACACAGAAAATGATAATATGTAAACTGGAATCTGCTGTAACACAAAGTCATCATTATTTCGTTATGATTTTACTAGAAAAACAAATTAAGTGTGATGGATTCTACGTTTATCCATCAATACCGTTCTCTCCAGTCTGGAGAACAATTTCTACCTTGCATTACTGTTATGCCAGTATCAATTATACCATTCAATTATTACTGCCATAACGCTATGCCAGAAGCCTTTTTGCAAGAGTGCTACGCCTCACTTACGCCTCTTTGTTGCCTAAAGCCTCGATTATCCTCAGTGAACGGATGCGACTGAAGACAAACGCCCTGAAGTCCCTCGCAAATTCCCCCGAGTTGAATGTGTTCCTGTTCAGGTGACAATATTCTCTCCCCATCACATAATGAACTTCTTTCGTAGGTGGTCTATTGCGACACACAGAGATAACGATGCATGCAGTTTTCGTGATGAAATTTTTTCGTCGAGGAATATAAAATAATGATCAATTAAAAATTAACAAAATCTTTACTTACACGTTATTTTCAAGCAATTATAACATTTCATTTTCGAATCTCATTCCCTATTGTGGTGACGATCTAAACTGATAAACGAATTGAAATTAGCGGTACATTATTAATGATTCTTGAAGACAATACAGTTAGCATATGACAACAAGTATTCCATTCGGAGTGACGTAAAGAAATTTTGTTTAGAGAGAAAACATTTATCGAAATTGAAATAGTAAAAAATAACAACGAATTTGAGGGTACCATTAACTAATAAATGAAATACAAATAATCTGCAGGGATTAATGCAAAATTCTTCGTCTTCAATGGCTTAGAACGAACGTTTGAAATTAGAGTGACGATTTGAGTCCGTCAAGAACAAATTACGTATTTTAGGGTGAAATTCAAGCTTAGTATGACATTTAAAGCAGTGTTCTGGATATACTGTAATATCAGAAAAACACATGGAAAATAAATTATATAGCAACGAGGCTTTTTTCCATTTCTACGAACTCTTGTAAGTGAAAGGATAAACATAGATAAAATAAGAATATATACAGTATTTGTACAATCAATATAATGTAATCGATTCAAATCAATGCATCGCGCTTGTAAATAATAGTTGGAAAAGGAGAACTTCAAATTCATTTCAAGGAAGCACATTAATATTAAAGTAAACGAGATAATTTCTACTCAAACAAGGCTACAGAGGCTCAGTCCAAGAAATCAGTGGGCATAAAAGTATATATTCGTACAACCATATTTATTTCCAGAACCTAACATTTGTTTACTAGTATACGATCCAACATGTAACGAATGGGAAAGGAACATAAGTTCCTGATTCTTATCGTACATCCTTAAAAATAGGCCTCCAACTTTTTAAAAATATTACACTGTTAATTGTGACTTTATTTATTAGGATTATTTTATTTTTTAGCTTGAACAGGATATTAATATGAATGACACGATGTTGTTAATAATACGATTAGTTATAATAATTAGATAAAGGCAGCTGTCTTTGAATGATAGGCAGGGAAACTTTTGAAATATAACAAGTATATTTGAGGGTAACACTTAACAAGTGTACCCCCAATCGCTGTATCGATTCTGGAATTTAATGTTTAATACTGTCCAATCGTGCAGCTATGTGGCAAGTGTACACAAATATAGGACAAGCATGTTTAAGAGACACTGAAGTTCTCAATCAACTCCTTTGAGAAGCATAATGGATTGAACATATTTATATTGCATAACCTAGTTGTATAATCTAGCATGTAATTGCACCATTTGGCGGTATTTCTCGTTGTTCCAATAGTGTCCCTCAACACCGTTCTCTCCACTGGAATGTAACATGTACAATAATTTTCGAGAGCCTCCATTTAACAGTGTTACCCCGACCCCGACGTCGCTTCTCCACTCAGGGTAGACCAGTCGCGAGCTTAGAGCTTGTCCCGGCTTGGGTGGCGTCCCGCTGGTGCGAGATTACTAGTTGAAGAAGCCAATCCCACCATCTAGCGGTGGAACGTCACCCCACGTCTCGATGAAAAGTAGTGCACTACACATAAGGGACTAATACCAATAGCAGTTGACGTGCCCGAAATTTCTAATCAATCTACTCAGTGCGTGTTATCACAACAGGTACGGAAACGGGGCGGACGCGCTTCCGACGGACGTGCGCCTGGTAGACTTCCAGCTAGTGCGCTACGTGCCGCCGGCAGTCGACATCAACCAGCTGCTGTACCTGACGACGCGGCCTGCGCTGCGCGCTGCGCGGGGCGGGGCGCTGCTGCGGCGCTATCACCGCGCGTTGGCGGCGGCGCTGGCGCAGGGCGGCGCCTGCGTCGACGCTTTCCTGTCCTGGGACGAGCTGCTCGCCTCCTGCGACGCCCTGCGCGCCACCGGCCTCATCACCACGCCCTGCTACCACCACATGAGCCTCGTGGGGCCAGAGCGCTTCAAGCACCACTTCTCGCCCGACAACTTTGAGAAGTTCGTGCTGGAGGAGAGGGACGAGCTTATTGAGGAGTGCTTTCGTGATGACGATTACTTCCGGGAGAAGGTGGGCGAGGAGGTGCTGGAACTGGTGGAGGGCGTGCTGCTGGGGAAAGACGCGGACTTTTGGACGCGCGCGGCCCAGGTGCCGGACGCTGAGGCGCAAAGGGCACGCCAATGAACATAACAAAGATCCCCCTTCTGAAGTTTGGACGCTTTAAGACAATTAGTCTCAAACACGGTTCTTTCATAAGAGGAAGCTAATGGATTTTAGTGAAAACTGTGTCATTCGTATGTAGAGTTTCAAAGTGTGACATGGAAAATACTGGACGATGTGAAATGACTGTAATCAATACCTTACAAAATTCATTACATGATTATGGCTTACTTTCTGAAATAAGGCTAAGATTTTGACCTACGATTTTGTAAGAATTAAAGGACAAAATATTATTTGTCGTGTAACGTTAAATGGACTGAAGTTAAATGGACTTCTGATTCGGTTTCAGCGACCCCAAAAACAACAGATAATATCATCTGACCCTCGGTTAGATATCTTTCATTTTTATATTTTTTGAGCCTATGTCAAAACCTGATGTGATGGAGTCAAATGGACACCAGATTCGAATTTAGCATTCCCCAAAACATATAGAAAACATAGTCCAATTCCCAGACACAAACACATTTTTTTGGGCTGTGTTATTGACGAAATTGAAGAAATCTTTGTTGTCACGAATTCAAGGGTTATGGTGAAATGTTCCTTAGGAGACTGCCTAGACCGTCTTGTTCGTCAGCGCTTTTACCATTACCGCTAATACCCATTAGCGGTACGAGTGCTTCGAGTGGTACGAGTACTTCATCGCGATCTCTACGAAATTATGAGCGGAATCAGATGAGATGGAGAGAATGAGGTGCGTTTTTAATTCTCAATCGTTCCTTTCTTTTGTCAAAGAAAACAATTTACATCTCGTAGTCTGGCTAAGAAGGTCTCATATTTCATATTCGCTTTTGATTGTAACACATATGAGAAGTCATAGTTTCCATTTAATTGTAAAGAAGAACATGTTTTCGTGGCTTATACGTTTATACTAGGTCCTCTTTGTACACTGTTTTACCCTATCGATGTAAAGAAATTATGACTTATGTAAAAATGATTTGTTGTTATCCTATGCCATTTGTCCTTTAAGTGTGAGACATTTAGATACACACACAATGGAACTTTTAAAAAACGAGAAAATTCATGTTTAGTTGTTTCTTTTTATCATGTTAATACAAAATAAAGACATTGATTATATATATCTATTATCTAAATCGAATTAAAATAAATCGGTATGGTCGAAATTTATATACATTTCTCTTAAAATTATGTTTATTAACTTCATCCAATCAAAAACCAACGGAGTTAGCATACATAAATCAATTTTAGGAGCGCACTTAGTAATGATTTCTTTGTATTTTATTACGAGAGATACTTCATAACTATAAATTCAAAACACGACATGAGTTCTTATCTATAAAATTGTATTACGAATTTGAACGAAAAAATAAAAAAAAATATCAATCTCATATATAGCCACGAACACGCTGTGAATAATTGAACGTTAGGCACCTTAAAAATCTTAAACTCGATAAGACAAACTTCAATATTATTTTGAGCATACTTTTTAAAACATTACGATTGATAACGTAATAATGATGTACCAAACGGCGATATTCTATTAATAATTACTGATTTAAATTTTTGTTAATTACAGTTAATTTAAAACAAGACTATGAGAATGTTAAAAAAATCAATGGAGTAAAAGAAATCTAACTTAAGTCATCATTTCTTAAATTTAAAAATATATCATTTAATGCTTGTATGGTGAAGTCACCACAATTCTTGATACTTTTTTTAAACAAATTGAATCAAATGTCTACAGACAGCGACACTTCCAAGGAATTTATTCGTGATGAAAATGGATCCAGTAAAACTAAATATTTTGTGAAAACGATTCTTGTGATCTCAATGAACATTAATTTTAAATATTAAATATAGTTGCATTATAATAATTAATGATTTTGGGCTACAGGGGTTAAATTATTTGGATTAATGAAACCTATGTTTTACCGAATTCTGTGCGTATTTCCTAAGTTATTGCATTTTTACACGAACCATAATCATGAACATAGGCCAGCGAAACACAGCAGTAAGACTACTCTAGTTCTCGCAACAGATTACACTGATATGGTTGTCGATGCCTCATTTATAAATTTAAAAAATGCATAATCCATATTCACGTCTACAGTATTCAATGTTCATAAACAAAACACTATATTACTACGCACCAAAAACACAAAGGAAATAAACTATTAATTCGTATCACATTACAAACATAGGAACAACCCATGGGAGTAAGCTCTTCAAATGAAAGGAAACCGAACGCATTGGCTTATGTAATTGCGATTCTGCAATGAAACCGGTCGTCCTGGGTCAGGTCCCGAACACAGCGCCACCAGCTATATAATTGTATTTCAGACACTGGCTACTCTAATAGGCCGTTTCCGTGTATTTCGTAAATAAAAGTTAGTTTATGGTGCCTCTAGAATTGTGAGCCACGGATCAGTGTGATTTTTCCTTCTCCAATCTCTTCTTAGTGCATAGATACCTTACTACAGCCTTTGGATATATCCAACGGCACTTTGCTTTGGCAGGTCATTGGCATTATAAAAAAAGAGAAGTTCCTCAAATCTCAAAAATGGAACACCAACAACAACGAACAACTAAGAACCTCCTTAGAGAAGTCCCGTGTATCCTTGGGACGTCTGATGTAGCAGTCCCCTTCCAATGCACTGGTATTAATTTGAATTGCTCTCTAATAAATGTTCACTGGCGTCAAGGTGTAACGTCTTTAGACAGCCACGCGTCGTTTTGTGATTTGTGAAGGCGTTGCGCCCGCCGTCGGCGTGAAAGCGCACATTCAGCAGTATCTGCGGAATTCAGCTGATTTATGACGAACAAAGTGTCCCATAAATAATCATTAGGGACGGGGAAATCACGCTTAACTTTGAATCCTGATGGTGGGGTCATGGTCACACTGCACGAATATGACTGCACATGCGCACTTTCGACTGCACATCCGCACTTTCTGATTCAATGTTGTTACTACTTTGTGAGAATTCAGTTCTAGACTTGTCCTTCACTTGGTGAGGGTTTTGGGAAATTTTATGAAATACTTTTAGTTTGCAAGAAGGAGAGTTGTTATGATCATAGTTGGGGGTCATTCATCTCTAACCGTTGTGTAATAAATTGTGAAAACTGAATTTCATGTTAACATTGTTCATGTTAATTACACTTTCAGACTGACCGTTTTCAAAAACATAGTACTCGTATTTATTTATGAGCAATTAATGGTAATATTTTAATATTTAATTGAAAATTCTTTAATTCATATACTGAGAATGGCATCTTTACGTAAGGGAATGCGCAAATGATGAAATATATGATTCCGTAAATAAGAGTAATAGCAAATATTTCATTAACAGATGATGATGGTAGTTAGGATGAAGAATATGAGTTGGGCATTTTAAACGCTCTTAAATGTGGACAATTCTTTGAAAGTCGTAAAGCATTAACAATCGTCGAACACTTCTGAAGGAACTCGCATTGCGGACCGACACTTCGTACGACGAGCCTATTTCAAAAATGACATTTATTTGAGACATGTAGTCTTTGAACTTTACATAATTCATAAGATGTGCGTTATGGCTTAAAATATGGATGTTTACCAGAATGCATACTATAATAAGTTAAAAAGTATATAAAATCCCTATAAAATCGAAACGTTTTAAACTAAGAAAATGAGTGTGACCTAACAATCAGAAATATTGTTGCAACATTTAACTGTCACGTTCTAGCGTTAAAAGGTACCAAACTAAAACAAGTAATTTTTAGTTCTGGCATTGGGATCTTATAAAGAATATAAAGAAAAGCAAAAAACACTATCAATAAATCTTTGACTCCTTACTTACGAAGAAAGACGTGCTTTATTGGATCTACGAAGTTTGCAATAGAGACGGCTTTGATGAGACCTAATTGAAACGTTAAGAGTCATTAGCAACTATTAAAACGACCATGAACTCTCGTTATCAGTCATGTATAACCAAAACACCTAACTGGAAGGCCATCAGCTTTAAATGAATAAAGAAAGTTTCCATAAAATTCCACAGAAAAAACGCCTTGTTTAATCGAGTTTTAGACGAATGGAAATCTCAACTAGCACTCACCATTAAATCACATACCAATCAACAAGAAATTTAAAACTAAATAATTACTACAATCAAGTTAAGTGACTGGATGTATTCATAGACATGATACAGTAGTACTGTAACGCAAAAACCAGTTTTTAACACTCAGTTCATTGCAATAAATAAGTATGTAGATTAAATGAAATAAATTTGAAGGGTCTGTAATGTTTGTAAGTGTAAATGCATCACAAAGCTATGGAGCAATCTACTACTGTAGGATACCTAATTTCCACACTTCTTTGTGGAATAAAGTGATACATACACTATATATTGCTGCGACTGCTTTACCTCTGACACCTTTCTAAATTATGCACACCTTTTACAGGAAGCAGAGGTATCTTCAGGCATTTAAATTCACGTTTTTGAATTTTCATTCGCAAAGAAGGGCGTCACTGAGAGAGCATATATATATATATATATATATATATATATATATATATATATATATATATATATATACATTCTTTCCATTATGTACGGCAAGAATTTTTTTTAATTAGTCAAAAAACTAAGACAAATTAATTTAAAACTGATAATCTGATACTTTTGATTTATTTAATCCTTTTCGATTGGTTCTAGGGCTTGTCAGGGCTGGACAGAAACTAAACTGTCACAACATAATAGATTTTGTAAGCCTATGCGCTCTTTATTTTTTAAATTCCCATTTACTAATTCATATTCTTTGTAACTTTTTTGCACATACTCAGCAAACCTCATGATATATTTGGTAAGAAAACATGGCAAATATCCCACTTAAGAGATAACTGCACCGATACGAGGAAACACGAGACAACGCTACCATATGTCGCAATTCCCAAAACCGTTATTAATTAATATTTTCAATAAGTCGGAAAATACTATTAACCTTACAATTTAGAATGAAAGATTTGGTAGAGTAAAATTACTTTAATATTTGAGAAAAAATATATGTTCGGTTATTATCAATGTGAAGCACTCTATTACTGCTTTTCTGTGAGACTTCAGAGGCGTGACATCCTATTACGAGGATAATTATAACCTCCCGTTGCGTTTTCTGTTAAAGCCCGAATTGCTTTGTGACACAGAGATAACAAATGTATAGTATCTTTATCGTATAATTATTGACTCATTTTGAAATCATTTTATGTATGAATACTCGTATGGCGTGGGTAGCATTTGAATCGCAAAGCAAAATGTACAATTTGTACCAGTCCGTACCATAACGTTTACAATACACCTTCCATTATTTCTTAGACATTACATGAGTAGAACTGTAAAACGTTCAGTGAATAATGTTAATTGAATAATAAATAATATACGGTAAAATAATACATAAAGAAAAGTAATTTGTGGCAAATATATGCGCACACTTGAGAAAAATGTGTCATTCGTTCTGAGCACGCTGTTTCATTAAAATAATTCACTTTGACCGAAATAACTACGGTCGATTTTGGAAGCTAACTTTCATGATTGTTGTACCTACAAACACATTTTCTGTGTGTCAAGGCCATTTTATTTTTACCACTTCATTTTACTTTCCTCACACAACACAGACGCTTCGTTAGAATTAAAAGATTAGTTGTTTTTTTAAGTGTGAGTGAAATATATTAATATAGATTCTTTTGTCAGTTTCATAGTTCATAAGGAGATTGCGTGGATTGTTTAGAGAATTAATTTTGACTGACATATGAAATGGTCGATAATATATTAATATATTAATATTTTGGTACTATTATAAGGCGCTCAATATTTCTCATTTATTAAACTCGGTGGTTATTACAGTAATCCTGTGGCAAACTATTCTTCTTCTTCTTCTTCTTCTTCTTCTTCTTCTTCTTCTTCTTCTTCTTATTATTATTAATTATTATTATATTATTATTATTATTATTATTATTATTATTATTATAATTATTATTATCTTACATTATTCAAGTATCTACTGGTCGTATGTCACCAACACAGGTATGATGACCAGGTGTGTGTTGCTTTACTGGAAGGTTCAGATGGCTTTCTGACAATAAGCATGTATCAAAATTCTGTCTTTTGCATATTATATCATTTCCTGGTATCCAATTGTGAAGAACACTCCAGTGCCGAAGTGTCATTTTCGGAATCACTCCGTAGCTGATATTATTATAGGCACAGACGTCACTTTACTGAAGTTCACACTGAGTTACGCAACTTCATAGGCGAGATTGGTATACTTCTTGGATCTTCTCTTGCATATTTTTCCCACCGATAGTTTGTGGGTATTGGGAATTGATAAATCGATAAGAAAACTGCTGGATGGTTCCATCATGGTACGTTATATTGGGTCCTATACTGCCGCCTGCACATGGTCTGTCATGTATAATGGAGCGATCCAGTAGAGTAGTGTGCTCACACTTTCAAGCAACATTCTGAGGCACATATTTATAAATATGGCACGGAAGTGGCGAGTAAGCCCGTTCTTCAAACGCCAATAATTGTTGTACCGCTGCTCGCCACTTATCATGCTCTTTTGTAATATCCAACTGTGCGTGGCTGCTACATCCACTTGTCCACGTGTTTGGATAGTTTCGCTTGCAGCCTCACATCTCTACACGAGTCGGAATGAATGCGTAAGAATCTCTCAGAATGTGTTTTCTGTAGTCAATGTTGGTACCACTTGTCCTGCGATAGCTATTCATGAAGGCTCTGTCTGCCGGAAAGGAGATCCCCGTGCTGGAGGCCATGCGTGCGACGCAAGGACGTCGACTTCTGGTTTACCAGCTCGTGAGGGTACCTTCCATGCAAGTTTCGCCTTCGCTTTCCATAAGTTATCTTCTCTTCCGTTTTCAATGATTGGGTTTGAAACAGGCGGAATTCAAGCTTTTTTCAAGTTCAGAGGACTGTATAGTTATCAACTGCGCCTCACGCTTGCTAACTCTCTCACAGTATTTCGCATAGAAGCTTCTATCTGAGTGGAAGCAATTTGAAAGAGCTGCGTCGTTAGATTTATGAGATCTACTACTTACTTCCGCCCTCCTTGCGGAAACCTTGCGAAGGCGTAAAAAGCTCAGTACTTATGGATACTTTTTCGCGTGCTTGACGTCACTTAGACGGTTCGCAATGGTCCTCTGGAGGTTGATCGAGGTCGGTATTGCTTCACCATTTCAATAACGCCAAAAGGAGTATGCCCCGCACTGGAATAACCAACTAAATACATGATGGCACTGCTCACAAGGTGTGTCTAGCAGATGAGTTGAGTTTTTTAAGAGCCCCATGCAATCGTTTACAAACACTTTCCATTTGTTAGTATAGTTCTTTGTAACAGTGCGTGAGTTTGATTCGCGGTAGTGACGTGTTGGAAACCCACAGTATTTTAAGTTTCATGGGGTTCCATGAAAGGTTAATCTTACGTCATTTAGTTTCCAAATTTATCAACTTGCATATGACCCCGATAGATATTTCACTCTTCGGTCACTTACTCCCTCACTTATCCAATATCCTGAATTTCATTATCTTAACGTCGTTAGTAATTCTCCAACGTCACGTTATTATGGCTCCGCATATGTATTTGACCTCAGTGTCTGCCATTTAGATAGTCTTCCATGTCATCCATTGTAGAGAGACGATGTTAGCACGTAACAGAAGAGCTTTGAGTTCCCTTATTTAGAAGAGCCGATTCCATAATTAGCAATGATTAAGTAGGAGTAGAGAGAGGGACTTCCTAACTACAGATACTATAAACGGCTTAAAGAGCAAAGGCTCTGGAAAATCCATCGGGCGGATGTGTATAGTGTCTGTGTGACGGTGTTTTCCATTAGAGAGATAAACCAAGTTTTTGCTCCACTCCGGCTCATCATCAGTTTTCCCTTCCGGAAAGTTTTGGGGGTGATAAACGGGTGACCTTTCTATACAATCCAGAAATATTGAAGGAGCCCAACGAATCTGGGGCACGCGTGTCGATGCCTTTAGTTGTACATTATATGTAGGCATGCGTACAAGTGTCCTTGTTTGTGCAAGCCACCTTCATAACAAGCTACGAGTCTATACAATGAGTCTTGCTTCTTCCCTGAGATCCAGCGTCTAGCATCCTTTCTCTTCATCTTGCTACAGTCCTGTACATTATGTGTGTCATCATCCATTCTATGTTCATGAAAACTACAGATTGTTATGAGTTTTTGTAGAAAGCTTCGAAGGCAGGTATAGCGCTGTACACAGCGAGCAGGGTCTTTACGTGTCACACCTTCTGGGGTCAACATGAATGTTCTACCCTCAGTGGATACTAGTAGACTTTTTATCCTGGATTGGCTGAACGAAAATATTGAAATTTTAATTAGCTATATGATGGTTAAAGTGCTGGTAAATTTGTTCAGCCAATAATTGTGCAGGCTATCACTGCCTAGCTGCCCTTCCAGCTTATGTGCTCTTGTTAACAAAGCTGCTCTTGGATTTCACGGCCAGATGATTGGTTACCCATTAGAGGAATATTCACTGGCTTGTCTGTCATCTATTCTTTCTTCAATCCACTCGTCATATCATCTGAGGTTGTGGGACACAGGCAGAATGACAGAAAGTCCCTTTATTTGTGCCGTTTGAGGGAAGCTTTCTCAGCTCTTTCATCATCATTTACACAAGCCCTTTACCCTTTGACATACTTTCCTGTAGAATGCTTTCTGGTTCTGTTATAACAGAGAATCTCTGTAGCTTTACTCGGTGTGTCAATTCCTGTAGTGTCGAAGGCGTTTCGTTAAACGCCACAAGCTTTGTCTAGGGTGTTAAGATGCTTCGTTATTTCGACATCAAGCTCAGTACTGTAGTATTTGTATGATAAGGATGGGTTATTAACCTTTCTATCTCAGTTTTCCAGAGTGTATTTCCTTCTTTTAAGATTCTTGTGAGGTCTCTCACATACTTCTCTCTAGTGCGTTTCTTACGATTCACCAGCGCGTCTTTCCTAATAGGGGTGGCATCTCTTTTTCTCACTTCGATCATTGGGGACAGTTGGCTACGCGGCTGAAAAGCTCGTGGAAACCAGTTACACCCTGAAGCCACTGCGCAGTACGTGAATAAATTGCTGTGTGTACTTCCTTCGAAAGATGGTTTTGTTGTAGCATGTGTGGCAGTACTTTGCTGCATTCTAGACGCCTGATTGCTCTTGCTAATTTCTTCGAGCAATTTTGTCTGGGAATGAGATAGAGGTTCAGTGGGTCAGTTTCCTCAAATCCTTCAAGTGCGACTGCAAATTCATTGCAAATTTGCACCTCTTCACTACTCTTATCATCCATACTTTTTGACATGCTTGTCCCATTGTCATCCTGAGTTTGCACAGATTACTAAGTTTTGAGGAGTTAAGCATTTTTCTCACATCTTCCTTGATTGCTTCGAAAACTTGTGCAGAGGATATTTTTCTGAACAATTGCTCGACGCTGGTCCGCTATTCTTTGCTCACTAACTTCAGAATCAGGGAAACTGTGAAGAAATCTTTGATGTAACTTTTGTCGGCAGGCCGTAGTGTCAGTCTCCATTTTGGTAATGGTGTAGTATTCACGCATGATGAAGGTATTTATTTCTGTAGTCCACTTTATCTTTCTGCGTTGCCTGCCTGCGACATTGGTCTCGAAGCAATAAATTGCTTCTCTGGGAAGCACTTGCGACAGGTGCAGCTGTAAGTGGAGATGGATGGGTGCTGCTATGTTCAACTGTAGTATATTCGGGGTTATCTCCGATCAGGGCCCGCCTCTTCAGCTCCTGATCACCACCGGCTCGCATGCTGTCACCTCCAGCGCTGATTCCGAAGGTGCCCCGGCGCTCCTAAGGCAGCGGCTGCTTTTCCGAGGCCTTACGATGCATTTTCCGTGTCTCCATATCTATATGGGTGTGCCATTGCCCTGTTTGCCGCCAAATTTTCTGACGTTGCCCGTCTCCCACGTGGCTAAGTTCTCATTGCTCGACGTAGGCTGGACTTTGGGAGACATTATTTATTATCATTATTATTTAATTATTATTATTATTATTATTATTATTATTTATTATTATTATATTATTTTATTATTATTATTATTGGTGTAATTAGGCCATTTAATGACCACGCTACAGCGATTAATCGTGTGTAATTCTTTCAGGATCAGCTTTTCAGCTGTAAGCCATATGGATACAACAAAGGTTGTTACGCCTGTGTAGTGTGAATAATAAAGTGGATTCGGATATGATAGGTGAAAGGACATTTGGATTACGGACAGGTGATGGATCATTGGTGAAAGGTGATCGTGGACTTTTTGAACCATCCCAGCATTCGCCTTATGACCGTACAGCTAGTGACAGGTATTTTCGTTTCTTCTCCAGCAACAGTTGACCCAAGGTTGTCATTTGTAGGAACTGCAACATCAATAATCTTAGCTGTTCTGCTAACCCTTAGTTCCTTTTCGATTGCCAATTTGCTCAAGAGGTAAAAGGTTTTTATTTATTAGATGATCATTACGTTTCGAAGATATAACATCACTTCACATTTTGTATAATTTTTATAGATATGTGTTTGGCAGATAATTTTGTGGTTGAAAACTGCCACCTGGTGTAGCACACATAAAGGTATTACCTGTTAATAGGTATTTAGGGAATGTGGCTGGATCTTGCAAAGCAGTGTTAAACAACCTAGCCAGGTGTAGGTGGAAAGCAGTAAAGTATTTCCACCAAACATTCGGGGATTCATTCATTCATTCATTCATTTCGAGGGAATGCCTACTGAACCAGGTGTTTCCCAGTACTGCGTCTTTTTTTTTGTGATTTGGTGATCTAATATCAGCTTCAGTAATCATAACTGATGGCATTTCATCTATATCTTGGTAAGCTTCTATTTCACGCCGAAGCCAATATGCCTGCTCGTTGTAATAGTGAGGTACAGACCAGAAATGTTATTATCTTCATGTGGAGGTTGGCATTGTCGCTCTTTTCTATCACCAGTCTCCAATTGTCTGTAAAATTTCATCTGATCGGCAGAAAAAAATGATTCCTGATCTCTTTCATGTTTCACTATATCTCCTGATTTATCTCTTCCTCTGCTTCCAGTTTTTAATTAAAATTTTTGAGTTCATTCTGATTTTCAACCGCCTAGCTATCGATTTTATTTCATTTTTCACCCTTTTGGAGATATCTCCATCCTTGGCAAAATACTATCTCTGATGGTCAATATCTTTCCTAGCTTTATTAATTTTGTTCTCATTCTCCTCATCCATAATGACACAATCTCAAGTTTCGATGTGGGAGAAGTTACTGGCCTTTGTTTATTTCATTGAAAATCTCTCCTCATACTCTCAGAGACCGCTAAGGCAGCACAATGCTCTTCTCCAGCAATCTCTTCGTGGGAATTAGGTGTGAGGGGTCTCCAAAAATAGTATTCATTATTTTGTAGACATCGTAAAACTTCTTATTTCCAGTTATTTTTGGTATACGCGGACGATATTATTATTATTATTATTATTATTATCATTATTCACAATAATATTTATATTTACCCATCCGTCACTTAAGTAAATACATTTTTTGGTATTGGAATTATGAATAGTGTCCCTCACTATTCTTCAATTTCAATTAATCTTACTCAATCTATATTACCCCCACATCTAAAATAGTACTTCGGAAAAAAACATCAAGATGTAAAACATCAACTTCGTCAAAATTAACGAAAGCGTTAAAAACGCATTATGTTAAAAAATTATGGAAAGTAATACTACGAAAGGTTTTGAGTTCTCTAGCCGCTACGCCACTCATGGATTTATCTGGGAATTTTAGAACCTGAAGGGGTATTTTTGAAGATTTACGAATGTCAATAAATGTATAGTAAATCTTAAGTTCAGCAATATTTTAATACGTAATATCAATATAAATACCAAGGTTTTAATTTAAGATACTGAAACCTTCTCCTTTACTTTCAATTATGATTAGGAGAGTTCATAACTGTGATCTGTTCTCAATCATAAGTAAAAAAAAATAATGATGGAAAATATATTTTTCCTTAAGGATCGTGGATCTTTCTTTGTCCGATTAGAAAGTGAAGTGTTTATTCAGAATATTTCCAAACGTAATTACATTTATTGTAACAAAAACAACAAAAATTGCCCTTGTACAATAACAAAAATCACTTTACACATGCCTCTTCTCTCTTCTAGAAGAAACCAACAAAATTTAACACATTCATTTACAATTACCATCTTTGTAACACTTGGACCATGATAGAGTGTTAATCAAGTTCTGTTTGCAAAGTTCTTGCCAAGGTTACAAAATTTGAATAACATCAATAGAAGATCAATAGAATCTTTTGAAAACAACGTGAAACCTTTACAGCACTAAGAAATTGCAAATTTATGCTCTCTGGCATGTACCTTAACATCCCTGAACTGAATATTGTTTTACACCCAATAATAGTATTATTCGTAAACCATTTCCATTAGAAAAATGATTAAATTCTTCTTCCTCTACCCACAAGCACATACTCCATTCCCTCCACATATCTATGCACACCCGAATGTTCATAGAAACTTTTTAGAAGTGCCGTATTTTCAGCATTTCATTTACGCCTTATTCAATCCATTCAGGCAATGATATTACTAAATAATCGTTCGAGGGAGTACTTATCGTGATCTTGTGGATCGGAGTCGTCCTTCACCGTGATGTGAGGTCCAATCGTGGCGTCCTCAGGCCCAAGTGTTGGCGGCTTCCTGTCCGGGGCGTCGTTAAAAGCCGAAGCTCTGACGCACTGCTTGTGGCACGATTCAATTCCAATAAAATATTTTAGCTACTGCGTGCACTTCCACGCCTAGCTCTCTCAATCTTCTCCACGCACCGTCTCGTCTGGCGTACTCTCTTCTCCACTCGTTCCCACCACCTCTCTAACGCTTTGATCGACACGGACACCCCAATTCAAAACGTCTCAGAACGTCTATCTATAAGGTTTCCTACTTCTTACCCGCGCTATTCAAATGTAGTGTTGCCATCTTAATCACAGATAGGGAACGGTTACAATACAGCGACATCGGCCGTGATGCAAAATATTTATTTCTTAAATTAGGTACATTTTTTATAATAATCAGTAACTTACAAACAACACAAACTTAGTTGTATGAATGCAACACCTGTATTAATTTTCTATTTAATGAAATGAGCACCATAGAAATATGCAGTTGTTAAAAATTTATGTTTCTGGAGAAGTTTTTTTAGAGCTAATATTGTAGTTCCTGAATTGCTTATTTTGCCCAGAATTGAAGATTAGTGTTCCTCATTTAATTGCAAATACGGTTTTAAAGAGGAGACATTGCATTTTAATAACTTCTTGTTCTTGTCCACTAAGGTGATAAAAGATGAGGGATATCAATATGCAAAAATACAGATGGTAGTAAGTATCTCGTACAAAAGGTATAAATAAAAGGGAAGGAACTTCATTGTCATCTTACTTCAACAGCAACCATGGCAATACAACTCACTAACAACTAAATAACCTTCATGAATCGGATTGCGAATAGTATTGCTATTAAAAAATAAAATTTACCCCATTTCTGCATACCTATAATATTGACGTTGCTTGCATTATGCAATCTCATTTAAAACCCAGCAATAAATTCTACTGTCCGGACTAGATCACATACAGAAAAAGTAGATTCCCGAACAAAGGAGGAGGAGTTTTTTACTGACAATCAATTCAAACATAAAACATTACCTTATTCCAATTCCGAAATTCAATTAAATAGAAGTAATTGATCTTAATGCCGAAATATTACAACAATCTTGGACAATTATAACAATGTATAAACCTCCAGATCATAAATTTTACATAAACAGCACCAAACTTTATTTCAAGCAGGCAATAATGTTGTAATACTCGGAGACGTGAACGCAAAACATTCTTCATGAGCCAGCAAAAACAATAATCGTGTCGGAAAAACCCTGGTACATTTCGTAAATAATTCCACATTGAAAATAATTACGCCAGAACCTACATGCTACCCCCATGACAACTCAAGAAACCCGACATTTTAGACATAAGAATAACAAAATAACCCCTTAAAATTCCTTTAAACACTTACACATTATTCGAATTAGATTCAGAATCCCCAATACTCATGAGCTCCCAACAAATTCCTCCCCCTCATGCTCCATTTCCCAAAACAAAAATTTGTAAGATCAACTGGCCCAAGTTTCAGGCAGAGAAATTCATTAATTCCCAAAATTAAAGTACTACACACCCCTCTCGAGATTCTAAATTCTGCTGTCCAAACGACAACCCAAAAGTCGGAATTAAAGACAAATGCTTGGAAGAAAACAAACTATACCAACCTTCTCCCAGAAACCATAAATATTAAAAATTTAAATCATAACCAAAAGATTGTTGGTAATCCCCAAAATTAATAGCGTTAAACACGAACTAAACATTATCAGAAATATCCTAAAAAAGCATTAAGGGAAAAAAATAATCATTTTCATGAACTCATTCATTCTCTCAGTACACAAAGCAACACAATTTGTCAATTCACAAAAAAGATACTCAGGAAAAAAATCATAATTCCTCCAATTAAAGCAGCAACAACAAAAGCATATACTCCCTTTCAAAACGCAGAAAATTTCGCCAATTATTTTTCGTCCACCTTTACCACCAACACCACGCAATACCATCGATCTCACCAAGTAATCAATAATGCATCATATACTTCTACACACGGACCACACCGAAGAATTAAGTTCATATCACCCAAAGAAATAAAAAAAATATCATAACCAAACCGCCAATCAAAAAATCCCCTGGGTACGACAACATAAGTAATATAACAAACACTTTCCTCCCTCTGTTCTAGCCTTCATCACAAATATATATATATATATATATATATATATATATATATATATATATATATATAATTTGTGTCTCAGAATGGTATATTTCCCCATAACATAGAAACACGCTGTCATAATTCCGATTTCCAAACCAAATACGAATTCCTCATTAGTCGAAAGTTACCGTCCTAGCAGTTTACTCCCTACCCTTACAAAAAGATTCGGAAAAGCTATCCTTACACGTTTAGAAGCATTTCTGAGGCAGACTTACGCAATTCCCAACCAACAATTTGGCTTCCCCGAGAAAATCTCTATCAATCATCAACTTTTGCGATTGTTAGATTACATCTAAAAAAACTTTCAAAATGAAAAGCACATGGTCGGCAATTTTATTGACATCACCCAGGCCTTTGATAGAGTATGTCATAAAGCAATGAACTACAAACTAAAAAATATAGGTACCCCACATTATCTCACTCAATATCCACCTATCTTAACCTTAGAACGTTTTTAGTTTCGGTCAACAGTCATCATTCAAATTCGAGACCAATATGTTCAGGCTTGCCATACGGTTCTCCACTATCCCCTATACTTTTTCATCTATACGTTTCTGACCTTCCAAAATTAGGCAATGGTCCAATTCGCGGAAGAAACAGCATCTTTGCCCGAAATTCGCTAGTATATATCAGACTCTCTTCAATTGTGTCTCAATATTATAGACAGCTGAGCTGCATATTTAAAAATCAAACTTAATCCCACAAAGCGGCTATCAAAATATTTACTTTAAGACCCTACACACCTCCAGCACCGTTCACAATAAATAATGAACCCATTAACTGGCTACCCCCAAATAGTACTGTAAATTATATCGGGCTTAATATAGACACTAAACTGAACTAGAGCCAACACATCAACAGTAAAATACAACAAGCAAAATCAAATAAAACCCGTTATTAATCGATCTTCCCACCTCCCATTCCCAACAGTCATAGCCATCTACAAAACCATCATTTGACCACTCCTTCTTTACGCATGTCCAGTTTGGATATCCGCAGCCAAAACAAACCTTAACAAGCTTCAAATAGTCCAGAATCAGTTTCTTAGAACTATCACAAATTATCCTTGGTTTGTCACAAACTCACATCTCTACAAAGAATTCCAAATGGAATTCATACAATTCTCTCTCCACCCACTTCTATCATTCCATATCTCAATTTTCTCACCTAGCCAACTTCAGACTCCGGAAAACTCCTCACTGAACGAGAATTAAAGATAGGTATTCATACCAGGCATTCCTAGTCAAATATTCCGAAACAGGTTGTTTTAGAGGTGTCTGCAAAATATTTCCTCACCTATATTAGTATGTAGTTTATTTTTAGATAAATTGGAATATAAGCCTTCACTACATATGTATACTGTATTACAAGTGTTGATCTAAATGAAATGCATACGCTCCGTAAAAATAAAAAAAATCTATGTTTATTTTTATTTGCAATTTTCCCGGCCATGTACTGAAAACAAGTCTACGTCACGGCAATAAAACGAAAGCGATGAAATGAAAACGATAAAATTTCATAATGAAATGCCACTGAGTCTCTGGTTAGATGAGAAAACGTCATTCTTACATTTCATTAGGGGACATCTCATGAATGAAATAATCGTGAAAATCTCTCTAGGGTAAGAACTGTGGCCATGACGAAAGTTTTCTTCGCCATGTGCTCTGCATTCTAGTCCAGGTTACTAAAATGCATACGCGATTCACCATGAGATAATAGGAAACTGCTGATTTTCGTTCAATAATTTCTTGCAGTTCTTGCGAGGTTGCGACTGTTCGAAGCATCGCACAAGACTAGTTGAGTCGGAGAGGATCGATTTTGATTGACTGATCCCGGACTGTGTGTGGTAGTGCAACGCATGTATGTGTAAGCGTGTGTAAGTAAGGGTGAGGATAGGTCAAGGAAGAGGACGAAGAGATCGCGCGCGGCCCGTGACCTGTTTGTTGGGGTACTGCCCCGGCATTCGCCGGTTATTGATCGAGAAACCAATGGGAAACTTCCGATCGAAGTAGTCGGATGATAGAATTCTCCTCCAGATTGCGGCTAAAGTCGGGTTGGTTGGGTCGGGTCTGATGGCAGAAGTAGGTCTCGCTTTGTGGAGCGCTATCCGCGGCGTATCCGGCACGCGCGCTGCAGCGCTTGTAAAGAAAGTGGAGTTGCATGCAGAATTAACATACGCCCAACACGCGCTCTCCTGCTGCGGGGCCCGCTTATGCAACGCCGTGGGCGGGTGAGCGGGCGGACGGGCCAATATCAGGCTTGCTCCCTAGTCGCTCTCTGCTCGCTCCTGCTAACTTCTGCTTGCTCGTTCCCGTTCGTTCACGCTAAAACTCTGCTTGCTACGCGCGCACCCATTCGCTCCTCACTCCCTCGTCTTGAACCCGTTCGCTCGTGGTTATCTCTACTCGCACTCGCTGAATCTTGCTCGTTCCCACTCGCTCCAAGAGATTCCTGGCTGCTCTCGCTCGACCTCGTAGACCCCCTGTTCGCTCCCATTCGCACACCGCCAGTCCCTGTTCACTCTTTTCTAGCTTCCTGTTTGCTCCTGATCGCCACCCTTCTGGTCAACTCTCCTCCCCCGCTTCTTGTACCGCTATGCTCCTGCTGACTCCTGCTTGTTTCCGCTCGCCGGCCCGCTTCCACCAGCTGCCTTCGCTTGCCTCTCCTCGCTCGCATTCGCTCTCGCACGCTGCTCGCTCGTCCATGCCTACACTCCGCTTGCCTTTCCGTAAGATATAAAGCTATAGGGGATGTATGTTATGAAGAGGTTCAGAATTTACTCTTTCTCTCAAATTAAAATTTACTAACGTTGTGTATGTGTGTTATTTGACATTAATTAAATCATGAGATGCAAACTTGCCTTGGGGAAGAAAATCCCCATCCCTATGTGCACTCTTGTTTTAATCTTAGATATGTCATTAAATACATATTTGTCGTTGGTGGAGAGAAAAAGACATACGAATCCAAATTTCACTCAAAGGTTTTATAATCTTTATAGGTATTGCCAAACAATTCATTTGTAATCTCGAGTAAATTGTTTTTTTCATAATTTTCCTAATAATAGTATGAGTTAATACCAGCACTTAAAACAATTGTAAACAACATAGCTGTAAACAAAAATTCGATCGTTATTATATGTCGCAATGAAATCATGATTTTAGCTCTTTAGAAGTATTATTTATGGAATGACATAATGAGATTATTCATGGAAACGAATAACTAACAAAATATACTCATGAGAATCAGATAGGTCAAAAAATAATTTCTTATATATGACACTGCCTTATGAAAAAAGAGAAGAAAAAAGCAATGAATCAGAATTTTCTAATATCGATGCATATCGGAGTTACCTACGTTTCCGGAAATTTTATTGACGACACATTTAGGAAACAACTTAAAATTTTAAAATTATTTTTTCACACGCTAACTCGTAGAAGATAAAACTATTGTGATACCATTGTAATGTGCGCAGTTTATCCGCAATAGAGTTCACGTTCATCGTTCCATTTTCCCTAATTTTGTGTCGCCAGCACTGCACCTATTGGACGCAACTGCTTCTCGCATCTGCGTTTTCCGCTTTCATTCGCTGCAGGTCCGTTTCCGCATTCACCTCAGCAATAGACAACATTCTCACCACTGACTCCCACTCCAAACCCTCCACTGCAGTCTCGCTTCGCCTCTTCCTCCACATCTACTCCATGACCACGTCCACCCCCACGTCCACCTCCACAACCGCCTCCGTCACCACGTCCATCACCACGACCGTCTCCACGTCCGTCACCACGACTAATTCTGCTTCTACTTCCGTCACCACGTCCTTCTCCAAATCTGGAACCGCCTATATCTCCGCCTCCATCTTTCCTGCTACCTTTCCACCACCGCCGCCTCCAAGGCGCCGCAACGCCGCCAACCAGTGCGATCATAAATCGCAGGCGAAGGGATAGATAAGGTGGCTACGTGTGAAAGTACACCACCAGCATCGGGAGTGTGTAAATCAACAAGGAGTCTGCGCCGCCCCGCGCCGCCTCGCGTCGACAGCACTCCCCGCTGCGACAGCGCGGGGAATTCGCGTTACGTTACGTAGCTTCGACACTGGTCGGTCGTCGCCCGGCGGAACACGAAGACTCACCGGACCGGGTCGGTTTTCATTTCGTCGAATCCCTCTGTTTTACATCGCGCGATGAAAGCACAACATGACTTTCAATTTCAAATAAATAAATAAATAAATAAATAAATAAATAAATAAATAAATAAATAAATAAATAAATAAAGTAGTAGGTGTTCTCCATATTGTGGCATGTTACTGAAATATTAATATAGTGGTCATCATAACACAAAAGCAAATTATTATCATATTTTGAAAGCATTCGTTAATATGAAATCGCAGCTACATTACGCGCAGCTTAAGACAGAGGAGAATATATTGAGAGACTCTAGTGGGCACAAGACAACAAGATAACGGGCCGAGAACAGGTGAGAGAGAGAGGAGAGAGGAGAGAAAGAGAGGAGTGAGAGAGGAGAAAGAGAGGAGAGGGGAAAGAGAGAAGAGAGAGGGGAAAGAGGAGAGCGAGCGAGAGAGAGAGAGAGAGAGAGAGAGAGAGAGAGAGAGAGAGGAAATGAAATGCAGAGATGAAGAAAATTGAAGATGAGGTTGAGTAAGGAAAAGGTGGTGAGGTGGGGTGAGAAAAGCTTGGCAAATGTAACAATCGATCGCTCTCTGAACAGAAAGGTCTCATTAAAAGGAATGCTAAACCACGCGTTCTTTGCGTACGGGTCTATTATAATTGAAATAGAATTAGATCGGGGCGGAACGGAGAAGATTCTAGTGAAGAACTTTTTCTCAGAAGAACATCGTATGGTGCCATTGTGGAGAGGAGTGTGAATGAGTAATGCTGAATGGTTTATATCAATCATAGCGGAACAAGGCGGGGAAGTACGTCAAGAAAAAAAACGAACGTAGCAGAAAGTAGATAGACGTAGGGAAGTACTTAGCAGAAAGGGTCGGACAATGTAAAAATGCAGAACGTGATGATGAAGAACATGGCGGGGAGCGCCGTGGCGAACGCGGTGGGGAGCAACAGGGCGGCATGTTGCGGGGAGTGACATAGCGGGGAATGACATAGCGGGGAGTGGCGTAACGGGGAGTGACGTTGCGGGAAGTGAGACAGATCATAACATCTACATACATCTACATAAACGACTACTACGCGACACCTACACTACACTACGACATAAACACAAAGGCTTTCGCAATTCTGGTAAACTAATACACAAGATAATACAAACAAAGTTGGTCGTTTCAAAATGTTCATATAATTTAAGTAGTTGTTTCCTTATGAATGTATGCGAGATAACCTTTACATTAATTTCAGGTATTACATGAATAAAGAATCAATTATGAAGAAATGTTAATGCAACATGCGTCGCTGAATACTTTCATAACAGATATTTAGATAAAATGAATTCTCTCTGATACTCTACCCAGCTCTGTTTAAATTTTGAGTTGTCTGGGAGCGCTTCCCACCGGCAAAAATCTTGACATCTTGTGGACGCGGTGCACCGCACAATCATTCGACAAAGCCGCGCCGCGCGGGAGGCGGTAGCATGCTATTCCCGCAGCGGGGAGGTTTCACAAGCGCATACAGTAATCCGTGCATATCCTAATAAACATCGATTAACGTCCGGCTGAATATATCAGGCGGTGGCTCTGTGTCCGCCAGCGAATGACAGAAGGAGAAAGCGGGTGGCGGCGGACTGGCTGCAGTTTTCAATGCGCGGGCCGCCTGATTGCGTGCTAACGATTCTCGCTGTAGCGGTAGGTCGTACGGGCGGTGCACGTACCTCGCCTCACCCCGTTCACGCGACCGACCACCACGCTTTGTTCACCATGCTTAGCCATAGCCAAGACAGAAGTAGCGGAAATACCGTCTCGTTGTGATACAAGCGAGGACGATTATAAAAATATGCGTAGGATATTCAAAGAATTTGCAGGTTGTATCTATGGGAATAGAGATAGAACTATTAATTGCTCATACCAATAATCAATTATTATCGATGATTGTAATTCACATTCTGGTGGTAATAACATTTTCTTCGCTGTTACAGATTAAAACTGACAAGAATCAGAATGCGCTGAATAGCGTCAAAAACCTCTTCTCAGTTGTAGAGACAGAATCACTTTAAAGGAAAATGATATTTTTTGCATTCTAAGGACTAATGAGTTTCGGGTACTCTATATTTTCCCCTGATCGCTCAATATTTTTACAAATTTTGCTTGCAAAATAGTTTCCTGAACAAGACGAAATGGTTTTCAGACAGGAGAGAAAAATTCTGATCTGTATACTCAATGCTGAATCATACCTAATCCTTCTATTTCAACTAGTACATTCACTTTGCCTACAGCATAAAATTTAGTGCATGATCAATAAGTATTTCCTTCATTGTTAGTCGAAAGATGAAATATAACTGGCAAATGTAAAAGGTTTGAATATGAATGTGACGGTACTTGGCCGTTGATCCAGAATTAAACATATTGTAATTCTGGAAGATATGGAAATTATATCTTCAACGAAATTGGTAAGGCTGAATACTGCGCCCGCACCGCCACTTCGGCTTCCACCTCTGCGGACGCCCTCGCCCTCGCCATTGCCTCCGCCGCCTTCCCGGCTCCATCACCAGCGCCAAAGCCAGCGCGCCTGGCCCCCGCTCTCGTCCCTGTCCAAATTTCGTGTCCACACCCGCCCCCTTTTACGCAACCACCTCGCTCCCGCCTTGCTCCCATAATGGATTTTGAATGATGGTTTAGTAATTCCGGGCACGTGAAATGCTAACGTTATCAGTCCAGTAAGTGTACTGTAATGATTTTTCGCGGGAGATGGCGATGATTTCACCCCGCTGTATCGCAAGAACCGGTGCCCACGTTCCGAGGGTTAGCGGGGTTTCCCAACCAGGGAAAACCACCGGCTCCCACCAGCGGGGCGCCGCCCCAGCCAGGGTAAGCTCTAAGCCCCCGGTTTCCAGGCATAGTGAATGTTAGTGAATGTGGGTAATTACGGAGTGAGGAATGGAATATCGCGTGCGGTCCGTAGCCATGTTGTTTGGGTTCTGCTCCGGAATTCGCCTAGTGTTGACCGGAGCAACCATGGAAAACTACCCATTAGAGCAACCGACCGCTAGAATTCTTCTCCACATAGCGACTCAACTCGATCTAGCTGTTCTGATTCCCTCCCACTCTTCTGTTCCCGCTCACGTCTTCGTACAAGTTGTCGGTCTCACCCCCAACACAACTTTGTCCCGTTCCTAACCGCGTTATCCCATTCGCGTTCCCCATTACCGGTCCTGCTCCCTACCTCCCTTAAAGTTCCCGCCCAATCTCCGAGCCCACGTCGGTAACACCTCCACCACGTACCTCTTATCTCCTACATCACAGATCACGTAGCTTCCTTCTTCGCCGACAGCACAGCTGGCCGCCCCCCTCATCCGCCCCTCATCACGCCCCTTCCCCGCCTTTGCTACTCCTCAGCCTTGCACCCGTTTAAATTCCAGCTCATTTCTCTCGCCTTGCTCCCGCTGCAGCCTCCACTTTCACCACCGTTTTATCCCCGCTTCCACGCCCATACCATGCTCCCCTCCACCCCATCTTCCCTCCTACCACAGCTCCCGTCCTTTGTGCCGGTCCAGGGTGCACCGCGCTTAAGCCAGTGCATTCTCTCTTTCTTTCTCTCCCTCTTTCTCTCTCTTCTCCATCTGCCTCTCTTCTGCACGCTAGTCCTCATTCCCACCCCTACTCCCACCCTCGACCCCTTTCCTCATAGCCAACTCCCCTTTTCAATGCCCCTTCGACCAACTCCCACCTTGCTATTCGAGAAATCTTCTGCGGCCGCGAAGCCATCGGCGCACGCGCGGCTTGTGGCGGGCGGGGCGATGGGTGTTAGCACGGAGCTGGGGACGGCGGGGCGGGAGCCACGCCAGTGATGCTCCTTCGGCGCCTAGGATTTTGGAAGCAGCGCGATTCAATACGTGGAAGCTGAGGTGGTGGCTGGGGCTTGTACGTCGCTGGTACCTGACGCAGTTTAAAAAGTTATCAGTGTGACGTGTTACGAGGATATA
This sequence comes from Gryllus bimaculatus, assembly GCA_017312745.1. Lineage (NCBI taxonomy): Eukaryota > Metazoa > Arthropoda > Insecta > Orthoptera > Gryllidae > Gryllus > Gryllus bimaculatus. The sequence goes on from BOPP01000132.1 coordinate 1,054,787, forward strand.
AAAGTTGAGGTGGAGATAGGGACGGCTGCAGTTGAAAAGGCGTATGGTCGTTGGCACTGTCAAGAGATCTGCGGTGCAAGGTTGGTAAACATAGAGACGTAGGAATAAACAGCCTTATCGTAGGATGAAGAACGGGTGGATGAGGATTATTTATTTATTATGTAGTGTTTCCGAGCGCGTCAATTACAAAGGCCATGAGTCCCGTAAATGCTGAGAAGTGTTCCTCCCACTTAATCGTGAGTTCTGGCACTGATCTGCACATCTTCTTGAGAGGTTTTCCATCTCCTAGTATATACTCCACCGGACACTGCCGTCCCTTTGTCAAAGTAATACTCCGGCGTTATTCTGATTAATTGGAGACCGCACAGAAAACTACCGATCAGAGCAGTCAAAGTCATTTAGAATTATTCTTCAAACAGGAGTTGTATTCGATCTAGCTATGTAGACACGAACCCTAGGACGTCTCGACCATTGACGCTACAGCTGATGAAGCAACAACAATCCTGGTACTGCGCATTCAAAGCAAATATGGAGGAGGATGCAAGAGAAGGGGGAATGGAGAAAGGTTTGTAAATGAGAAACTAGTTTAACAAGAGGTATGGGAGACGAATGTGAATACGGTGGAGTGAATAATTGTAGCGACTTTGTAATGCTGGTGAAAGTGATGGAGACGCCGATAGAAAGAAGGGAGTGTAGTTTGCAGAAGTTTTCGTTGGCGGACAAGGAAAAAGGGGAAATTGATTCAACAAGGACAGGAGGAAAATGCGCGAACTTAACCGACCGACGGCGGTAAAACTTTTGTCGATCTAGAGTGTAGATCCCTGCGTGGAAGATGGCTACGAGGGAGTTGATGGCAGCCGGGACGGTTGAGGATAGTTGTAAAGATTAGGGGAGATAGGTATTCTTGGAATAATGATAACTTGGGCAGCGCCAAAGCAATGCAGAGCGTATGGGTGAGTAAATGACGGGGAGAATCAGCGTATATGTAGAGAAGTAGGGTAGTCGTGGAGAGATGTAAAAGCGGGGAATTATAGATGCGATGAGGCTGTAAAGGCAGGAAGAATTGGAAGGAAGTTGTAGTGGTGGGGTGCAGCAGAGACGGGAAGCAGCAGCGACGGGAAACTGCAGAGCTGGACAGTGGGGAATGGTAGAGGAGGCGAGCAGTACACGAGGGAGGCAGCAGCATTGGGGCAAAGTCAATGTGGATAGTGAATGTTTATCACGAGTGGTGGCAGTTTTCCTCCCCTGGCTGGATGGCGCCGACCTACACTCGGCATGCTGGGGATTTCCTACTTTAGGTATCTCTCCGTGCGACCCAGCCATGACAAGCTCTAAGCTCCCGACTGATCTCCTGTCATTAGTGGTAATGTAACGCGTGTAAGGGTAAGTGTGCATATGTAAGAGATGACGATATGACAAGGAAGAGAAAGACAAGATCGCATGCGGTTCGTGACCCGTTTGTTAGAGTATTGTTACGGCATTCGCCGGTTATTGATCGGAGAAACCCAGAAAACCTGTCGATTAAAGCAGCCGATCGCTAGAAATTTCCTCCAGTCAGTGGTTGATTTCGATCGAGCTATAGCTATAACTATAACGAGTGTGATGATGGCAGTGGTAGTGCGAAGACGTTGACAATCGCGTTTGGGGTGAGGTTATGTTGTGGTTATGGTTATGTTGTGGTTGGGGCGGTGGTGATGGTGGTAACAGCTGCTGTGGTGGGGTGAGTATGGCAGGTATGATGGGATAGGAGTGGGGCGGAAACGTGGGGAATGAAGTTTCTAAAGAACGCACAATAAGCTGTGCAAGGACTGACGTTGGAAGAACTTGACTTGGATTTTCATAGAAACATCCAAGATACACTTTCAGCGACAAGTACTGTTGAGAACTTTCCGCCCACAAAGCCAGTGTGGCCTAGAGTTTGAGTGTGAATAGTGCAGAATTATGTTTCTAAAGTACAATGGCTTATCTTCAGAGGAATACTGCGATTCTTGAAGGGTTATTTAGCTGTAATGGTTTATAAACTAAAAGATAAATTAAATGTAGGTGTATTTCATTTTTGTTATTTTTTAGTTTTTGATATAGTAATTTAAATTTCATGATAATTTTTTCATAGTGGAATTTCGTATTATTTTCTTCTGGGTGAGGATTGATATCTAAAAGAAACTATACAAATATTTTATGAAAACAATTTATATATATTCAGGTATTTTTTTAATCTTTTAAGTGATAGAATTGTTCCCCTTCAGGAAATTGTTCATTACGGAATAACAGATCAAACGAAATACAATGAACTGAAAAAGTAAACTATGAAACAAGTTGAATATGAAATGAAACGACAATTATTTCCGTCATCTTATTTTCAAAGAAGATTTGTAACAGTATGAATGTTAAGTGAAAAAGTAAGAGACGGTTGACGTAACAGTAGTGACTACATTGTAATAAAATTCCAGTACGTAATTTTGCGCGGACTGTGAGGCGACACAAATGAAATAATTTGATCTTAAATTAAGACCAGCCACGATTTATCTGCCGGCCTTACACATTCGGAGATTATTTTATCGTATGCGTGTTACACTGAAACAGATTGGAACTGCAATACGATTTTGTCACACAATAATTCTAGAATTGGGTTATTGCAATTTCTTCCGAGCAAATTAACGGGCACTAATGCAATATGATCATATTAGTCCCACCAATGGCAGTAACTTTCCAGTCTGTATTTCAGTATTATTTCAAGAATTATGAAATTGAAGTTACACAATAATTTTTTGAAATAGTGCTTGTATATATTGATCTCATTTTAAAATAAATCTGAAGAAAAATATAATTTAATAATAGCCCACAATAAGAGTGTTAAAATGAATATTGAATGAAGAATAGTTAATGAATTATGTAAATTATAAAGAATATACAACAGGATGGAACACTTAGCAAACTATTTATCAATACTCTTTTGAGATTAATACACGTCTTTGAAAGAGAATAATACACAACAGTTCACATGAAGTATTTATGAAAATGTACAAACGCTGTGAAAATAAATCGTTAATCATTTCGAAATATTTTAATGAATAATTAAAACTACACCAATAGTTGAATTTTGATATAAAAAAGTATCTCGTTGAAGCGAATTAACCATTCCTTCTTTCAAATACTAATAATTTTTACAATGTTATTAATTTACTTTTAAATTATTTACTACAGTTTACGGCCTCGTATTGGGCCTACCATTGAAGGGAATCAAAATAATTTCTACTTATAAGATTCTCTCTCTCTCTCTCTCTCTCTCTCTCTCTGTTTCCCTCTCTTTGTAATTAATGGAGTACTAGATCTGGTTATAATTTAATTTTCTGGGCGCCTGCATACTTACGCTTCTCCGGGTTCTATCTTGTTTCGCGGGCTTGACAATACCGCTTATGTTCGGGTGGTGAGCAATGTAATTATTGTTAGGGAATCGCAATCGACGATTGTATGGGTAGCGGGCATGCGCCTGTTATCCACTGTTATCCACCTGTTATCCACTTCTCCCACCATGAGCTCGAGTCACACTTGCAAGCTTCTGCCCTTCCGCCAATTTCTTATTTTCCAATTGCATTTTCAACTCCCGCGGCGGTACTTCTTGAGTATTATTTTTCCTTCTTCACTGCACGTATAACATTTTCCAAAAGTAGCGCGATGCTACTCTTCGTATTCACTAGCGCATCAACAACCATATTAAAATAAATATCTCATAATACCAAACACTACATCTCTTCATTTAATTTTCTTTTTGTATCTTCTCTTGAAGACTACCATTTCTGCTACCAAAAATTGTCTACTGTGAATACGTGTACCCCTTCCAATACTTTAGCCTGTCCCATCTTTCCACCCCAAAACGAAATCTAGTTTTCCATGATAGCGTTCACTTTGAACTTTTTGTTTCGTTCTTTCTTTCTTTTTGAAAAATAGTTATTTCCTCCACTATCATTCCTTGATTAATGAGAACTAAGTGATTTATCCGACTGTCTTATTATTACGTTATAAAAATTGTTGTCTCCGCCCGTTGTATCATTCTTCCTCTGGTTTCACTTTGAATCGTTCTTGTTAGTACTTGCGTCTTTTGTCTTACGTTCACCATTGTAGCTGACATTTTGGTCAAAATTATTCGACCTTTCTAATACTTTATCGATACTGGCGGGCACTTTGTTTATTATTAAGTTTTGGAAGCTATTTGGTAATATTATGAAATCATTTTTGATCTGATAATGACACCCAGAGACGAGAATCGGAAGAAACGTCAATTTTGTAAATATCGGTGTATTTGCAAACACACCGACATTTGATAATAAACACATTTTTTAAACCAGAATAACATCTTTCACTTCAATATATAGAAGTATTCCATTCGCTATTTGATTGAAACACGTACAACCGGCAGTTGTCTAAAATGGAATCCAAACAAATAGATATCTGATTGAATTCCCAATACTTCTTTTACACACTTTATATTAAACTGGCATATTTAGGTGTGGATAACAACAATAAATCAACATTCATTTAATATTTGCGTACTTTTTATTTTATCGTATGGATGAAACGCGCATTTATGATGCTTCGTGCTTTTATATCAAATGAAACATGCCCAACATATTTCGTGAAATATGAACATTGATTTTAATTCGCGGATTATCCTTTAATAATATAAATTCACTTTCTCCTAAAAAATGAGGTTCCCCTCTTCTGTCCTCTTCAACGAAGGAAATGCATTCGCGCTTAAGGAGAGCACTCCACCGCAAATTCACTGCCCGCGTTCCACACCTTTAATCACCAATTCCGCGACACGCGTGTACAGAGGGAGAGAAAGCGCGGAAAGGGTGTACGTGAGTTACGGGGGCACTGTGCCGCGCGCACAAGGAAAGCGAAGACTTTGTTCCGCGTAACTTACACGCACCGCCATCCTGCAACCCCCTCTTCCGTCCGTAACCTGCACTGCTCCCGCATCTGGCTCTGGCGTGATAACAATCCCATGCATTACACGCTGCAGACCTCGCCCCAACATTAGCGCCTCGTCGTCGTTAGATTTCGTCAGTTCTCACGCTTTCCCATCTTCTCGACATGCTTCAACTTTTGTCATCCTGACTTGCTTCCGACTCCAGTTCACCCTTTCCTTCCCCTCCAAAAAGTCTTGATTTTATCCCTTTCGATTCTCTCGTGAGAACACGTGAGTAAAAGGGCCGCCTAGGTATCTTGCTTAATATATAATATGCTTTTTATATGCATATAATAAAGCGTGGAATATAGCCCTTTCACTTTTCTATTTGAAGAAAATGCAAGAGCAAAAGTTCAAAAGCTCCTTTTAATGTAATTAATTTTGTCTAACTACTAACAAATTTTGTCTAGTAATGAAATAACCAACTATTGTAAGAAAAGCCTGAATTTTGGAATTCAACTATATAGAATGTTCTTAATTTAATGAAACTGATTTCTACGTGAGCCTTGTTCTTCTTCAAGGAGAAGGGAAAGAACAGCCACGGTCTTCATACCTTAATATATGCATAATTAAAATAACTATATTTTAGTTAGATAATATACCCAGCTTTGATGATTTGTCACCTAAAAGATTTTCTCTAAAATGGTCTGTATTCAACTATTTGTGTTTCCCATAAATGGAAACTCAACAAAGTTGTTTCTTCCTTCTCCAACCCCAAATACCGATCGGGATGCAGTCGGGGTATGCCTTCTCAGGTAGCCAAAGAGAAAGGCGATTAAATGTAATGCATGTAACAGGAAAATCTGACCGCGAAGACGATGATGATGATGATAATGATTCAATATCCATATTATTTTCCCTGTAAGTTGAATGAAATATATGCAATTGATGTGTAAAAATCTTATAACATTATAGGATATTCTTGTTAACAATTATTTTTACACAATATTATTAGTCTTATAAAATATTGTTTAGAAATTATTAAAGGTCTCTGACCAATGGGGTTTCTAAATTCGTGCTTAGTCTCTTGAGAATTAATCGACCCTTACACACGAGACTTTTCATGTTACCCTCGTCCTTAGTCCGTTTCTTCGTCTGTCCTTCCATTCAGCGCGTTTCCATCAGCGGAACGCGAATGGTGCTGCAAAAATTAAGAGACACTTATTGGTACCGGTTCTACGGAATCTAAGTTACATGTAAAGTGAAGTATGTTAGTTCGTTAAATTAACGGAATACGGCTTTTGAAATGTAAAAAAAGCCTGATTATATTTGATAATAATTGGGTAACACAAATAAATTATTTCCTTAGTTATTTCTTCGTTCCCTGAGTTTCAACTAATGATCGATTCTTTAAATGACTACTAATCGTGAACCACTTTCATGTGTCATAATGTACACGCTTTCCTATTCAAATTCAATTATACTTTTAACGACTGCTTTGCAATGAGCTCATTACTACTTCACGTTTCAACAAATGTATGATCTGTACTATTGCTATGATAACTACTGCTTCGGCTATCGCGGCGACCTGTTAGATTTTTCGAGTAAGATTTTTGACAATGCGATTTCGGACAATGATATTTCTAGGGCGGAACACTGTCCAGATTGTCTCAAGACGCCTGATGGCGTCTAATTCAGGTTTCAAGATTGCAGGGAACGAATCCGACATTCTCGGTTCGAGTTGTGCTCGCGGAGCGGGCACCACCCTGGACGCTTTTGCCAGTGGCCGCCTGGCATGGGCAATTGATTACGTGCGGACGACTCCATTTCCTGTTGTCTCGCCTCGTGTGGCTTTTAAATTTTTACGCATTCACTTCATCTTCTCTTAATTAAGATAAGCAGATATCCTGCTTGAAGTATAGTTATTTCGTTGTTTTTTATGTTTTGGGTCAACTTCAAGCAGTTTTGAGCTCAATAACACAAGGAAAGGAGAAGTACAGCATTACAAAAATCTGCTTTAAATATAATTTTCTTGGGTGCTAGCTTCATTAAATTCAATGATTTGATTGTAGTCATATCTGCTCTTATTAATGCAGGTTTGTAGTGTTTGTTGTATGATATGGGTGTTAATTACGTCAATAGTTACTTATGTTAATAGTTACATATGTAATTTTCGTAGTTGGGTCCCCTTTAATTCAGAAAGGTGCAGTCATTGCAACAAACCATCTTAATAAACCCATTATTATCAGTTCTTGAATTATTCCAATGAAAAAATAAAATGATGCTCTGCTAATGTATATAATGTAATGTCATCAGATAATATCATTAAAATGGTTCTTTAATTTCAATACAAATTACAGAAAAATAATAAATAATGTAAAACAAATTCGGAAAATTCTATCAATTTTGCTGTTTTGTAGTTTCCAGGAAATATAATTTTTCAAACCTTGAATTTCTAGACAATTAATTTTTCATTAGTCAATACTTAAACATGGTGACAATGTACAGACTAAGATGTATTCATCTTTTTCTCAAGTTTAGAAATGCATATGTACATTGGGTATATAATTGTTACTTATAAAACTGCGAACATTCATGTAATAGGATATTTTTTGCAGCTGATATCTCTCAGAAACTTGCAATATATCCTAGAACAAAATATTAGTCTGAAATAAAAAACTTTTTACATATAATGCACATTTTGTGTATTCTTGAAATTGGGAGCATTTTGCTGTGTTTATTGTATTTTTCAATTTTTTGGCACAAATAACATTTATTTTTGAGTAAAAACTCTTAGTTAATGCATAGCATAAAGTTTCATCGTTAAGACTGGGATAGTGAACTGATGGCTACGATGACTAATTTTTAAGAATCAACTTTTTTATTTTTAAAATGAGTAAATTGTAAAATGAGAAGAGGATAAAGATTACATTCACTGTAAGAATATGTATTTAGAATAAACTTGTCAAAATACAAATATGTGCCCAACACATGGTGAAAAATAATATTTTTCAAAATATGAAGCAATACTGTTTGATAGTGCTTCTTGAGAACAGACAATTTGAACAAAATTTTAGGACAAGAAACACGTTTCAACTTGGTTGTCACTATTGAAATTATATTTTGTAATATTTTTCATTCCCTTTGATTCTCAATTTAATGTGAAAGCTCACCTGTTATTCTATACATCAAAATATTAAAAACCAATTCGAATATATGTATTAAAATATGTTTTTCATTGTATTTTCTTGAAGGATGTAAAGTTACAATTGTGATGGGTGTGCAAATTTTATGAGCTTCACTTTGTTTAATTTGAGTTTTTGTGGTAGGCGTGTGCAGACTAAACTTTTTTCCAGAAACCCATATTTATAATTGCATAGTTGGAATTTGAAATTTGGAGCTTGATCTAAGAAAATAAGAAATTTCCTTTCTTTGATGGTTTGAGTTTCAATTTAAAGAACAATTTCAATTGTTCTTATTTTATACATTCAGAATAATGTCACTTTCAGGAATTACTAAGGATTAAAAATATTTATGTTAGCAAACTTTGTAACGTGTACATAATTGGTATCCCAAGTAACAATGAACACTTCATGCTGTGAGGTGAGAATTTTGATTCTATTTGTATTATAGAAAATTCGAAACAATAAATTTTTAATGACTGCTGGTTTGGATTATGTCACATATTTGTACGAAAAAATCATAAATACATTTTTTACTCAGTTTCAGGGATCAAATGTCCCAGTGCCAACATTGACTTACTATACAACAACAAAATTTCAGAAAAAAGATATGGGGATTTGAACTAGCCCTCTCATGTGAAAATTTTATTTCACTACTTTTTTTAATAAAACTTTATAATTTGGGAACATTTATTATAGTTTGGGTTATATGTTAAGAATCGATCATTATTAATGCATTTATAAAAGCTATTTCCTTTAATTATTATTTCGTTTTTAAAAATGCTTACATTGTTACCTGGCTCACTATTTTTGGATCACAAAACTAGTTATTTGACTAAACTAATTTGAACTTTGTTCAACACTGAGAGATCTGCAAGTAATAATCAGAAGTTCAAAAAAATAACTCCTTGACCTCTTGACCTTGATCACATTCCATATTCTAAAGGAGTAAATACTGCATGAAATATTTTTACTACATGAGGTTATGTGCTCCTTTCAAAATGTTCATGCACGTCTTATTTTTACTATGTGAGCAAATTGACAGCATTATCAGATGCAAAACTGGTATCTTACTTTTAAGGATCTCTTAAAACCAATACAATCTAATTAAATTTTGCTTCACTGTAATGTTTCTTTCTTGCCTAGGGCAATTATGAGCTGTTACTTGTCCATTATGAAAATGTATAAAAAGATAATGTAAATAATTATTTCAAATACAATGTAGAATTTGTAAATATATCCTTGAATTTTTTCTCATACAAATTTCCCTAATTTATGTACTTCAAATGCTATCACATTTGTTCATTTTCCCGTTTGTGGGAAACTGCGAAACTTATCAGATTAATGTGATTGAGTTGTATCGTACTAATTTATTCAGTCATATACCTAATAAATAAGTTTCATGAAATGTAAAAAACTACAACTTTCATAAATTTATGGTTGTGCGCCAAATGTTGCAAATTACTTAAGTGAAACAAGGGACCAAATAAATCAATACAAAGAAATTAATTAACAGCAATAGTATTTAAAAATACTGAATGTCATTGAATTTTGATTAATTTTGTTTTGTTTTTTGTTGAAGTGAATTTAATTAATGCCTTATTTTACGTGTCGAGACTCGGGCTATCAGGCCCGCTTTTCCGTTTGATCACGTAAATTTCGCTACGCTCCTTTTACCCACTAGCGGAGAAAGAAGGTATTTCTTGGGTGACGATGCAGGCGATTTGAATTCAGCCCAGAGACGTCATTTAGGCTTGAGAATCTTTTACCTGCAAGTAAATCTACTAACATGGGACAGATGGCTATGCTTCCAAGAATGCTACGAAGGATTTTCTCGCCCTTAAAAATCCGATCCGGCTTCGATCGTGTTTGAACCCATCAACTTGAGTATATCAGTCGACAAGCTAACCGTTACACAATCGCTGCCGCACTTGGATAGGGAAAAAGATAACACTTTTTGCTAATAAATGTTAGAGAAAATATTTGGCAAAATAATGTAATAATTTCAGGATTCAAATTTATAATTAAAAGGTACGCGAGAAAAACGAGGCTAAACTCTCCAAGTATACATATGGATCAATGCAAATAATTCCATTGTTGGTATAAATGTATAAATATTTTTTGTAGTTCTTTAAATGCAGGGAAAAATGTAGTTTGTGAAAATGTGGGCTGAAGTTTTGAGAGAGTCAGCCATGAATTGCAAATATTTTGTGGTTTAGGGTACTACGTAGACAAGAGGGCCACCAGACACAGTCGTGGTTTAGGGCCCAGCGGATGTCCACACATGGCGCCAACCACAAAAATAGTTGGCCAAATTTTACTATTAATTCTGTTTGGGAGAACCGTACTTCAATGTAAGGCAACCATTTCTTTTTTCAGTGTACCAGCTTCAAAACCGTATATAGTTGCAATTTTGCAAAAAAAGCTTCTGTTACGGAGAGGTCTCATGTTTAAGCCCAGATAAATAGTTGGTTCAAAACATTTTTCTTCCTAAATAAGAATTCTGGAGACCAGCTGCTTTCACCGGTTATGTCCGTAGTTAACTCTGATCAATTCCAAGTATGTTCGCGACCGCGTGCGATTCTTTCTTCTCGGTTGTGCCTTCATTCTCATCATAGGGACGAGCGTTATCCTCATCCCCTATCTTTGCATTGTTCTACCACTCTCCTTTTCCCATTGACTCAAGAAAAATTTCGTACATGTAACGGAGATTAGAGTAGCTGTGACCAACTGTGGGTCCCCGAGTATATTGAATGGGTCACGAGAAGAGAAAAGACCTCCTTACAACACACAGCCACCAACTTATGCCATACGCCACAGAGTGTTTTTTTTACTTGATTGATTAGTGATTCAGGTATTAGTCTTCCGCAATGTGTGGTTGTGTAGAGCATGTAAGTGTGTGTGTAAGTAAGGACACGGAAGTGCGTCAGCACTGCATGTGGCAGGGAGGGAAGCGGTTACCGATACAAACGCGTCACAGGGCCGCTCGTGTATATACCTCCACTTAAACTAATTCTTTATACGCAACAGCACCTAATTGGAAATGCTGCTAAGTGGCTCCGTTTGAAGAGATCTTAATTACAATGACGGGTACTTAATACTTGGAACACTATCCATGAATTAGATCTGTTTCCTTATAAATATATTCTTGTTTCCGCGCATTTCTCCTCTTTCATTTGTTCTCATTGGTTTGGACTAGTACTTGTACTATTCATTGAAAACCAGGAGAGCATTGAAAAGCCAGGAGAGATGATTTTGTTGTCGAAAGTGAATTGTGTTTGTAATAACATATCTGCTATGTATAGTATAGTATATGTATAGTCTACATTTATTTCAAATGCTTCCCTCATAATGTTGATTGTAAACTTGTTTAAATTTAATTCTATTTACACACATTATGAAATTATTACAAGATTTAAATTAAAAATGGTGATGACTTGTCATGAAACAATAACCATAATTCGTGGACACACAATTCTGTAGGTGCAGTGCCTCTGACAGGGAGGTCCTAGGGTCGGAATCCCCACAGTGGAAGGAGTTTCAACACTAGCAAGACATCTAGGCCGAGTTCACCCCTCTCTGGAGGAGAATTATAGCGGCCGGCTGCTCTGATCGGTAGTTTTCCGTAACAATTTCTCCGATCAACACGAGGTGAAAACCGGAGCTATCAAACAGACCACGAACTGTGCGCGATCTTTCCTTCCTCCTCTTTGTCGTATCTTCACACCTTCCATACACGTACATTCTCATGTACTACACTACTACACTTATTGGGAGACTAGTCGGGAGCTTAGAGGTTGACACGGCTGGGGCGATGCCACACTGGTGGAAGATACATGGTTGAGGAAGTTCCCGCAGGCATACTTAGGTCAGCGCCGGATTTTGCCATCCAGAGGCAGAAACTCACCGCCATTTCACGCGATATGAACATGCACTACACTTAAAGGACTAATGATCGTTGCCGTGCCCAAAATCACTAATCAATCAATCAATGGATCAATCAAAAAACTGAAGCTATGCGACGACAGGCCGGTGAAATGCAATGGATATCTTGAAGATTGGATGATAACATTGAAAGCGTTTGGCCACGAGAAATGGAGTCCAGAAGCTAACGGTGAGTGCACTTGTATTGTGAACTTTAATTAAATTGCTTTTGCTCTTTTAATTGTTTTTAGAGCGTTGAATGAAGTCCCAATATTGGCAGCGACGAGCGTTGGGCCTTGGGGCTCGAGCGTACTGGTTCTTGGGAGGTCGCCGGGTCGATTCCCGCAGGGTGCCGGAAATTTGCGTGATATAATTAGCATCAACGAAATTTGCGTGTTACATTTGTGACGTATGTCGGGGTCAAAGTCGTAGGTCGACTGCTCTGATCAATAGTTTCCCTGATTACGTCCTGGCGAATGCTGGAGCAGCGCCCTAGAATAAGGGACACGGAATGATCGCGTTCCTTTCTTGTTTCCAAACCCAATCCTTAGAGCGGAACAATGATCTAATCACCCATCGAAAGACCCTGGTCTAGAAAAATCTCTGTTTAATGTCGGGAATAGGACATGACAGAACTATCAGTGCTCTTGAGTTATGAAAGAACAATTTTTTCCTTTATCGGTGGCTGAGAACAAGACTGTTCAAAAACCACTTTATGATTTTTTCAGGAGAGCCATTTAAAGGTTTTTGTAGTGGAGAATAGGTCAGTATGGAATAAGTTTGTTACATTCTAATGGAGAGGACTTTTTACAATTTTGTTGATAAACACATGTAGACAGGGACATAGAACACACTGAAAGAGAAATATAATTTGTTTAGAAAGTTGTACTTAAAACAATATGGTTTTCAGTCTTTGGTATATTGACACGTGAGAGAAAACTATTTTCCCTGTTCTTAAAGCAGACATTTCTCTTCTTCGGAATACGGTACGCTTAGAAAATTAAGAGCCGGTTCCCGAGCGCAGACGGTTGGGGCAGTATCGTGTGCGCTGATGAGGCTATAGGTTTGAATCCTGGGTAGACGAATTTATAATTGTCCCTTCATATCTCGTGGACATCATCCTACAACCTTATAATTCATAACTCAAGTTTAACAAACTTGTTTTATCAATAGATTAGCCGAAAAAGCTGATTCTCGTGATGAATCAAAACATGTCAATTTCTCCCGGATAAATATGATTGGGCCTCAGAGTATATGATGTAGCGTGGTTCTAGATGGCCGATAATCGCATTAAAAATAATAATAATAACTATAATAATAACTACAATAACAAAAACAACAATAACAACAAAAAGGAAAACAATAATAATAACAATAATAACATAAATATAATAGTTACAACAATATTTTTAGGTGGTCTGCTTTCAGTTTCATTATCCGAGGCAAAGAAGTCCGTCGGTCAGTCCGCAGGAGCAGTTTGGGGATCCCTAGATTACGTACAGCAGAAAAGCCACTTCCTGCGAGGCCGAGCTGGATCCCCCGCTGGCCGACAGACGACGGAGCGGTCCACTTGCATTTCGCTGGAAGTTAGAAAACGTTTGCACTCCATTTCAGCTCTGTGCCCAAGATACACAGGCAGAGGAAGCAAATAAAAGAACGCGACGGAAGCCGGAGAATGAAACGTCCCCAACGGTCAACACCCCCAACCCCAACACCCCTCCCCCTCCCCCGCCAACCTTGTGGCTCTGGTGGCGAAGACTGGCGGTAGCGTGTGTGGCGCGGTCCGACGGCGAAGGCTGGCGGTGGCTCGCTCTGATGGCGAAGGACGGTAGCGTGTGCGAAGGTGCGGAGGCTGTGAGGCTGGGGCGCGGTTTCAAAAACCGGCGTCTGCCTGAGAATTCGAACTACGCTGAATCCCGTTTCCTGTGTGCGAGGCGGCCAGCACTCCGGCTCTGAGCTACGGCGACATCTCCAGCGGTGGTGTCTGGTTAGGGATCGTGATAGTACGCGAGGCAGGGGTCGGCGGCAACGGCGGCGTCGCCGAATGTTGTGGTTGATAGCGGGCGCCGCGCGTGCTGCTTATCGCGGCCGGCGCTAATGAGCATAGATATTATACGCGCGCGTGCTCTGTGAGCGACGTGGGGAACGAGGAGGTGGCGGTGGCGCGCTCTGTGAGCGTGGAGAAAGAGGCGGCGGCGACGCGCATTTTGAATGCACTATATATAAGTTCATAATAGAATTAGATTAAAAAATTTGAAACGACTGGGGGAAAAAGGAGAAAAGGAAACCCTACAAGGCGGTGACGAAAAAAAAACAAATGAAAAGCAATACAAATTGAGTGAATGATTTTTTATTGTAATCAATCAATCCATACAAATCGACACAGAAAAAAATGACATTCATGTTTGTTTGCCGGCTAGATATTTAGCGTCTTCCCTTTTGATTTTCTCATCCACATACCCTTTCGTGCCACCGTTAAGCTTATCAGTACTGACTGCGGTGGACTTATCAGCAGTGACATCACATTCTGCTCCCCTCTTGTCGGCATATCACTACACTGTAAGCACCCCTCGTCGAGCTCGTCGAATAACTCGTCGAGCTATTGCCTCGGCGTTACGTCGTCGACATAATTCACCACAGAGAGCCTCCAGGACCTGTCAAACCGCTACTGTCTTGTTGGCTGGAAGTGTACACATGACGTTGCAGAGATAAATGCACGCCTGCATAATGGTTCTGTCATCCACCATCGACGCCATGTTTTCGTCTAGGCTCGGATAAGCTTCGGGCGGGGGAGGTTTTAATTCGCGTCGACTCATAGGACGTGTTGGTCACGTCTAACCATGTTTGTATACACTCAAGACAAAAAAGTGTTTGCACGGTGTGCGCGCCATCACAGGAGGGGGAGTGTCATCGTTTTGACAAATGATGCAACATAGAGGCGGGGATGCAGTGGATCGAACTTCCACAAAAGGAGGTGGAGGCGGTGATGGTGGCGGTGTGTCATTTGTCCATTGGTCTTCCATTTTTTCTTCTTTTTGTTTCATGTCAAAGTATTAAACAGATAAAAACAGCGAACACGAAAGCAAAGTTCAGAAGGGCTACACTAACAATGATGCTATCTATCCAATTCATAGCAAACACACAAACGTCACGATATTCCTCTTACAAAACACACACAATCCCGTTTCAATGGCCGAGTTTCGTTGTATTGAGCGTAGTGCTGTGTGCAGACGAGAAGGGCGACGGTTTGTCACGAAGGACAGTCGTTCCTCGACGGTGCAGCAGCGTCCTCCTCCTCCGAGTAGTGTTGCGTGCAATTCTGGCGGAGATAGATGCAAAAGCGACAATTCCGTTTCAACGGCGGCGGTCCGTCGATTCGCGTGCGTCCGCGATTCCAATGCTCTTTACACGAACGAAGTTCTTCAATACACGCTAGTTTTTTTATGTCTTCAGGGAGTTACCCGAAAACGCGCTCAACCTCATGGAACGCAGGCGAATGACAAAAATTCGACCGGCAATTGACTCAGTGAATCCGAGTCGAGAAGTGTAAGCTTGTAATCGGCTTCATGCAACTTTCTGAAAGGGCGCTCGATGTTTTCGGGCGTCTCTCGCCTGATCTCTTGTCTTGTGTGCTCCAATACTTCGGTAACGGAGCGGATGAGCGGATGCGTACGATGGAACACTCTGCATCGTAATGACGAGTGAAGCGGCGGAGAGCGTGATTATAACGCGCAGGAAGTTGGTAATCTTATCGTCCTTGAACGGAAGAGACCGCTTACACAATCTCCCTTTTCGATGTCTCCACTTCATGATGCAATAAGTGCGGTCGATTGACACTCATCCAGTCGTGCAGTGCGATGACGTGCTGCCCTGCTAAGCTAACGTCACGGCAAGCGCAGAATTCGCGGTACGCGCGTAAACACTCTTTCAGCGGAGGACACCCGATCGACTCCAGATCGACAATGCTTTTTCCTTAGATAACCTCCTGCAGCCACTTTTTCTTCTGTGTTCAGTTGACGTATATCGTTGTGACACCTTCGAAAGCTTTCATCATCACAAACGTCCTGTCTCGATAATCGTAACACCCGCTACTCCACGGCGGTGTGGCGTGATGGCAGCTTTTGATCCACCACACTTGTCTCTTGTCGACGCTGGTCAAAGTATGGAAAAATCGGGGCGGACGAAAGGTGAATTTCTGAACTAACCGTTCCTCAGGATCGCCTTTGGTGGCCCGGATGACGGTTAGCACTTTGATAACAAATTGTCCGCCTATCCCAAAACCTTGAAGATCAGCGACAGCTGTGAGCACACGTCTTCTTCTTCTACCGGATTTGTTTTCGGGCCACGGCGTGGTCGGTTGTGTTGTCGTCCACAAAGTCTCGTTCCCCTCCTCCTCGTTCTCGTCTCGATATGCTTTTTCTTCTTGCGGACTGTTCTGTTCAGGTGAAGAAGAAGCATTGTCTCGCTGTTCGTCTTTCTTCTTTCGCTTCTTCTTTCAACAGTTTGCATAAAGAATGTTTCACGAACGCAACATGATAAAAGAGCGCACACACGACACAATCAAGCACATTCACAGAGAAAAACAAAAATCGAATGGAATAACACAGCGCAATGATGTCTCGTTCATAGAGAACTGTAGCAGCGACTCGCTTTCGCACGCGAAAAGAGAGACTGACGATCGTCGTGCTGTCGTCACCTTCTTATACAAGACTGTGACGTCAGCGGACACGTTATCACGAAGCGTGCTTTCCTTTTCGCGCGAGGCTATGACGAACCCGACGGATATGTGACGCAAGTCTCTTTCTCTCTTAAACTTCAATGTCTCTCGCATGCACCCACGAATTATGACGCGAGTCGAAACCGAGCCATTTCACGAGGCGAAGCGGGCCCTTTTTCCGTACGACGCGCTTAACCAAATATTGATCGGAATATCGCGTGCGATGCAATTTCTCGGTATAGAAGCGATCCTTGATCGTTTCCCCTTGCAGGTCTTCTAGCGAGTACGTGACTGGATTCGAGAGATGCACAGGAACGATTTTGAAGAGCTCAGTTCCCCATCGCGCTTCGTAGCCTTTCCGAACGTTCTCACCGCGTTTGTACGTTCTCACCCAAAAGACGTCGCCGACGCGAAACCGATTTGCCCTCACGAGACGCGGGTCGAGCGTTTTCATTTGCCCGTACACCGTGCGCATGAGTCTATCGTCCTTGAGTCCTTCGGCTACATGCCGATTGTTAGATGTTTGGTATTGTTGTAATCTTGAAGGAGGGTGGTGAGCATAAGCGTGCAGCGTCGCGTCCCCTCGGCGGTGAAGCGCCTCCACATCCGCTCCTTGAGCGTTCGATTGAAACGTTCGACAATGGCGGCTTTCACGTTGGAAAAGGTGGAATAATGATGAATGCCACGCTCTCGGAGCCACTTGTTGAGTGCGGTATTGTAAAACTCGGTGCCTTGGTCGGTTTGTAGGAAGTGAGGCACTCGCCCGATCGACGTCACGATGCGGTCGAATGCCTTGACGACTTCCGCTCCCGTCTTTTTCTTTGTCGCTTCCGCCCAGGCGTACTTGCTATACACGTCGATGACGGGGAGAATGTAACGCATTCCTCGATTGCTTTTGGAGTACAGTTGCATGTCGACCAAGTAGGCTTGCCATAGATCATCGAGTCCTTTCGTTATCACCCGCCGTCTCGCGTAACGGCGTCAGACAGGCGCATGCAATTCCACAGCGAGTCCTTGTCGAACGGTCGTCAACACGGTCGTCGTCTTCTTCTTCTTCGGCATGGTAAGAGGCGCTAGCCGATAATACCGGCGTCACGCAATTCATCTTCTATTTCTACTATTTCACCATCGAGCCCGTTGTTACCGGCGGTTTTCGAAGCGTGTAACAGACTTAGCCTCTCCACGAGTGTGTTCAAATCGCGCCAATATTTGTAGTCTGGCTTCAGTTCTAAACTAGATTATTAATTTTAATGTAATTTTTAATTTGTAATTTTATCACCTTAATATTGTATTTTTTATTTTTGTCTTTAGAAGAGCGCATATAACCATTTGTTTTAAGTAAAGAAAAACTTTTCAAATGCACTGTTTTTATTTGGTATCCTGTGACAACCTTGTATGGGATGTATATTTTAATTTATGAAAGTATTTGAAACTTATTTGATTTCATTTAATAATTGTTCGGCAAACAGTTTTTAGCAATACATGAAATAAGGTATGATTGAATGGTAAATTGGCAAACAATTTTTAGCAATACATGAAATTAGGTATGGGTGAATGGTAAATTTTGAAATTAAATGTAATAATTTACTTTTATAAATATTTGATAAAGTTTCTTTTCTTATGCAATTTTATCTACTTAAAATTTTATTTTTGGATTTGAGGATTTGGGGAATGGAGTAGGAAAATGAGAAGAACTATGCAGTTATATTTAATATTTTGTTTTATTCTGTAATACATGTACATCATTTCATTTTTTTACAGTTGTGCGATAAACATTTTGACACCAATTACAAGTATTTATTGAAAAAAGAACAACGTGCGATAATCATTTTCAATTATTTAGTAAGTTGTACATTATTTCTTTTTTCTAGAAGTCCATATTGCTTGAACCATATTAAGAGATTTTCGCATTCATTAAATCTTTGTACTTGTATATAAGTACAACGCATGCTTAATTTTTAGGATGGACCCCAAGAAAAGTTAAATGCGGCCTTTCCGCTAAAAATTCTTCTTTGGCTATGGCTTCAATTTCTGATGTAAATCTACAAAGAGAAGTATTATTGCATAACTTTTTAAAAACCTTTTTACAAACATATTAAAACATTCATATTTTACATTCATACCTTGTTGGGAGAAATACATCGAATGTATCGTACAGAGTCGCTACATACGATGATTTTTATATACCTCACTGACAATGTGGTGTATGTCTGTAATTTCAAAGAAAATACCTTTCGGCAACTGCATCATGTTTACCCGAATTGTGGTCGCTTCCATCCTTTTTATTAATGCTTTCCACGAACTAAACAATAAAAAAATTTTTAAGGGCAAGTCAGTGTAAAAGCAACTACAAGAAAACAAAATTATTTCACTTACTCGGTAGGTTTTTTCGACGTGTTACTGCACTATTACTAATCTGTATGCAGTCTGTGTTTACATTCATTTGTACTGCTTGCACTGCGTTGTTTTCTTGTCTTGAACAGAAAGGGAGAAGCATGGTGGTGGTGTTTTTTGGTGTTTCTTCTACCAGAGCAATTGTCAGATTTCCCTCATCATCATCATTATATAATAGCTTCAATGCCTCTTCACGTGCTTGTTTCTTTATCACTTTCATTTTTATTTTTATATCTTCTGGTATACTTTAAAAAACGAAAAAGTTTTAAACTACTCACTGGATTTATGATTTTTTAAATTGAAAAAATTGTAAAAGATAATACTTACAGTTTTCTTTTTTGAAGTGCTGGTGGCGGTGTTTCAAGCAATTCTCCAGTAAGTCCACGGTGTCCACGGAGTCTTCTGCCATCTCGTTCATGACGTCTTGCGAGCTGCTCATAGTGTCTTGCTAGTTGCGCACGTTCACTGTTAGCGAGCGAGTGAGCGTTGCTAGAATGGAACCCCTTTTTAAATCCCTTGGCGTGTTGAGATTATCAAATTATCAGTGTGTGCCTCCACTATCTCGTCCGGTGCTAACTACGTTCTGCTCCAATTAGAATTTCCGCTGATAATGGCCGGCGAATGCTTCCACTATCTCTTCTGGTGCTCGAGCGATATCAATGACATTTTGTTTTCCTAATTATAATTTCCGGTTGCGATAATGTCGCCAGCGTGCTGCTCTTATCGCTATCGCTTGGGGTGCTGGAGTGATTAATGTCTTCCGCTCATGAGTGCTGCACACGTAATCTGTGTAGTGCAATGTTGACGCTGTGTTAATGTGTGTGTGTGAGAGAGAGATAACATAGGGTTTAAAACACCATGTCCGAAGAGCTCTGCCGTTAGTCGTACGTTGCTCTTGGAGCGTGCGGACATTGTCGTGCTCTGCTTTTTCGTCAGATCTTCTTTTTGATTGTTTACGTCGTTTTGTCACGTGTTTGTTTGACGATGTTCAACGCTGTGGTTGTTAGTATTGTTTCATTCGACTTGTCTCGAGATGACGAAAATTCTTTTAAATCGTCACGTTCGCGAACAGCATGAGACTCATGCAGGTCGACAAGCGGAAGTGTCTTTTCCGCAGCGTGAGGATGGTAAAATAAATTTCTTTTAATAGTAGTGGAGTGCATATAGTGATGTGTTGAATTATTATCATTTATGTTTTTGTGTGTGTGTTTTGATTGTTTCTATAGATTGTCCTTACCAACAACAACATCAAGACATTGCAAACGCTCCCCAATAGACGCACGTCGTTCAGTCTTTAAACGCCCGTGTATTTCGGGGTGTCATTTTGAATCCACCTCCCCCACACGACATCACGGATCCGGTCGAGTTTCTTAACCGTTGTCGTGTTCCCTTCCATCGTAAGATGTTTGAAGAGCTCAACAACGACACGCTCAATCGACCTATCTTCAAAATTTTCGCGCAACTCGAGTGTCAGTTTTTAATTGAGAAAGAAAACGTCGAGACGCACGAAATCGTAGGGCTGCTGCAACACATCTTTCTTTCGGCACGGACTGCGGTTTTAGCGCGAGGGGATGACATTTCGGAATTTTTCCTTTCTCGTATCGCACAACCTATCAATTCTTATTTCGATGAGTTTTCCGAGAGAGATTCCGGAAAACTGTTGGTCTCTATCGTCGCTCTTCATGTTTCGGGTCACTTGTTCGAACCTATCGCTCATTCTGCCTTTTCTTTTCTTCCTCTTCCGGCATCCATCGCGAGACGTTTGGCTGTGATCAACGTGCAAAATCGAGACGAAAAATGTTTCTTGTGGCGGTGCCTCGGCTCTTTTTCATAAACGCCAGCCCCCACACAGCAAAATTTTGCATTCTAATCGTACCAGTACGTACGAAACCCTTTTCGGTGAATTGGGAAAGTCTCGATTTGCGCTGCATCTCCTGGCCCCTGCCCGTTCACGAGATAAAACGTTTCGAACGTCAAACTTCTAGCTTTTCGTTTAACGTTTTCACATTAGAGTTTGATTCGACCAACAAATCTTGGAAAATCGTAGGTCCTGTACACTTTTCGGGTACGAAGAGAACCATTTCAATTTCTTATTGATTCATTGCGATGGCGGGCAGTCCCATTACGTTTGGATTAAGAATTTAGGTAGACTGATTAAGTCTCAACATTCGGCGCACAAGGGTAGGATTTTCGTTTGCGACAGATGCTTGAACGTGTTTCGCTCGCAAAGGAAATTCGAGGCTCACGAAATCGCTTGTAGATCCGTGGGGTCCCCCGCACGTTTGATCCTTCCGTCGGAGACGAGTGAAGAGGAGGAGCGCTTCATGCAATTTCGACACGTCAAAAGAAAACAACGATGCCCGACGCGGTTTACGTTGATATCGAAGCGCTCACGCTCCCCGTGTCTTCGTGCGAGCCGTCGTCGAACGGATCCTTCCTTCAACCGTACCAAATTCACGAACCCTCTTTGGCGGCACTTCAAGTGGTGTGTTTGTTTGATGAGTCGCGGAATCAGTAGGTCACCTTTCACGGTCACGACGTCTCGCGATACAATTATTAGCGGTATTAGAAGGTCTCGCGAAATATTACGAACAACTATTGAGTCATCCTTCTCCCCTCGTGATGATCGACGAGGACGAGATGTCTTTTCAAAATTCCGAAGTATGCCACATATGCAAAAGACCACGATCATTTTTCCGGTGTCTTTCGCGGCTCATCAAGCGTGTAACGTCAACTTTCCCGCACTGAAGATCATCCCCGTCGTTATGCACAACGGGAGCGGTTACGATTGGGAATTTCACCTTCACGCCTGGCGCAAAAAGTGCTGTATGAACCACGACGGGCTGCGCGTGGTTCCGCACAATCACGAGAGATTCGTGGCGATTTCCCAGAAAATCAGGAAAGTGGAACTATGCTTTTTAGACTCTTTGAAATTTTTAGGTGCATCGCTCGACTCTTTAGGTATGTCCCGCTCGATTCGGCCGATTTGACATTTACCCGTGCGGCGTTTCCCGACGATCTTCTTTTCGCCTTGGCCAGAAGGAAGGGAGTGTTTCTCTACGATTATGTCAACTACGTGTCCAAATTGTTTACCGCAGCCCGAGGCCTTTTACAATCGCCTTACAGACACACTCGTTTCAGACTCGGAGTACGTGCTCGCGCAGGACGTGTGGGACGCGTTCTCCGTTCAAAATTTGCTCCAGTACGCCTATTTGTACTTGAAAATCGACGTCCCGCTAGAAACCGACACTTTGGAAACAATTCGAAATTTGTGTTTGGTGGTGTACGGGCTCGATCCTCAGTTTTACTACACCGCTCCCGGGCTTTCGTGGGACGCCATGTTGAAGACCACCGGCGTTCGACTAGAACTACTCACGGACATCGACATCGTTCTCTTTTTCGAACGGGGCATGCGGGTTGGACTCGTGCCAGTGATCGGTCGTCTCGCCGAGGCCAATCACCCTTTTGCGGGTGAACGCTTCCGGCCAAGCGATAAGGAATCTTATCTCGCTTACGTTGACGCGAATAACTTGTACTGCTTTTCGATGTCACAACCGCTTCCGGTGGGCGACTTCCGGTGGATGTCGGAAACAGTGTGTACGCTGAGATGAATCGGCATCCATCCTGGTTCGATACGTTATGTTTCTCCCCCGATAACGCGTGACACCTGGCAATAAAAAGGTATTAGGGGTGTTTAAGGACGAATGCGGAAGTGATCCTCTGCTCGGCTACGTAGGTTTACGTCCAAAAATGTACTACATCGAAACCCGATCTCGAGCATGTTCTTCTCGGGTGAAGGGAGTACGTTCGGTCGTCAAACGTTATAAATTTCAAAATTATTTGGACTATTTATTTCGAAACGAAAATAGAATCGACAAACAATGTACTATTCGGTCCAAATCCCATGTCAATTATTCGTTTGTTCAAAACAAGCGGTCGTCCGTCTCCGACGACGAACGCTATTGGATCGATAAATTTACGAGGCTGTCATGGGGTCATTTCCGCATCATGTGTACGCGTCCGTCCGTTTCTTCTTCTTCTTCAGCGTACACGCTCGTCCCTGCAGGCGCGGTTAATGTAGATTAGAATTAATTTTAAACTTTTTATTTATTTTATTGTTAGACACGTTTAGTAATAGTACGGAGTTTTATGATGAGTCACTTTCAAATAGTATTGGTGGGGAGAACGTTTGCAAACACATTGAAGACCAGAGGGTGAGATCTCAACACGTTATTCGTCTATCGCCTGTCGTCATGGAACGATCTCGCTTAGACGAAGATGCATATGATGCGTGGAATAAGCGGATGATGGCGAACTGGGTCAGCCTCCGCGACGCCGCGGCCGATCTCGCCATCATCGCCTACAATAGCAGTCTTCAGCGCCCCTACTACGCTGAAGCCTATCGTTCGATCATCGACGTTGCCGTTGATGTGGCGTGTGCTGCGCGACGAAGTCACGAGGAAGAAGAACCATCAGATGACGAAGAAGATAAGGAAAAACTTTACACGATCTCGCGATTGCATGTCACGAGAAAATGCTATGGATCATGTTGGTTCTCGGTGAAGTGATCTCCTATCTCTGCTGTGAGTGCCAAGCTGACGGTTTATTCGTGCCTATTGCTTGATCCAGAAAGATTTTAACGCTCCCTGCGTTTCCTTCAGCATGGGGGATCCCCTCCCTTTATCATAGACAATGATAAGAAATCACTACCACCCCACATCTCATACAAGGCGGAAGGAGTCTGTAAAACGAGACCTCCTGAACCGGAAGACTTTATTCTCACGGTGCACGCTGAAGTGTTAGCAGTCCTCGAAGCTCTCGGCCACCTCCTTCAAGATCCGTACGGTGAAGAACTGCGACAGCGTGTCTCTCGCGTTCGTCAAACCATTCGAAAATACGGTTCCGGCGTACTCTCCAGCCCACAGTAATAGTGACAGTGACTAAGTTTTCTTTCATCTCCAGCTAACGCATGACCCATCTACGTCAGCGCAATCTCGAGTTTGTACACGTTTTGACAATTTAGCATACGTACAGAGGGTTAAAAATTGTAGTATAACAATATGAAAATAAAACTGCATGCAGTCAGGATGTAAGAATGATGTGCTATTTGTACAAAATATGCATCAGTTATAATATTCACAAATTATGAAAAATATAATTTTTAAAAAGTTCTTAATATACTAGATAGAAGACTACATATACAGTATTCATTGAAAAATGTCCAAACATGCATTATGCATGAATTCTACATAGAAATATCTAAACATGCAAATATGTTTGGAAACTGTATGCATTTTTGACATGTTTGTCATTAAAGATATAATCATAAAATTTGAAAGGTCTATGAAGCTTAAATAAAAACATGCAATTACTAACACATCCTCTCTTTAAAAAAGGATATGTAATATAAAAGAAATATTGATAATGATATTTTTACTAGGCTGTCCGGGTCGCCGCGTCCATGGCGAAGGTGCCGACGTTTCGGTCACCATTCTGCGACCTTCCTCAGGGCGTAATGCGCCCTGTGTACGAGGCGGCGAGCACTCTGGCTCTGAGCTACGGCGACATCTCGAGCGGTGGTGTCTGGTATGTGATACTATGAACTTTCAACCATTTTGTATTATATGTATTTTATATGTGTTATATGAAGAATGGATTTGAATCATAAATTTAAAAAAATAATAAAATTAATCATCCACAATCTATTCGAAACTGTTTACCGTTTTTACCAGCAGATTTTGGAGCAATTACAGTAAATTATCGACCGTCCACAGGAGATTGTTTTATTTACAATATGTTTCATATAATTCATTATCCTAGTCGTAGTTTAGTACATGGATATCCACAACACATGCCAGAAATGGGTTTACCACAACAATCAAAAGTACATATATGTACAATATTGATTAATGTACTCTAAAAAAGAAGAATTTTGGAATGATATCAAGAGATTGTTTAGATATACCATCATCAATGGGTGCAGCATTTATATATATGAATGGACAAGTGTATTTCTTTAAAGATAATATATTATGAATATAAGACATTTTTGAATCCTCTACTAAAAGGTGAAAAATTTAATTTATCTATTTTGAATATCGATTATAGTAAAAACAATTTTACAATATCGCAAATCACTATAAAATTTCAAAATATTAAAACATGTTAGAACGTAGATAAAGTTTCCTATGTAAATAATTGAGAATTATTTTCAAATATTTTACATAAAAAGTAGAGAGAAACATTGCGAAAAAGAAGTAGGTGAATGTGGTGAATCAGTGGTCAAAAGCAATTTATCACGTCATCAACAAACAGATAATCATAGAAGAATATTAAATAAATTTAAAAAGTGTTATGTCTGTAAAATATAAAAACAATTAAACAATTTCATAAAAATCATAGTACTAAAATTATGGTCATAATTATGAATGTAAAGATTGCATAGGTATAAAAGTACAATGATCCTGTGGACATATAGTTAATAAATATTATTTGAATAATCATATGAAAAGAAATGTACATAATTATTAATATCTACATAGTAATATATTAATAAGATCACATGATGATAAAGATTTTTTCTAGTTTTTCATTGTATATTGTTTAAATTCTTTTGATGTAATATACATATCTTCATACGTTTCTATATCATGGAATAATGTGTGTTTATACAAATCGAATTTCATTTTCTTAATATTTTGATTTATAATACCCTAACATCAGTTTTTTTATTGTGAGCTGTTTTAAATGCATACATTTTTATCTTAATATTACTAAATATCGAATAGGTACACATAAATATTCATATTTAACTTTACCTGGAAATGTATTGTTTCTTTTATTCCAAAAGATATCTAGATTCCAAAAGATATTGTAACGGTACAAGCTCCTGCGTTGAAAAATGTACATGAAAAAAAA
>BOPP01000132.1:1090033-1135607 GCA_017312745.1 Gryllus bimaculatus
CTACGCTGCATCCATCCCCCAACCCTGAACCAAGCGTATCCCCCTCTTGCGTCCTTTCCGAGAGTATTCACATTCTCATTCACATATATCTATGTAATATAGAATATACATGAGAGTCACACTTTCCTGTAGAACATACACACGAGTCATGTTGTCTAGGCTATCCGGGAAGAGCCGCATCACTGACACCTCGTCCAGGATAGCCTAGACAACATAAACTCCGACCCTGGAAGCCTACGCAACCACGCGAGTCATATGTATTTCAAGGAGAATGTGCAGTGGCTAAAATCTGCTGAAACCTATTAGTGTCCATGTGGTAACATATTTCGTCAGAAAATGGTGGTGAGAAAGATTGCAAAGCTCATTGTAGTAATGTACCCGTGAGATAGCTTTACAAATGATATGAGGGTGGAAATGTTTTAATTGTGGCGTGAAAGTTGGTAAGTAGGCCTAGTTCATAATGACTAGGAGAGAAGAAACTAATTAACTATTTATCTCCAAGAATCGGAAGAAATTCATATTCCTTTCGGGAATAGAAGATTTCTAAATGAATCAAATTCGTTAAAATAGGCACTTGAACTTCAGATCTGTAACATCACTGGTTCAATAGTATTACCACACCTCTATTAAATGATTATTTCCTATATACGTAGTATTTACTATCTGTCTTACTTTAGTATCACGATAAAGGAACTATATTATGAATAATATAGTACAAAAGTCACGTTTTCCTCGAAAAGTTCAGAATAATTTTCCTCCCCTGATATCTTCATTTCTCTCATATCCTATACTTTTGAAATGTCTGCAGTCTTTTGGTGAGAATGTATAATAATACACGCACTAACATTAAGAGACATAATAGATGGCTGATTTTGTGAGCTGCAACTTCAAATACTGAAGCCCAGAACTTTATTAATTTTCTCTTCAAGAAGGAACCGAGTTTTCCAGAGTAGCTGTTTCTAGAAATTCTACCGTGTACTATTAATGACAAACTCGATTAAGAGTTTTACTCAAATATTGGACAGAAATATGCAGTAAATATCTGACTCTATACTGCAATAATCTTTAAAACGGACCAAGTGTTTTAGAGAGAATTCTGAGGGAATTCAGCAACCTAAGAATCGTTTAATTTAGAAAAGTTAGGAAACTCTGAGTTTCAATTTATCCCTATTTGAGTAAAACGTTTGTGCGGTTCCGTCAATCGTGGCTAGACCACTTCCCATACAGTAATCGAGACATTTGAAGTGTTCTTCGACGCGTCTCGGTCTCCTGATGAGGAACTGACAATTTGTTTTCGGGTCCGGCTAGGTGATTTAACGAAATTTCCAAAAACGTGTTTTTTCGTGTTTTGGTGCTTCGATCTAAGTGATAATCCCAAGAATTGAACTAATACCACCTAAATCAATGTCTGTAGGTGGCGTTGATTAAATACAACTACCCACAGGCGTTTTTCACTTAATACGTTTCTTTCACGACGTTGGCAACACTGTTGTGGACATCTTTACGTGAACAATTGAATTACCAAGTAAATCGAGCTGCAGGTTGATATCAATTAAGATTCGAATTATCGTATTTTTTTTAATAAATTTGCGAAAACCTACGAACAGGAACTCGAACAGAACATGAAGAATTTCAAGTGAATATGGAGAAAACAAAATTGAGTAATGCTAGAGAATGAATGAACGTTCTTACGCTCGACTTCCCACTTTTACTTACACCAGTGTACAAATACCGATTTTCAAATGAATATGACCCCCAGCTTATTCTTAGTAAACTAAAATAATACCTTGTTCACATAAATATATATATATATATATATATATATATATATATATATATATATCAGGCATCTTTTAATATTAGATTCGTGTGCAACGCTAGATTCACATACAAAAAGATTAATAGAATAATTTCAAGGTAGAAGTGAATACAAATTAAGAGTTTGTAAAGTTTTAATTTCTTCAAAAATTAGAGGAGAGATTTATGGAAGTTTTAAGGAAATCAGGAGAACAACCAAATGTAGTTGTAAAAAATTTTCCGACAAAATTTTCGGAACTAAAACGAAATGATCTACACTTTTGTATTTAGCATTCGTACTAATGCAAATGTGCTATGTGCATTTTTGGCCATATTAGCAAAAAGCATAAAAATGTAGCTGTATTAAAATTTAACTATTAGCATCAAAACCTGCAAGTATTTGTTACGACGATTATAATTTTGAAAATGCAATAAGGCCAGTTCATATCATGTATGGAGGTAACATACTGTACAAGACCATTAGGTGATGGGAACTTTTGAACGGGTGTATAACAGTATCAGCTACTACTATTAATTGGTAAATCCATTGCCAGTTACTGAAAGAACATATTGGAACAAATCTGGGCATGACAGATATGAAGTACGAAAACATTTTTTAACACATCAAATTATTTTTAAAACAGTTTACAGCGTCGTCGACGCCATTTCACTAGTAACGAAGTAACACCTTCGTTTGCGCGCGCGTTGATATGTGTGTGTGTGTGTGTGTGTGTGTGTGGAGAGAGAGAGAGAGAGAGAGAGAGAGAGAGAGAGAGAGAGAGAGAGAGAGAGAGAGAGAGAAAATAGACAATTCCACACCTACAAGGATTCCATGAACAAGAAATTTTAAGTAGTTTTCAAAAACCTTCATCAGTCAGTAACTCGACAAGATGTTTACGAAGATTTGATATCAAAATTTCCTTCATTGATCAGTGTCACAAGAATATACAAAGACAATATTCCCATTCTGGTTATAGCAGCAGATTCTAACGGGCAACAAAGTGTTAAGAGAGTCAATCAAATATATAATCTGTGTGTCAAAACTGAAAAATGACGTAAAATAAATGGCCCAATACAATGTTCGTGGTGTCTGAACTTTTGCCATATAAGGAATAATTGTAATAATGAAATTGTAAGTGCATTCTTGCTTAAGACCATTACACGGTAAAATGCCCACAAAAAACTTTAGACCTACATGCCACAACTACAAGGACTCGCACGGTGCAGATATTTGGTTCACAGAATGGAATTATTTTTAAACAATTCAGACACTAGCAAAAGAAACTAAATCGAATATCCGTCAAGTAACACCACATCCCTTTCTACATCCACAACTAGCAATTTTCCTAATCTTCGATATAATCGACCCATACCAAATTTTACATATCAAGAAACCCCATTCACTAACTAACTAAACAATCAATGCTCACACACAAATGCAAATTTTAACTATGATAATAACAACATTAATTCAATAATGCAACGATTGCCAATAACATTACAAGTAATTTAATAAATATAATCAATAGAATCTTTCCAACCACAATAAATAGAATTCAAAATTCAATCACATATTACTTTAATAACAATAATGCCAGAACACTGTAACAAGGAATTAATCCCACTAAACTGGAACCCTAATAACATCTCAAACTTCAAAAATGAACAAACATATTTCTTAAAAGATAAAGGAATTCAAATCGGATCCATCACCGAAACGCACCTCAGTGCAGACAAGACATTTAACGTACTAGATTACAACGTAATAAGAAAAGACAGAGTAAATCAAAAAGGGGAGAAGTACTCATATTAGTATAAAAATCAATTACTTATATGCAAACCGACGCACCACACATCCTAGGGAAATTGTGTGTGGGAAACATTTTGAGATTGTTTCCTTTCGATGCACTGAAAATAATGACGAACGGATGCAGACAATGTCAGAGCGTTTTCTTCGAATGAATCAAATGTCTATGCTACTGAAATAAATGCAAAATTGTTTAACACTGCGAGAATCGGCGAATTGAAGGGTCTACTTTCTAAACGTATTTCTATCTTTATTGAAAAATGAGATATTGGTTACAAAAGGGTCTGTTGCAGTTATGTGTCGTTCTATAAATATATTTGTATCAAAACGCTTTTTTTGTTCTCTCTAGAGTCCTTCATAAGAATGTAATTATATCAGAACGCAACCTTTCCTTAATTTTCATTTCTTTGTAAAGCATACGATCTTTCCAATCCAGAAATCAGAGATTCTTGGGTCCCTGTGTTTTGGCGCTGTATTATATCAAAATGAATATTATAATTCTATAGAAATCTAACTGGAGTAAACATTGAGCAAGCTGATACGGAAAATGATTAGTATTGTGAATTTCAGCAGTTAGGGGTTTCTGATCTTATTTAATGAAAAATGCCGCATGAAATATTGAAATCGAAAGGAAATAATTCACACTCTAGTAAAAAATATTTAATGAAAACAACTTTGTTTTCACAAAAAAAATGCGTTTTCACCAAAAATACAAAAAAAATTATTTAAATTTCAAAAGACTTTTCCAAATTTTTAGCTGAACTTTCTTCATAATGGCTACACATTGTTGAATTATCTTATATTACTGTTTTTACTTTCACAAGCTAAGAGCATTAATCCCAAACATTTAGCAGCAGTATGTTTTAAACAAATGATATGACATTTTCTTGCTTTTCACAAAACAGACTAGAATGGAAAAGTCCCATTTTGAAACCATATCCTTCAATTAATTGTTATCTGCCTCAATAAACTGTTATTTTGTTATATATTTATTATCTTTAAATTTTACATATGTTGATTGTTTCACGTGAGTTAAGGACGTTAGTTTAAACACGAGGTTAGTTTAATAATAAAAAAATATATTTGTAATGTTTTGGTGTTATTGGTCCTGCTCACGCCGGCTGAAATATTTTAGTAACCTCCAAAAAGGCATGGGCTGTCCAAACACCGCTGCGCTAGCTATATAACAATTCAGAACAATAAAGAATGCTCGAGAGATGCAGGGTTAACATATATTGTTATCTCCACACTACACAATACATATTTTCAATTTCAAATACAAGCGATCAATTTTCTAATTTCTTCAGAATTGAAATATTCACCTTCTTTGCTAAAACGAATTTTGACTGCACTTCTCGATCGCAGACCAGCCTCCGAAAGTCTGTTACGTATGCTTCTGGAAAATCCAGGAATCCTGGTGGTTCTTCGCAGTTGTGAAGATTCCAAAGGGTTTTCCACCACTGCTTGTATCAAAACTTCATCTTGTGTAGCATCTGAAATACATCAAAGTCCCTAGTTTCCTCCTGTCTCTCGATAACGTCTAAGCCAGCATCGCACACTTCTTGCCCCAACGCCATACCGACTCGCTGCCTCTGAAACAGAGAGGTGACTCTCTTTCACTAATGTGATAACTCGCCCTCCTGTGGCTTGGCTATGGTGAGCCATGTCGAATAATGAATACGGAGCAGTTCTATTTGCTTAGCCGCAATTTTTCTTTTCTCACCAAGTGGTACGCTGCAGAGCCCCTATTTCCTTTTGACCAGGAGTCGAAACAACGAAAATACTACGAAGGACGTTTTTTAACAATGTAAAAAGAAGTTGAAAAGTCGGTAGTACCGAGAGGTTTACAAGAGAAAATCGATTCTCTCTCTCAACGAAAGAAATTAGTCTATTCCTCTGTCTTATGAACTAGAAAGCAAGCAAAAACACATCACTAATATGGCTAATTGGTAGTCTGATGTTTAACTAGAAGCAGGTATATTATGCATTAAGTTTTGGAAGAATTTTTTTGGAATGAAGAGAATGTGCTATTTAGTGCAATTATTTTTTACTTACAACCTATATTATATTTGTGTGCATAAAAAACGTGAAATATACATAATGGATTTCTGCATACATCTGAAATAGATGTTTGTATGATATTATAATGAACTCCAATAGTATAATCAAAGTCTAGGAACATTTTCTTCTTCAAAATTCATTTTCGCCAAATTGTATTTTGAACTGTATTATTTCATTTTACTTTACAATTACGAAATTTCAAAACCCACATAACTAAGGCTTCCCACATGAAGGCAAGGGATCTCAGAAATATTCATCATCAGAAGCGAAAAACCCCATTCAGCATCAAAACACCGTGTTTACTTCAGTTTAGACATTGCAAATTCAAAGCCTTGTCACTTTAAGAATTATTGTAATTGCAGAACATCAACTGTTCCATCATCTTTATTCACATTATATTTCTAAAGCATCTGAGAATCTATGCAGGCAATTACTATTTTATTTATTTCTATATAGTAGTATAGGAGTAATAAAAGCCAATATCAAGGCAAACATGAGATGTCAAAACGGGATTTAATGAATTACTAACAGATACAAAAACAAGTCGATATTGCTTGACGATATAACACTAGAAGTTTGTAATATTTACTTGTCTTTCCGTGCTTTTACGGGTGCAATTTCATGATCACTATTTGTGTTCTACGGCATAAAAAGAGTTTTGTTCCAGTAAAAGTGAAAAATTATTTTCGCAATATTTTAACTTTTTTTTGCGATTTAAGATTATTATCTATAAGATTATAGTATATTATATTATTTTGGTCTCAATGCCGCAAGTACCACTTCTCTTCCACTTTACCACAGTTCTTACCACTTTTTTAAATTGCTTGTTTGAATTCCTTATTCGCCATCGCGACTTTTGCCTAAATTATGCATAACATTGACAAGACAAATTTAGGAAGTTGTAATTCAGTGGATTTTATGGCACTGTAGATGGCACTGTTATGGCACTGTTATGGCACTGTAGATGGATAGAATATCTACGTAGACTGTCAATCGAACCTGAGGCTTCACGACTTCTAGAACAACACTTCGACTGAGCCATTCTTTCGCTCTTCTAACACTCTTCTTATAACAACACATTTTATATTAACGAAACTTGAAAGCATCATTACATTTACAAACACTAATGTTAATTGTTGCACTGGCAGGAATTACGAAAGTCTGTCGGCAAGCAGGGGTGTCCAGCCATTTTCGACGCGAAAATTAATGTTTCTACAAATGTACAAAACCCAAGCTGGATCTCTCCACGTGCCTCTAAGTTGTTGTGCGAACTACCTCGCGTTCTCCTGACTTCGGAACCCAGAAGCCCTCAAATGCGTTTGATTGATTATTTCGTGCTTCCAGGCGCGTGAACTGCTGTCATAATTCATGTTAGTGCATGTTTTCATGGAAAGTAGCGGTGTTTTCCAGCTGAATGGCGAGCTTCAGCGACCAAGTACACGTAGAACTACGGAGCTTCCCATACAGATATCTCCTCCTGCTGGGAATTGCCCTGGCCGTGACAAGTGGTAAGCTTCCAAGTGGTCTCCCGAGATGCGTGGGAGTGTAGTGTGTGTATGTACGTGTAAGTGTATGCAAGTGGGGGGCGAGGATAGAACAAGAAAGAGGAAGAAAAGTTGGCACGCGGTCCTTTTTTTAGGGTAACGCTCCGGCATTCGACTGGTGTTGATCGGAAAACTACCGTTCTGAGCAGCTAGTCGATAGAATTTTCTTTCATATTCCGACCTTGCTAACTAGTGTAGAAAATCTTTTCTCCATCATTCGATCCCTAGTACCTCCTGGTAAGACGCACTAAAGTGCATTCGAATATTTCATATGATTTGAGAACCCATCACAATGCAGTGAATGCCGACTTCGACTTGGAGTCGTCCAAAGAAAAAAAAAGAAACAATTATGTACACCTAACATTATGATGTCTCGCAGGTGACTTGAAAGGGTCCATTGGCAAGGATTGCATTGTATTTTATGCCGTTCATAAAATCGAATATAACAGAACATCCACACTGAATGTACGACTTCAAAATCAACGAATATTCCCTTACTTCCAACGGAAAGTTTCTGAAGTGCAATTTTTTAAATAATGAAATTCGTAATTGATTTACATTTGATCCTAATATTCAGGTGGCAGCATCGATAGTGGAATTTGTGGTTTCTACGATTAAGAATTTTTGCTTCAAAACATTAGGGATTACTGAAAAATTGAAAAGGCATAAATTGCTAACGAAATTTTTCTCCGAAATTTGTCCCTGCCAAAGCTAAAAGAACTTCAAAAACACAACATTTTATAAACGAAGAGTAGTAAAGAATGATTTAGAAGACGGGGCTGTTAATTATAATTGATAAAGTGGCGGAAGTACAGAATGTTTAACTGAAATTAATTGAAGCTCATAAATAATACTGTGAAGACAAAGTTTATTTCATCAAAGAAACTTTTTTTGACTTGTTCACAGGGACAACCGCCCACGTTCCGTGAGTCTTCCGAGGAGATCTTAAAACTTTCGTGGAACGTTGTGACTCACTCCTCCGGTAGGTCAACTGCCACGAACAAAAAACACTTAAGTCTATCACACCTTATCCTCATCTCGCCTCTTTTAAATTCTGCAAATTAATTCTCATCACAGAACTAGAATCAAAACCGAATTCCATACCACATTTCACCAATTGTTCATTAATGTTTATCAATATAATTCCTCAACGTGATCATATTTAAGGTGTTTTCAATAACTATGTAAGTTTGACTAAGCCTACTCTACATATGTATAGTTCTGTATAAAAGTGAACTAATTAAACACAATTAAAGTAGTACAAGTAATTAAAAAGCGAGGAAAGAATACGACAGGATAGCCCAATCATCGGAAAGAGCCATCGCATGTTATTGTAATTTCTCTTGTTAGCGTTATCTCCATTTAAGGTTTGACTGAATTGAAAGACCTAAATATTTTGTTACCTTAACATCATTGAATGGCACACCGTTCATTTTCAGTGAAGTGTCGAGCTGTTGATTTGAAATGGAAAACTGCATTGAAACAGTTTTCTTTTCATATACTATGAACTTGTTACTACGAAACTAATTTGAAATATCTGATATTGTACTATTTACGGTTTCTTTATTGCAAAGAGTATTCGTATCGTCCGTCAAAAAAAACTGTTCTTCCGTTACTTATCGTCGAGGGCATATCGTTTACGTATAGTTGGAAAAGAATAGGGCCTAAGATCGATACGTGCGGAACTCCACAAGAAATTGGCAAAGAATAAGAAAGGCGTGTACATAATGTTCCATTATTCCAGTATTTCTACTCTCTGAGATCGTTGTTTAAGGTGCGAACATAACCAATCTAGAGCAACACTACGAATTCCACATGAATGTATTTTTGAGAGTAAAATGTTATGATCAATGACGATAAAAGCTTTTGAAAGATATAAAAATATTTCAATATGTGCTTCGTTTTTATCCATGGATGAGGCGACATCTTTAAGAAAAGAAAATATGGCTATTTCCGTAGATTTTGATTTTCGAAACCCACGTTGGCAATCAGAAAGCGCGTTCTGTTTACTAAGAAATGTTTCCATTCGTACGTAAAAATGTCTGATTTTTAGAAAAATCCGACAAAAGAGAAATTGGGCGATAATTTTTAATTTCATAAGCGACTTAATCATAGCTGTTTTAAAAATATCTGGAAAAATTCCTGTGCACAAGGATACATTAAATATATGAGTTAACGGGTGTATAATGGCGGGCGCGCAAATCTTTAACAAACAATCCAGAAATTGAATTGAATTGAATTGAATTGAATTTGCCTTATTTTACGTGGCGAGACTCGGGCCATCTACACCGGACGAATATTTATTTTTTAGTCTACCGATTATTTTGAGAATTTCATAGGAAGAAGATTCTGAAACGAACATGGTGTCTGTAATTTTTTGGGAAACGTCTGATGTTGAATATTGTGACGGAAGACCCTTAGTGATATCGGCAGCAATTCTCGAAAAGTTAAAGAGAGACACTGTTACCGGATCGTTCACACTGCTATTGTTATCTT
This sequence comes from Gryllus bimaculatus, assembly GCA_017312745.1. Taxonomy (NCBI): domain Eukaryota; kingdom Metazoa; phylum Arthropoda; class Insecta; order Orthoptera; family Gryllidae; genus Gryllus; species Gryllus bimaculatus. The sequence continues at coordinate 1,099,739 of BOPP01000132.1, forward strand.
TTAAACATTCTCTACAAGGTTTCTAGTTGATTTGGTCTAATTTTTTACTATATTCCACATTCCTTCTCTTTTATTATTTGAGTTCAATTTATCCTGGTAATGTTTCATGATTTTAGCCCGCCGTAGGACTTTTCTTAAAAATGATTTGAATTTTTCAAGTAGAGGAGGAAACCTTGAGATACGTTATTATGCTTAGAAATGAATTAAATAATTCGCTTGTTTTTATATGATGTCCTAATCCCTTGTGTTATCCAAGAATTGCTTTTCCGTGAAATATTTAATTTTCTCTTTTGAAGAGGAAAGCAAGTGTTAAAATGAAATAAAAGAGTTGGAAAAAAAGAATTGTATTTATCATTTGTATCAACAGTATTGTAAACCGCGTCCCATGACTCTTGCAGCAAGTAATTGATGAATAATTTTATTTTACTTTTAGTAAATAATTTACTTATACGTGAATTATTTTTTGTCTCAGTGTTCGCATTTATTTTAATGGTAAGAATTTGTGCCTCTTGATCGCTCTATCCTAAATCTTTTGTTTCAATTTCATATCGAGTAGTGGTTTTGTTAATTATTATTTGATCGATTGCCTTCTTTGAATTTAGTGTGATCCTTGAGGGTACGGTTATGTAATATCTAAACTGAAGGAGTGAATTAAATTGAGGAACTGCTCTTTCTCACAAGATTCGACCAGAAAATCAATGTTAAAAACTCCACATATAACAATGGATTCATAAGAGCGATTAGAGCCTTTATTTAGTGTTATCTCCAGATTTCTTAAGTACATAGCATAATCTACTGCTCTCTTTGTTGGTGGCCTGTAGATGCAAAGCATGTAAGGTAAAAGTTTAGAATTTAGAAATATTTCATCATAATACTATAAATATATTCCCGCATAAGTCATTTTTAACAACACTGATCCATAAATGAAGAGTCAGGGTAATGGTAAAATACCTAGGTTAATAAAGAGAGGCTTACAAGAATCACGTGGGTGGGATTTGCTTATTATACTTACAATACTTTATAATACTTTTACAATACGTACAATACTTTTTTGTAATTTAAAAGTCTGGGAACTACAAGAATTTCCCCAGAATATTATGCCATATCTTAGGCGCGAATAAACATTCGCGAAATATTCACAAAGAGCAGTGTGGAGGGTGACTGACTTTGAAAGAATTCTGAAAGCGTAGCATAAAGAACTTAATTTAGTATTCAATTCAGTTAAATAGACTTTCTGGTTTAAGTTTGACTGAATTGAAAGACCTAAAAATGTCGTTACCTTAACATCAGTCAATGACACACCGTTCATATTCAAAGGAGTACAGTACTTTTTATTCGAAATGGAAAACTTCATTGAAACCATTTTCTTTTCATGTACTATTAATTTGTTATTACGGAACCAATTTAAAATAACTGATATTGTACTATACACGGTTTCTTTATTACAAAGAATATTCATCTGCAAAGAGAACTGTTCTCTTTGTTGTTCTATAATCTACTGCTCTCTTTGTTGGAAGCCTGTTGATGCAAAATAATTTTTGCGTAGGAAAATGTATTACAGATATTTCAAAAACATTTTCCACGGAATATACATTAAATTCCATCATGGAGATCGAATCGACATTATATCTAACGTAAATTCAACCCCATGTGCAGAAACTTTATACGATTCCTTTTCTCTACAATAATAGCCTGCAAGGTAAAAGTTTGGAATTTGGAAAAAAATAAGTTCATTCTGAAATTACCAATGTTCTATAAAGCAATGAACATCTATTTGATTTACATCGCTCTGTAGAGCTGCTTCAATAAACTCAGTTTTATTTGAAAGGGATTGAACATGTTGGTGCACTATGTTTATCTTTGGCAAGTACCTACACTGTTGCTTTTCTACTGCATCTGACTATAGTTGGTATATATTTACTGCATTTTTATCTCGAGTGCGTGGTCGAAGTTTGTAATGTGTCCCTGCAGTGACAGGTTGTGAGGAAACTAAGGCATCAGGTGTAGGAGAATTGGTAGTTGGAGCGAGAGAAACGGGAGAAGGATAGTTTGTTGCCGATTGCATGTTTTCCAGCAAGGTTCATGTGGAGACCATGCCGGATGAAGTGTTTTGCTGAGAGGAATTAGTTTTAAAAAAAGTTTACAGTTGTTTCTCTCAGTTATAATTGTTTCTTTAAGTTATAATTGTTGGTTAGTGTGCTTAATTTCGCTGCATAGTGTTGATCTGATGTACCAGAAGGGCAGAGTCAAGACTACAATGTTAGTGTTTTGGGCTACACGTTGTAATTTCTTGACATGTGTATCAGTTGTAAAGTTACCGCCAAAATGAATGTCATTCTGCCCTCCTATGACAATGACTGTCTCATGATTGGTCAGTGTCTTTGTTTGGGTGTCTCTCTCTACAGTCACATCTTCAAACCTCCCGTTAGGTTTAAAAAAAGATGAAACTGAGTGTTAGGAGAGTAACCTCCTACTGAGAATGAAGGAAAGAAAGCGGCCTCGACTGTCAGGTAAAATAAATCATTGTTTTTTACGCTTAGTAGAAATGTCTTCGTTTTCATGTGGGCTAGGACACTCAGATTTACGTGTTTTGGTATTGACGCGCTTCCTAGCCTGTTTGCGTTGGTTTGTGCAATGTAGTTGTCGATGGCAGAGAAGGGTTGTGAGGATCAGGAAGGCGAGGTAAAACTGTTTCATAATCTAAAACACTAAACGCTGTACTCACGAAGGGACTAAAACCGTCAAATTCAACATCATTACCTTCCAAAAAGTTTTCGACACGATTTTTATTTGCGAAACGTCTAACGAAATCTTACGAATAGTCAGTACTAAAAAATTAATATTCATCTGGTTTAAATGAATTTCTGGATTGTTTATTGAAAACTTGTGTGCCTGCATTTACACACCCGTTAACTCACATTTTCAATGCTTTTTTTTATGCACATGGAATATTTCCAGATATTTTCAAAACAGCAAAAACTAAGCCATATTTTAAAAAAGGGAGCAAAAATGAAATCCAAAATTACCGAACAATTTCCTTTTTGTCAGGTTTCTCTAAAATACTAGAGGCTTTTCTATACGGGAATGGAAACTTTTCACAGGAAAAATGAAGCATTTTCAGTCTCACAACACGGGTTTAGAAAATCAAAATCTACGGAAACTGCAAATTTAAAGAATTTTTCTTCATGAATGGACTAAAATGAAACACCTATTGGAATATTTTTAGATCTTTCGAAAGCATTAGACGTTATTGACCATAACATCTTGCTATCAAAATTACCTTCTTATGGAATTCCTGGTATCGCTCTAGATCGGATAACTTCGTATCTTAAACATCGATCTCAAAGAGTAGAAATACCGTACTGGCACGAAAGGACATTATTTATTTATCTTTCCAATTCTTTACAAATTGAATATGGGGTTCCGTAAGGCTCGATCTTAGGTCCTATTCTCTTTCTGTTATACGTAAACAACATGCCGTCGTCTATTAAAAACAGAAGAACGGTTCTGTTTGCCAATGACAAGAATGTTCTTTGAAAAAAACCATTAAATAGTACGATTTTAGAAATTTCAAATTGGTTTTGGAATAACAAATTAATAGTTAATGAAGGAAAAACAGCTTCAATGCATTTTTACCTTTCAAATCCGCAATCGCATGGTCTATTGAAAATGAATAATATGCAATTAGGTGATGTTCAGATAACATAATTTCTAGGTCTGTCAATTCAGTCAAACCTCAAATGGAATGTACAGATAACAAAATTAAACACGAAATTGAGTTCATTATGTTATGCATTCATAATTCTATCAAATTCTGTCAGCCTTAATGCAGCTCGTTGCGTGTATTTTGCAAATGTACATTCCCGCCTGAGATATGGTATAAAATTCTGGGCAAACTCATCATGTAGTACTCAGACCTTTAGATTGCAAAACAAAATTATTCGAATAATGGAAAAATGCCATCCGCGTTACCCTTGCAAGCTTGTGTTTATTGAGCTTGGAATATTACCACTGCCTTGCCTATATATTTACGAATCTGTAATATTTGCCAAAAGTGACTTACTTAACGGTGGGAACATATTTTCATGCAATACTGATATTTGTAATTACAACACACGTCGTACAAATCACGTTCATCAAGTGTCAGTATCAACAGCTCACTATCAGAAATCCACATACAATACATGTACGTTACTTTACAACGCACTGCCAGATGACATTAAACAATTAAAGTCGGTACACAAATTTAAATTAAAAGTAAAATATTTTCTGCTGCATAATTAGAGACTATGCTGACTATCAAAAAGAAAAATATTGTTTATTTTAACAAGACAGAATATAATGAATTAGTTTACATTTGTATTGTATAATTTTTTAAAAGACTTAATATGTTTGTAACAAATAATGTACTTCAGCTTCCGGGTCAATAACCCCCATCTCGATCAGCTTGTTGTCAAGTTTCCCTGATCCATTGAGCAAATGCTGAGATGGCCCCCTTTTTTCTGTACGAAAATGTAGCTTCAGTATGTGCATGTTTTGTTGAATTCTCCTTTTGCTACTAATGGTAAGAGTAGAGGTAAGGGCGAGTTGCTAATTTGTTAGCAATGCAGGAAAATCATACTTACAATTCGTTTACCGATGCCAATACGTTTTCTATAACTCAGAAATAAAAATGACTTATTTTCAAATATTGCTAACCTTGCTATTTTTAAATTTATTTTTATTTATATATGTTAAGCTTTTACTCGTCTTTCAACTATTTATAATTAAAATGACGAAGGGATTCTGGAACTCAAGAAAACGTGAAGATAATCTTGTCCCCCTAAAGTCAGAAATAGTTTTTACTGTTTTTTTACTGAATAAATCTAAATCTATAGAAAACGCTGATACACTCGACATAGTAATCATATGCATCAGGTGAGAGTATCAACAGCTCACAACACAAAATTCACACACATTATTTTCAACTACTTGCTAGATGACATTCAACGATTAAATTCGATACAAATGTTCAAGTCCCAAGTAAAATCTTTTCTGCTGTACAACTTTTTCTATGCAATTAGAGACTATACTGAGGATTCCAAAGGAAAGTAATATTAATTTTAACAACCTCATTTAGTGTATTATATATTATTTGGATTTTATAATTCTAAAGAACCTGTAACAAGTATTGTACTTCAGCTTCGGGGTCAATAACCCCCATCTCGATGAGGTTTTTTCTAGTTTCCCTGAACCTTGAGCAAATGCTGAGATGGCCTCTTGTTTTGCTTCTGAACATTAATGTAGCTTCAATTTAACTTCACCCCATAGCACGTCACACATAGCTTTTATTTGTTTTTGACATAAATAAATAAAATAATTAAATAATTTGCCCGTTAGAGATGGATTTTCAATATCCAAATTCTGCATTTACAACGCGTATAGGAAATAGTAGGGGAGTATTCGATAATATTGATATGGATGAATGTGGAATGACTCCTACTTCAATAAAATATGTACATATGTACTAATGAACATCTTTCCATCAGAGATGAGCAAGAACCTTTTATGTGCATGGTAATCAATGCACTGCAATATTTTGCTCTTCTCCTCCCCTATAATTTCCCATAAATATTTTTGCATTCTACCAGTCCAATACAATCAAATTAATAAATACTGAATTGATAAATTTATAAGGCCTGTTACAAAGTACATCATGCCTTTACAGAAACATACTATAAGCTATTAGATCAAATCTGTAACACATTTTTAGATGAAATAGTAGCTACAACACGAACGAGAAATTGTCTTGTTAGAATTAGATGTCATTAACGCTTGTTTCTATTTTTTAATCATAATTCAAATAATGTTGAAAATAAATAACTGTTTTATTTCGGAGCTCAAGAAAACGATCGCATTAAAAATATAGCAAAGCATAGTAATATAAATGAAGGCTCAGTACCTACAAAAGAAGTTCATTGAGAAAATTTGAAAGTTACTTATATTTCCATTTCAAATATATTCCTTAATGTACCCTACACTTTTTACTCATTCTAATTCAACAAATGTAATGGATGTGAATGTTACAAATCTGCACTATTTGAAACTATATTTTATATACAGAAAAACATTGGCAAACTGACATCGGCTTACACTTTTCTACCATCCACATATATAGAGCTTAATTTTTTAATAAATGCTTCTGCTCCATATTTACGTTATATTCCAAAGCCACCTAGAGGGTGGCCGTCACCGTCACACCGACCTCTCATGTATCATTTGTTTTCGCCGTGAAATGGCCACTGAGAAATCGGGTTCTCCCAACGATCTAGAATGTACTAGTACATAGAGTGGCTGACGCGCCTACATCTTTGAAGCAAATTGAAGCCATGTATTTGCAGTCAAAGCAGCGCCCTCAGGGAAACAGCATTACGTATAAAGTATTCTAGCATTATGTTTGGCGCTTGTAACTGACTCTGATTACGAACCGTTACCCCCAGGTTACACCACCACTCGTATTCAATACTTCCTAGTTGTATAATTTAAGTGGCATTGCTCCTATGTTTTTATTTTTTAAAAAAATGGCGTCCACTTGCTCGGCGAGTCTCCACTAAGAGCGCAGAAACTATAGGGACAGCCACTCTATAGAGTATATTCTAGCTCGTTGGTTTCTCCTCGCAGTAAAGGATCAGCTTTCAGCGCCGACAGACTGGACGCGGCAGACAGCGCCACTGCCCAGAACAGTAGACGAGGGTGGCGGGTGCAGGGGACAGAAGGGGTAGGGAAGGGAGCGGGTCAGCGGCGGCGCCGTCACCTCCGCCCAGTGACCCGGATCCGCCCCCGCGCAGACCAAACGCCGCTGCCGCCGCCTCCGGACAGCCGTTTGTGTAACACCAACACCGCCTCCATTCGACGCGGCCGCTGACACAATTTGTCACTGTCTTGTCAGCAATTAAGATGGAGACACCGTGGCTATGCAGCGCAGACGCAGTGGGGTTGTGGCGGAGCGGGCGTTTCGAGAGTACGGGCCGCGCACGCGACAGGGCCTTTGCTTCCTACCCAGGAGATGTCTTCGCCACGCTTTATTATCATCGAATATGAAACCTAGAGACCTTGAAAGTTGCCCCTAATCCTCGAGCCGTGGGTCAGCGGGCAGTATTAGTGGGATTTTTCAACGTACTACGATATTTCCAAGACATACCCACTAAGACCTCTTCTGGTCCACCATTCGGATCATGTGAGGCGTCATTCGGCGCATATCAGTCAACTGGCATTTGCTACTATTCCTTTTCTTCAGTTCTTTCCGTACTTTTAAGAGAGAAAAGATAGTGTATTTGTGAGTTGATCATAGGCAACACCACGAGTGGTATTTAGAAGGGCTATTCCACGATTATTACGAATAGAGGTAATTTCGGACTATTACACATTTGAAATAACGTCCAACAGAGTTCCTAAATGCGCCAACTATTGGAAATAACGGAAAACATGTTAGAATGATAGAAGTTGTATTATAGTACAAACGCGGATTATTGCTCATCAACACCACGATCTATATATACCATCTTCTAAGATAGATGAGTCGTAGCTTATTGTTGCCCAATAGGGAGGGGCGGAGAAAAATTGGTTAGAAAAAGCGATAAGTTGTTTGAGATTCATCGCCCTAATTGAAACATTTTATATTTGTAGCTAAACACTATTGATTTTAATTTGACGAGTGGAATAGTCTATCTAAAACGCAATTTCAAACACAAAGTGTCTGAAACAAAATTCAGGAGTTTAGAAGTAACTGCAGAAGGGATTAATAGTTTTTTTCGATTCCTCTTGTTGCGAGAAATTGACTGATATTAAACAGATTCTTCGGCTGTATATCAGGGATTCCTAACCTTTAAATTGCATGGCTCTTTTTAAAAGAATTCTTATATCATTAACCGCCCTATATTTTTATCTGTAATACAAATGAGACGTAATCATAACAGAAAGAATAAATAGCTACGAGTGAAAGATAATGATTTCGTATATCTGCATTTTCGTAAATTACTTGATTTCCAACAATCGGATACTTCAGCTTCTGAGTGAATAGCTGAGTTTTTGATCATCGTTGTTGTGCAATGGATTTAATTTTTTTTTTGGGGGGGGGGTTAGCCACAGGTTTGTGTAGTTATGTTGCAGTTCGTACGCATTTCGCTTTTTACTGCTATGCATAAGTGGCTGGTGTGGGTTCGTGCCGCACTTTAGTCAATAGCCAAATAGGCTTTTATGTTGCACTACGCTCTCAGAATATCAGAGGGGAGTGCTTGTCTTCTTTGTCCAATAGTGAGGACGTGTCGAGCTAATTGTTTTAGCGTTGCCGGAGCTTGGTTGGTTTGAAAGGCTTCGTTAAAAGAAAGCCGTCTCAAGCATTGAGTGAAGGACTCAATATCAAGTTCCTTCCTCAGTACTTTCAACCGTTTTCGAAACGGAGGGGTGCTATGAGCCGTACAACTTTGTTTTGTACTAGCTTAAGTGTATCCTTGTACTTCTGTGCTGTGGTCAAACACGTTGCCGCAGCGTAGGGGGCCACAGGCCGACAACACGTTTTATAGTGCCAAGCCAAGTTCCAAGGAAATCGTAGGTTCCCTCTAACGAGTCCCGATTCCCTCTAACGACTCTTATAGTCGAACTATTTGCTGTAATTTTTTGAGCGAATTCGCCTGACATGTAAATGCCAGCGCATTCGTCTATCAAATGTGACGCCTAAGTAAGTTGCCTTAGGCGACCAAGTCGTTTTTGTGTGCCAAGTGTGATTTGTTTTGGAGGTGTAAAACGTTTGGTGTATTCGTGTTTGCAGCGGGTGTAACAGATTGCCTGCGTTTCCGCTGAAAAAATCAAGTGGTTTTGTTCCGCCCACTTCAGCTACAGGTTCATCTGTTTTTGAAGTATTTTCAATTTGTGTTCTAGGTTTATTCCTCTTGCTAAGACGGGTATGCCATCAGCGTAAAGAAAAAGCCGTATTCTTGGTATACGTGGGATGTCATCGAGAACAGTAGCGGAGAGAGGACGGAGCTCTGAGGGACTCCGGCCGCAATCCTCCGCTTTGAGGATTTCGCTTTGCCCACACTGACCACGAATGCGTGGATTGTGAGGAACGACTTAACCATTTCGGTTACGTCTTGTGGCCGCAGCGCCAAAGTTTTGTGATGAATATACTGTGAGGCACTTTGTCAAAGACTTGATATATGACAGGTACAGCCTTTATAAGAAACAGATCAGGGGAATTCTGATCGGCAAACTGTTCATCTCGGGTGAGGTTCCAGAGAGAGCAGTTGCCAGAATTCGCGTGAGTAGAAGCCTCTCAAATACCTTTCCCATAACAGGAAGGAGACTAATTAGCCTGTGGCTCGTAGCGATCGTGAGAACCCTACCAGATTTCGGAAGCATAGAAATACTTCCGAATTTTCAATTTTACGGAAAATACCGCTGTGTAATAAGCTGTTATAGATTCGCGTAAGCTCCGTGTATATGACCGGTAGGGCCTCCTTAAGAACGGGAGGACCTATCCGGTCAGATCCCAGCGCCTTGCGACTACGCAAGCAATTGCAAGCAATTGTAGTCGAAACTTCTTTCACTGTACAATGAGTAAGTGTATTGGCGCTGTCGTCCGCTTCCTCCTTCTCTACCGCCTGTTAAGTGTTGTTTCAAAATGCAGTGTATGATGAACGTTTAAAGAACTGGCCATAACGCTTCTGTATTGCGTGTCCGGTAATATGTTCTTTTCCGGAAGCGTAACTTTGTGAATACATAGTCAAAATGGTCTTACGACGGTATAACTGAATATATTCTCGCCTTATGCAGTTTACACACAGAGAGAAAAGTGCAGAAATTTCTGCGTTAATGTTCATCAGCTGTGCAGTATTACATTTCGATCCTCCGAATAGTTCTTCTCTTCATATTCAGAGTCATTAATCAACTTGAAGTGATTTGACTATTTATTTTAACAACAAAGATTATTTACTACAAGAAAGTGAATTCAGTTTCATATTACTGTGTCTTCATAACACAATAAACAAATAAATGCCAAGAGGGCGTTTTATGCAAAATAATCCAATGCTTGATGTACAATTAAATTAAAGCATTCTAAACGTTTTAAATTTAATCTAATTTGTATTCTCTGTTCCAGTATTCACACATTTGGTTGAAGCATTTTTTAAGTATTTCCTCCTAGTCGTTTGCCCATAATCAAACTTTATTGAAGCATGGTCGAAAATGAAAGAGATAAATTCATATACGTCTTTAAACTTCCAGTTTTGTTGGAAATTATGTTTAACAACTAACGTACAATTTGACTTCTTTTTAAAATACTACGTAAGTTTTATTGATGTACGAATGAGTAAGGTATGATCCCTTTAGAGTGTGCGTGAAGGTCTGCTTTCGAATGAGTAAGAAAATATGGATTATTGATCACAAGTTTGAAACAGACCGTTCATAATGCTACAAAATAATTGTACTACCCTGCGACATTATTCATTTATTCACTTAATATTTCTGTTATAAATATATAACAGAAATATTTAGTGAATAAATGAATAATGTGATAAATGTGGTTTATCGATAAGTTGTTAGAAAATAATACTGTCTCTCTAAGAAATGATACCGATTACAGGGAAATCGGACTGTCTCTCACAAAATATCAGATACCTAAGATACCTATCAGATATCAGTACCTAAAAACACAGTATGAAAAAAGTTAACGGTTGTAAACTTGCAACTTTGCCGGCACGAAATTGAAAATATTCTAATGAAAATGGAGTGGAAGGGCAGATAATAAATTACCCCCATCTTGTAAGTTATGATCTCCTTGAAGCGCTCAAGTGGCTTGCTCTCAGCCAGCATCAGGTGAGAAGGAATTTTACATAAATTCGAGGGTATCTGTCATGCCGACTTGAATAGCCGAGGTAGCTAAGGGGCGTGTACCGACTCAGCCCTTCGGGGCGAATGGTTGCGGGTTCGAGTTCCACTTTGGGCAATGGTAGTTTGTACCTTTTCTTTCATGTATGTGATTATTGCGAAGGGCCTCGCGTTTTGCTGATCTTAGATCAGAGGAGTCCGCAAAGTGTGTTGTGAACAAACTCTTCTTCCTCCTGGATCAATTTCAAAAATACTTCGTGTGGAAAATTGAATATATTTTTATAAGTACAATTCTAGTTTACACCGATTGATATGAGTCAGGATAACTATAGTTTTCTCTTCAATGTCCCAGGCCCTAGAGTTTGAGACCCGACATTGGCAGATTTTCAACACTAGCTGGAGAGCTCGGTCGAATTCATCCGCTGAACGGAGAATAATTTTTGTAGCCGACTACTATGATCGGTAGTTTTCCGTTGTTTCTCCGTACAGTAGCAGATGAATGTCGAAGCAGAGACTTAACAAATGTGGGGAGGACCGCGTGTTTATTTTCTTAATCTTTGTCCTCTCCTCTCCCCTTACACCCACTGTCTTACGTGCTCGACACTACCATACATGTCGGGAGCGTGACCCGTCCAGGGCGGTTCCCCGTCGGTGGAGATTCCTGGAAAGGAGAATACCCCCAAGCCGACGATTAGGACACCATATCTCGCGTTCCACCGGGGGAGGAACACCGCCGCCTCCCGAGCTTAAACAAAATTACACTTACGCGCCCACAGCATGTGCCTCCAAATTTTACCTTTAGCACCAACACACCACTCAAAGAACACATGAACGTGGATCGATCATATTATAGTATCTAATACAAAGTTCGTAAACACGGACAATTTCCAGTTCCTGGGATTTCAAAACACGAGCTAATTTACCTTGTTTGAACCTAAAGCGCCCTAAATACTCACCTCACATAATCAAATACTTCGATTTTTCAAAATTCGATAAACAGGTATTTAATATATGTGGATTGACACTTCCATGGCACCTTGTACACGTAGAAGAATCACTGGATGATAAAGTGACGATTTTCACTAACTTAATAACACAGCTCTATGACCGGCATGCGCCTTTAACAATTCCGCCTGTAACTCGTCCTCCTGCACCAAGATTAACTGATGAAATCCGAAATTTTATGAAAAATCGTGATGCACTGTATGCTATTTTCCGGAAAACTAAATGCGAACTACTTAAAAAACAGTACAAAATGCTCAGATATGTAGATAGGCAGAAATGCCGCAACGCTAAAATAAAATATTACAACACCACCTTCAGCAGAAACAGCGACTCGAGAACGATTTGATAAAATCTGAAAAATCTAGGAATAGGCAAATGTCCTCCCCGAATTGTAACGAATATACTTTAAGAATTACTAAATCATAGTTTCATAAATAACGTTCCTTCATTTGACAGTAACTTGAAAAGACAATCTCTTGCGTTTCTCCAAAACTCAGCAATAAAATCCAACGATAAATCTTTCTTTCCGTCCGTTGAACATCAGGATATTATCAAAATCGTTCAATGTCTCAAATCAAATGCTTCAGGTTCCGATGGTATAAATGCCAAACATCTAAAAAATAGCCTAGATGTGACACTCAATCCTCACCGAAATAGTAAATTTCACACTAATGAGCGGACAACATTCCTTATTCTGGAAGGCTGCGCTCGTGCATTCTATTCCCGAGACAACATCAACCAAAGACCCTATTGAATACTGCCCAATTAGCGTTCTCCCAACTAGCTCTGAAGTACTCGAAATAGTCGTCCGGAAGGAAACTGAACAGTGTCTTCGAAAAAAATCACTTTTAAACAATCAGCAATTAGGTTTCCTATCCAGCAGGAATACAGGATCCGCGTTACTAAACGTTATTGAAGACGCGAGAACAGCAATAGATTACAGTAATATAACTATCTTGGTTTTTCTGGACTTCAGCAAAGCATTTGATTCAGTAGATTACGATATCTTGAATCGCAAAACTAAAGATCATGGGATTTCCACAGCCCACGCATGGTTTCTTAATTACATGGTACATGTACACGCATGGTACATGGTTTCTTAATTACTTAACTTCCGGAACCCAACGACTGGTGTCCGGTAACCACAGCTCAAGGGACTTGAAGATTAACCGCGGAGTTGCTCAAGGCACTATGTTAGGGCCACTGGACTTCTTAATCAATGTAAATGACGTAGTAAATGTACTTAAATATTGCAGTCATTAAATGTATGCAGATGATCTCCAGATATATCTAAGTCCCCAGATATATCTAACCCGTCTCACCTCTTATCACTCGTACAAAAAATTAATGAAGATTTGATAAAGGTAAACACTTGGGCAGCGTCTTTAGGCTTACACTTCACCAAATCCAAACCCACCAAAGCCAAACAAATCACAGTGCATGATTATCCGTTCGAAAAGCACTATGAATAATCTTCTGCTTTGACTAATCTTTATATAAACGACACCATTCTACGTTGGTGTTCCGAAGTCAAGAACCTATCGACAACACTCTCAGCTGGAACTTGCAAGTAGCTTCAACCTGCCGTAAAGTGTTTGCCTCAATGCACTTTTACCAGGTGGAACGCAATTTTTTGACAGAATTCGTATCCTTACTCTAGGCAAAATACAGTTACTTCACTCTTCACTTTATTAAGTTTTAAACCGTTCTCATGCAACACGCCTCATAAGTAACTTCAATCCTCTGAAACTAAGTCGAGCTCGTGAATCAGCTCTGCTTTGTGTACCACGTCACAACACGACTTCGTTCAGATCATTCACCATTACAGCTCTCCGAGCCTGGAATTAATTACCAGCGAGTCTAAAACATTCCACTATTTTCGGTTAATTCAAAAATGAATTAAAAATATGGGTAAGGAATAACGATGTATAGAATAGCGTTAACGTCTTCATCAATCTTCAGACTTCTCCCACTTCCAAATCGTAGGTCACAGCCCCCGTTAAATAGTGTATTTTCCCCCTCTCTGTTTTCAAAATTCTACCCCATACCTCCTTGCTCTATCCTCATTTTCCATTCCCTCTCGCGGCTTCTAAATTATTAACATTATTATTTTTCTGGGTACTCTAATGAATTTTTTTAATTAAGTATACAAAAATTATTAATGACGTTTCAGATAAAATATTCTTGTAGCTATCTTTGTACCATTATCAAAATATTTATTACAATATATTGACATAAACAAAATTGATGTTAAGATACCAGCACTATTTATATTGTTTCTTAATACTGCCAATATTGTGTTTAAAATTACTTGTGTTATTACCTTATAGTGTATTGTGCTTCTCTGGTGTTAAAATGATTTTATATTTATGTAGTGCTAATGTAAACCAAACGTAGCTTTCTGTAACGTTCCTCAAATAACTTCACTTTTTTCGCTAATTCTTCTTCATACTTTTCTTCACTTCTTCTCTCTTCCCTCTCCCTCACAAATTTCATCATTTTTACTTTATGACCCCTTCCGCTGTACGTCTTATCTCTTCTCTTTCACTAAACTTCTCTTTCACTACTTTGTATAACATTCAGTTCTATTAATGTTCGGCCCTACGCTGCCATCCTGATTAAGGTTTTCTGGATCGCTTAAAGCGTACGCCTGGATGGTCCCTTGTCTTGCACTCACAGATGTAAATGTACAGCTTGCTCCCTCTCTGTCTCTCTTCTTTCTCTTCCGTATTTTCCTCTTCATTTTCATTTGTTTCCTTTCTCTTATTTTTTCTTCTCTTCCACTTTTGTCCTTAAATTGATGATGTTCGGCCCTAAGCCGCCATCCTGATTAAGGTTTTCTGGGTTTACTCAATCGCTTAAGGCGTAAGTCGGGATGGTCCCTAGATTTGTACTCCTAGACTAAGTGTCTGTCCTTCCCCCTTAAAATGTTACAATTCTATATGTATGTCAATTTAATGGTCATTTGCACCTCTTCTTTCAGGTGCATTTTCTTCTTTGAGAAATTACTCTATTAAAACACAAATTTGTTAATTCGCTTTCAATAGCTTTGGTTGCAAATATTACCCGAATAAAATATGACATCACTTGATGGATAGATATTACTTTGATTTGTAGGCCAGAGTTTACTGAATTCAATGCAATTTCAGTTTTAGAAGCAACATCAAACTAGCTCTGAGCAATTTACAAAAGTATAAATACCTACAAAATCCATCAAAAAATGGCGCACGGCTTAAAACAAAATTGTCCTCCATTTGTGAACTATGTACAATAATTTTTTAACTGTTCTCAAAAACTAAAACATGAGGGAATTTATATACAAAGTATGATTTGTTTCTGAGTTTGACGAGCGACCCGCTACCTGGACCACTTACAATGGATTGAGCCGTTACAGTAGTCGACGGTCAGGTGCACTCTGCCAACAGTTTTAAAAAACGTCATTTAACCAACTAAATACTTTAATGATTTTAAAAATGAGCTCACTTTAAATGCATGCCAACTCTCTGGGCTATATGAAATAGCCCATATTCGTGGTACATTTCTCGACCTTTTGCATGAACTAAACAAAGTTGATTTAAAATGGAAGTACTGTTTGATACGGTACATTATCTACAGCAAAATTGTACATGACAATAACAATATTTTAAATGATCACTACATTTTCTTTACTTCAATGTATCTTACGTAACTGTATCTTCTTACTTTGACATTTTCCTCTAGATGTCTCGAGGAGGCCATGAGCATGAAGGGTTAGTTGATCATTGCACCCATTGAAGACACCGGCGTTTGGCCTGCGCGGAGGGCGAGGTTGAAGTTAGAAACTGTGATGATGTTTGGCTTTGTGGTTTTGGCGATTCACAAAAGTTTTGATCCGTAAGGGACTAAGTATCAAAAGCTTCAGCATTACGAGTATAATCGCTGCAACTATCGTGACAAAACTGAACACTTGGTTTTGTATAACGTATTCCTGAGAAGTGTCTCAAAAACTGTGGTGGTCAAATTAGATACGTACGTAAATGTGGCGCGTGTTCGATTTTTCTCTCCATTACACCTGCCTGTTCGTCCCTTTCCTTTACAATAGAAAATGGATGATAATCGACCTTGTAAGTGTTAAATCAGTTCAAACATTAGAAAGAGGTTAGATTTTTTGAATGAAGTAAAATGTAAGGTAGGAAATAATAAAATAATTTTAGAATTTTGGGGTAAAATGATTAGAAAGTAAAGTTCAACATCTTTCCAGTTAATTTTACTTTCAATCCTAAACAAAGAATGCGCAATCACTAAGTGAAGTTCGCATAATACATCTATTCATAGAGATTGTCTGAAATAACTGGACAAAGTTAACTATTTCATGGCGTGCTTTGCTCTTCGTGAAAGTCGAAATTTTACATGCGAGATGTTATCTATATCATCAAACTCATAAAGGGGCAATTTTTTGCCAACGAAAATAGAGTCTGCACGAAAAAGAGTTTCTCAATACTGCCACGTTTACTTTTAGCTCTTTACCACCCCCAAAACTCTACCAAATAAGCGCCTTTTCCTTCATACCAGAGACACACAAGCATCCACACAAACACAACTTTGTGCTGCGGTAGTTTCGGAAGGTGTGGTAAAGTTTCAAATCCTGACAAAATCATCAAAGAAGATTTCAGTCACAAGCCTAGAGATGTGTTGGTGGGAAAAACTCTGGCTTTCAAAGTCATTAATATGAACGTAAATTATCTAAGATTATTAAACTTAGGCTATTATTTACAAAAAATATTACAAACAAAATTAATATTGAGACACCTCACCACTAATTCTGTTTTTCTATCATAAGTATATCATAATTTCATCATAATTCATATCATTGTTCATAATTATCTAATGGTTATGTTGGGTGAGATATTCACACAACACTTCCCACGGCGTCCATTTAATCTAATGGTGGCTGGGCACAAGAGATATCTGTGTGTAACCGTAATTAAGTTTCCATTCCCTCTCCCTTGCTTCGCCCCTGGAGACTCTTTCGTGTCTCCACGCGGGCGCCTTTCGCGGACGCGTTGGCACATTAAACTCCGGCGTCACGGTCCGCCGCGTCGCAGATAAGTGCCGGCCCGACGACATTTCGTGGCGAACCGGTCGGGCTTCTTGCAGCTATCGCGATTTAAGGGCCACACATTTGAAGGAGTATTTCACTTGCACCGATCCGCGCTTTCGAGCCTCGAGAGCCGGGGCGTGCCTGTGATAATTGTGTTGTCACCCCGCCCTCGCGAAGTCTTGTCATCGATTCATTCACTTTCACGAAATTTCTGCTGCGTGACGTGCTGCTCAAATATTTCAGTTTTATTAGAGGCACGTGCTGAGTAACTGAATCATGCCGTTGCGTTAATTGGAAGGTAAGCTGATGAACTACTAGTGCAGAAGCTTCGAAGCATCATCGAAATGTAACATCTGAAAGCATGGTTTTCGTTTCTTCAGCGTGAACATGAAAATAATTCATTGAATAGCGACCTACATTAAGTTATTCGCATTTTATAATGCTGGAAGTTTTGTGACTTGTTTATTCAGACAGGATATAAAATTTATTAACGTTAATGAACGAACAATTAGTGTTTGAGCACGTCGATCGAATGATTACAAATTTATATCGTCTATACGAGATATCAGTGTAATAAAAAAAAAGTTTCCACACGACTCAGGAATTTTTCCTTGCAATACAATCTTCGACTCAACCCCTCTTGACACCGAAGTTCAATTCTTGTGTAAAATAAATAGTCTATCTAATAGGCAAATTGCGAAGAAACTCGTTCAATTCCTATTTGATATAGTTGCAGATTAAGAAGCATAAAGTAAATACGGATTTTGATGAAAATGTTAAAAAAATAATGAAATCAATAAAGTTGTTTTCTGTATTATTTAAAATGTAACTTCATTCCAAACATATTAATAAAATATTTAAAAATTCAAAAAATCGTTTTAATGCTGACAAAACCTTCTGACTTATGGAAATATAGTAGTCAACATATGATGAGAATCTTTTTCCATGACAAGCTTAACGTATTGTGACACTAACCCAAAGCACCAAGGTAAAAAAGCTACCTTGAAAGAATAAGATCGCGGTGGAGCAGTGAGCTACAGCACGATAAAATGTATGAGGCAACGGACAGTACTTTGTATAACTCACAGTCATCTATTCGTGACCAAAGCATTCATGTGATTGCGTCAAATTAATGTGACGTCATGTCATAAAACGAGTCTGCGGCCACCCGGTACAAACACCAACGTATAAAGTGTAAGCGTGGTCACTACGCATAATGTCTCAAAAAACAATGATTTTCTTCACAAAAGGAAGTCAAAATATATTAATGATTATGAATAAAACCTTGTGTGATTATGTAATGGACAGGAACCATTCATAATACAGGATGTAGATATTTTGGGACCATCATTTAATATCGGGTGCACAATTCACAGGCATAAGGGGTTTTTAAAACAAGTATTTCTACTGTGACTATTTTGAGTTATAATCGCGTGAACTCAATATC
This sequence comes from Gryllus bimaculatus, assembly GCA_017312745.1. Classification (NCBI taxonomy): domain Eukaryota; kingdom Metazoa; phylum Arthropoda; class Insecta; order Orthoptera; family Gryllidae; genus Gryllus; species Gryllus bimaculatus. The sequence continues at coordinate 1,118,134 of BOPP01000132.1, forward strand.
AGTAAGTCAATAAATTTTAGAATCTTATTATAGTGAAGTTGTCTCACTATCTGTTAAAGATCTGCTTTAATAATGTCACTGGTATCTTGAATGAAATGGTGATTCATCGAAACTAATTTGATATACAACCACGTTCGTAAACACAGAGCTTAAGCTTGGCCGGCTTTACTCGCCTTTGAAGTAGGGGTACGAAGGATTTTTTCGCCCCACGTCTTCGATTGATTTTGGACCAGCAAACTTTGGTACAACAGCTCGATACGTTAAACGATATACTACCGAACCCATATTATTGAAGCAGCATTCATTAAATTTAAAGATAAAGAACAGTTTACCGTAATAGTGCATTCAATTCAATGGTCCTTAACAGTCTTATATCAACGCCATTCCGGTACCCGGTGAGCACCAATCAGCGGGTCATCGACGGATTCGACAATAAATTACACTATAATTGAAAGACTTTTATATTAAACAATTACTTTATAGTTAATAATTAATAGATATTCATAATAGGAGTAGTGAAGTGATAATGCGTAAGATTGCGAGTGGTAAAAGTGACATCGTTGGATTGCGCCACTCGGTCAATCGGCCCTTTCTCGCAACCTTTCCTATTCGCAAAATAAAATTCCTTTTGCCGGTCTGGTGGCAGAAATCGTCAAGGCAGTAGTACCGTAGCGATCTCAGACCAAGCGTGTTCGAGTCCCGCCTCGGGCATGGTTGTATTTGTCTTTGTCCTTTCACCCCGTATCATCACCACATCAAACCATCTTCACAGTTACCATACCGTTAATTGCAATCGTGGTCGCAAATAACCTAGATGTTCATGCATCCTTAAATAAAAAATACCTTTTACAACGTGTGTCATACAGTATTGTCAAATCGCTAAACTGACTTTAAATTTAGTTAAGTATACAAATATTTTAACGACACATTAAGGTCAGAAGTAGCTGATATGGTCTGACGAAAGTACATTGTTTTCTCTTTTGCATTCGTAGATTCGTCCGAATTCTTGAGAATCGTCACACTTTTCGCTCTTGTGATAAAAAATTGAACTTCTAGCACTCTGTGTATGCCCTGAAAGAACAACTTTTAGTGGCTGTCTATAAAATGTATTCCAATCATTTTCTGCAAGTTTGTGTTAAAATATTTTCAATTTTTGAGCTATGGCATGAGGCATATTGAATTACGCAAATGTTCAAAATACAATATATTTAGAACATTTTTGGTAATTTCGCCAGTATAACAGAGACACAGCCGTCCATTTTCTTGATTTGAACTAGATCTAACTTCATTTTATATAAGCAGTGCCAACTTAACTTCATCGAGAACCACTAAAATAAGGTCACAACAGATTTATTCAGGCCTGGCTGTAAGAGAATGCCGGAGTTTCCATGGAGATTACGAATAGAGACTTTTTCGAATCTCTCATACACAACTGTTAAGCACAAAGATGATACTATCACTAAGAGTTCCAAAAGGTTATGATAATAAAATTACTAAACGATTAAACAGTAACATCTTATCTAAAAAAGATAGAACAAAATAACACTGGGGTCTGTTGTTGATCCTCCACCCTGTTAGATAAGCGGCTAATTATATGTAGGAAACATCAGCGATAAATTCATAAAACCTTACTGGTTGTTACGATTAGGAAAAGTCAAAATATCTAGAACACCCGCTTATAATAATCTTGAATCTGTTTAGATAAACATTTGGAATTCCCGAAGATCTATAAGTTGTTTTGTATATTAAATCACATTGATAATAAAAATTAACCTTAATCTTGAAGATCAAAATGATTATAAATGGTAATTATAAGACATTAAAGAAGAAAATGAATGTAAATAGTATGTTTCTGAAGAAAAACACCTTCCCGAGGAACTCACCGGAGGCGCCTTCTGCCAGTTGATGCCTAAACACCGAAATACCTTGACGCTGGCGTTCAAGGCTTTCAAGAGTTATTGCCAGTTATTCGTTCAGCGGTCAACCAGACGAGTCTACCTGCGGAAACACATTGACGAACTTAAGATTATTTTCCATACTTATCAACGCTTTCCACCCAAGATTCATTAAATCATGTAAACCATTTTTAAAAACGTCACAGAATAAAATCGATCAGATCTTATCTTGCGAACAGATACGGATTTTTTATGGAATTTCTAATAGAAATACTACAGTATTCAAATGCTACAGTACTATACTAAAATAATTATTTTCTCGCACTCAGACTGCAAGGCCACGCGTGGATGCGTTTTTCCTAGCGACGGTGGTTGGTAGTGATGGTGGTGGTTTTTTCATGCCATACACTATGTAGATCATATCTGGTTCCGAGAAACAAAAGGAATTACCGACTGGCTATGAAACTTCCTTTTTTAACTAATATTAACAACTGAATTTAACTATTAAATACTAATTCCAACCGTTGCACACATTTTTGGATTGCCTATATGTGAGACTTTTTAAATTCCAGAAGTGCTCCACTATAATACTCATTCTTATCACTATCACCTTACTGTACTCATATCTGTCACTGACCTCTTCTACACCTGCATATACCAGTTATGAGGTGCGAGATAGAGGCAGTGTATTATATCCGTTGTCCCAGTTCGACCACGGAAGATAAAAAGGGAATGGTAAAATATCGTGCACTAACCTTGGTTCGTTTCTATAGTGTGACGTCATGGATACTCACAGCGAACACAGACACAGAGCTTTCATATAACAATTATTTATTTACAAAGAAAACACAACAAACATTTACAATGAATTTCCTTCTTACACCCTAGCTCTGATAGACCTACTATCCCCTGATCGCGGGAGCAATCCAAACCCGATTGACGATCGGTTTCGATTATGGCATTATGGTATTACTACTTCTAAAGCGCGCACAAAGCCAAGCTTCCGTGACCGGATGTCACACTGGGACACAAAGTCCGTTCTGGCGTACCAACTGATAGTTTGCCTCGGTCGCAGGAGCGATCTTACCCGATTGAGAATCGACGTGAATCGTGGCACTCTACCACTTCTCAACTCGGAGCACGCACACAGCATCGCTCCCACGTGACCGCAGTCACCCAAGGGCACAAAGTCCTCCATAGGCTCGTCAACACGTGACTTGCCTCGCGAGCCCTGCCCGCAGAAGCACCGTCGTGGCGCCAAGTTTTGTGCAAATGCACGAGGTTCTCCCACTGTCTCCAGAACCCACCCAATGGCTCTGTGCACTCCGTTATATAGTCGACGCACACGTGACCTACGTCACGCCTCCCCCACCGCGGTCTATTGCTAACCATTAAGGGTTCGGGTCTCCGTTTCTTAAGACCGGAAGACCCCAAAGCCTTGCGTCTCCCGTTTCCGCGTTCTTGCTTTAAGGAAAAACCCTTCTCTCCTTCCTGTGGCGAGGAGTTTCCTCCTACTAATCCCTTGCCAAGCGTCTCCAAATAGATGCCACGAGGCACGCTGGCTAATACGTTACATACATCTCCATATCCCATTTAGAATTTTTTGTACAGGAGACATCCACAATAAGAAATTCGTCACGCAATTAAGCTCGTGAACTTGGCAGAAGTATGAACTTAACCTGTCCTATGTTTTACATTCTAGCAAACCTCCCTAGTCTACATATTATTACATATATGTACACAATTTACATATACAAAAACTAAATTCCCTAAAACTCTAATTTTACCTAACTTACATTATGTTCAACATTTTAAAATCTGTCGTACTCTTTACAATTATATACAAATTTCATCTACACAATCAATTAATTATTACACTTTATCAATGCATTCACAACAAACTATTTTACAACACACCCTGAACATTCTATGCCATCAGAGCTTCACTAGACCCCCAAAATTGTACATAACACACAAAATACACAAACAATACACGTTTCAAAAAACTTGTAACACATAAAATAATGTTCCTTTAGATTCGATACAATACAATCAAGTGATCCGACTCAGTGTAGCACTCCACATTCTCAGTTCAGTTCAGGTTCCAGTGTATCAATAAAACATCCTACTTAAGGCATCTGCATTCACATGATCTTTCACTTTCTTGTGAATAATTTCAAGATTGTAGGCCTGAATTAAAAGTGACCATCGCATTAATCTAGGACTTTTACTTGAGCAATTGTTCAACCATACCAATGGACTGTGGTCAGTTTCTACCTTGATTTTGGTGTTTCCATCTAAATAATATTTTAACTTCTGGAATGCCCAGATAATTACCGTACACTTTAACTCGATCGTGCATCGCTATAACTCAGTATCCGTGAATTTTCGACTTAAATATAACACCGGATTTTCTTCTCCCCTGTCGTTATACTGTGCCAAAATGATGCCAATACCTCTATTTGAAGCATCACACTACACGATAAAGTCCTTATTAAAATTGGGCGCGTGAAGGACGGGTTCGTGACATAGAGCGTTTCTCAACTTCTCAAATGCCACTTCGCATTCTGGCGACCATTTCACCTTGCCCTGCTGATCGCGATCTCGCAATAAGTCAGTTAATGGCGCTGACATACCCGCATAATCGGGAATAAATTTCCTGTAATACCCCGTCAGCCCAAGAAAAGCACATACTTGTTTTTTTTGTTTGTGGTATAGGATGCTCCAAAATGGTTTTCACCTTGGCCTCTACTGGCCGCATCATGCCACTACCAACCATGTACCCCAGGTATTGCACATTCTTCCGTGCATATTTACATTTGCTCGGCTGCACATGCAACTTCGCTTTCTCTAATATTAGAAACACGTGCTCCAAATGTCTAAGGTGTTCTTGCCATGTGTCACTATAGATGGCGATGTCATCTAGATATGGGACTGCAAATTCTGCACATCCCGCTAGCAAAGCTGCCATCATCCTACTACACTGAGAAGGCGCATTTTTAAGCCCGAAAGGCAATCTTAATGGCATATACGTGCCAAAACTTGTACAGAACGCCGCATATCTCTGCGCTCTTGGCGTGACCGGTATCTGGTGATAAAAGTTTACCAAATCCAATGTAGTGATAATCTTAGCTGCTGCCACAGATTCTATCATCTCCTCCATGTTTGGCAGAAGAAAAGTCTCTGATTTAATAGATTGGTTTAGCTTCCGATAGTCGATGCACGGACGCGGTTTTCGTCCCGGTGCCTCTACAAGCATCATTGGCGAAGCATAATCAGAGTCACCTATCTCAATTATGTTATCACGTAACATTTTCGCGGTTTCTTCCTGCAGTATATTTGATTGAAGGGGCGACATGCGATAAGGGGCACTTCGTACCTTTTTCGACTCGTCCGTCAATTCGATGTCCATGGTGATAACATCCGTCAACCCTGGCCTATTTGAAAATATATGCTTGTACTTTACTATTAAATTGAGCAATTTAATACGGAACTCGTCCTCGACTTTCGTCCCTTCAAGCATAGCTTTCGCATCGAAGTCGTCACTATCAAGGTTAACGACGTACATATCCAGCTCGTCTTCCTCGACTTCAAAGTTGAACCGATACAAAATACTGTATTTTTCGAAATACGTATCTCGCCCTGTTTCTGGTAGACAGTGCTCACACGTGTCATATAATACTTAAATCTCCCTGTCACTTTGTTGTGTCACGGCGAACGCATTCTGGCTAACATTGATGAGTTCATTCACTTCGGGATCCAGTACACCTGCACTTTCATCCCTTTCACTAGTAGCTTCCTCCGGACTTCCCTGATCTGTGCTTTCTACCTGTCCGCTAACAAAAGTCTCCTGCCCGCTCGAGCCTGCCACCTCCCCCTCACGCTCAACTGGCACCGTTTCAGCGGCTTTTGACCATGTAGTTACCGCTGCAACTAATTGTGGCTCAATAAATCCTGCCTTTACTTCTTCCAATAACGCTGTTCGATTACTTAATAAGTAATATTCTCCGTCACATTCGCGAGGTACGGCAGCAGCTCTCGTGACGACCTTTCCGAACGGTCCTTCTATCTCGACCTCTGCTACTGGGTGATTGCGTGCTGAGGCATTCAGTGGCTGCCAAATCCACACGCTTTCTCTCGTCAAATTCTCGTCGCTGATGAATTTCTCGTTTACAATATCAAACGACGCGCCTGAGTTCCTCAAAAATGTCACGGCTATACCGTTAATTCTGCCCTCACTCACGTGCGGTAAAAGCAATTCCCTAGCCGTTTTGTCCGCCACATGATTCATCCTTTCCGCCTCGCGGCGCTGCGGGCACTCACGCATCATGTGATCGACCGACCCACAACTGTAACATTTCCGCTTGTCTGGCTTCTCATAAGCGGCCCTGACATCGGTTTTCTTACCACCTGATTTCCCCTGAATTTCTAGTGCGTTCGGCATCGGCGTGCTCGCGCTTGCTATATGTTCCGCGGCGGCTTCAGGTTTCCTGTAATGTTTAACTGTGGACCGTTTCCAGCCTGTCCTATTATTTTCATAATTATCTAACTTACGAGCTAATTCCAGAGGTACTTTAAATTCCCCCCACTCATCAATAAAATGTTCTTTGATTTCGATAGGCACTCGGCGTTTCAGTTGATCCGTTACAATCAAATTCATTAATTCCTCAAACGTATGAATGTCTAATCCAGCTACCCACTCTTTACAATAATTTTGCAACTCCCTCGCGTATAAATTCCAGGTAATATTTGTGGCTTTTACATGTTTCGAAAACAATTGTCGAAACGTCTCGGCATTGAATCTATACATTTCCAATAGCCTATACTTTAATTCGACATATTCTGTCCTCCTACCTTGCCCTTCTAAGGTAAGCGACGCATTTATCTGATGTGGGAGCAGTCCCATAGGATTTGCCACCCACTCTTCTTCCGGAATTTCTAACTGTTCCGCCTGACTTTTGAACACACTCAGAAATGCCGTTATGTCGTCTTTTTCTCCTTTTAATCGACTCATAACCTGGTTTAATCGGATCTGAACTTTACCACTCGATTCAAGCTGCGGACTAGCTCTAGTCGCCTGTTCGCCTTGTTCTATCCTGAGTTTTTTCTAATTGAAACGCGCGTTCATTTTGTAATTCGCGTTCGGCCTTCTCTTGTTCTTTTTGATCCTTATGGGCCTGAGCTATCCCTTTCACAAATTCCTCCTCGTAATCGGGATGCTCCTCTATCAATTTTCTTAACACTGCCAAAGTTTCCCAACCTGTGACTTCAAGTAGTAATTCCTGTGCCACGTGAACTACACAATCCTTCTCGAATCTCGGTAAGCCATCATTAAAACCTGAACTGAGCTTAACAATGCAAATAACTATACTTACGCCGGATCCTTGCTGAATTTGTGATTCTTGAAAGTCAGGCCTGCAACAGTCGTAGGGCCACCGTCCAGGGTAGCCGCAATTTCACGGGCTGTTACTTACACGATGCCAAGCGGATTACCAATGATTTCCGAACTTCGTTAGTTATGGAAAGACGGGATTCGTTGAAAGGAAGAGTCACGATCGTCCAAAGAGAGACGCGCCGACTTTAATTGTTCTCTCAAACGGCAAGTTATAGAAAAACTGTCTAGCTTTTTTGTCCAGATAATATACATGGGTAGTAAATAATTAATCTTTCATATCAACTAAGACTCTCCTTTTTCTCCTGGTTTCGTTTGCAGGATTTTTAGAACAATTGTTCAGATTGTTCTCGAACTCACGTAGAAAACGATTCTGAAATCGCAACAGAAGTGATGACGTGATTTCCATGTGTTACGGTAAGCCTCTTTAAGAGATGAAGGTGAGGGGTGAAGGAAGTTGCCCTGGACATTTCTTGGACCAGAATCCAGCTCGTCGGGCAAGTCTTATATAATTATTTGAATTGCAGAGTTTTATTAAAAATATGGTAATTATCACAGTAATACATTTGTATTTCCAAAAATTACAAAGATAAAAATTATTTAGCAGTTTATTTTATTTGTAAGTTCCGTCATGCGTGGCACTGTTACAGTATTTTTGTTTACACGCAATATTAGTTATCTGTAGTTCAATGCCACATGCTGCGTCACAAGCGCATGCAACAACTGTCAAAATGACTGAGCTGGCGCTTATCTAAGCTCATGAGTGTGTGTTCACTCACGTGAGAAAAGGAGGGTGGGAGCAGGATGCGGTGTAGCGACGTAAACGTAGGTCCTTGAAGTATTCATCAACATTTTTGGCCCACGTTGGGTTTTTCACTCCTGTGATAACAATAGCAAATTTGTCCTTTTTGTTCCATTCAATCAACTGATACAATCTGCGTAAGCGAGCACGAACAAAAATCTTAACGTATTTTGTTGTTTAATTGTAAATAAATAGGTATGCATATGCGCAAAATTAACATTGCTTCATTACAAATAACAATGGTAAGCATCATGTGCTCTTTGCATATTCTCATTAGTTCCATTTATCGGTTAAATGATGGGATGATTTTCACTGTTCACTGTTGGGACGATCTTTCATAACTACAAAAAGAAGTAAGAACAAGAATATTACGCTTCCTATTCACTAGTCATTGCCTTAGTGCTTCTGTGCTTTTCAAATCAACTACCAACACTACCAGCATGGCTCATATGAAACTCCAATTCATTAGTAGAGAAATATGATACTCTTTGATGATGGTTGCCTTTATTATCTGATTATGATCATAATAACTGCCATATGTAGTATGGTAATTATAAATTGAGGTAGCCTTCACCAAGAACAATGCATATCAATATACTAGTAATGTGAAGCGAATCCAAATATAGATGCTTTTGCTCTCATAGTGGTAGAACTAAAAAAAATCGTTTTTGTGTTTTCTGTAAAAAAGTACTTCCTTAGTGAAGATTTATTCCGTACACCGCCATTATTCTGGTGTTAGTAGTTTGCCACTAAATGGAACATGTGCCGCTATCAAGTTACCAAGCGTTTGCGTTAGTTACAATTTTAAAAAGTCGCTTCTGTAAAATTGGAATATTTTGAATTGTGCGAGTATTAAAGGAAAGCAGCAACATGTACTCACCACAGGAACAACTCCATGTTGCTCGCTAAAAGGTGGAGCTTGATCTTCTCCCTTAAGCCTGTTTTACACGATCATTTTTGCATCCTTTTTTCGTAATTTTTCTATACAGAAAGTGGATGGAAAGAAGAACGTTCGTTTCTACGCAGTATGTTTCGGTGCCGAAACTGGATGATAGTTATTCCAGCGTTTTACACGGTCATTTCCGTCTTTGTACGTAATCATGAAGAAAATACTTCCTCCGGACGCTTCATATAGCGCTGAAGTTCAAACATTTGAACATCGCATCTGTGGTAACAAATTAAGTTCGGTTATATTAGGACCGAGCAGGGATGCGACAATATTAGAATACAGTACATAATTTATTTCTCACTTCATAGCCACTTTACATTACAATTCAACACATCAGAATGCTCTCATGCAACTACAAAATGAACATATCGCTCCACACGCATAACAAACCGAGAAAGTCCCGTAAAGTGCCGCCAGGAACGCGGTAGTCAAACTGGATGAAATTTGTACCAAAAAATTAAGCATGCGTCAATCTTTCGTATAAATTACATATAGTCTGATCTGTATCTTTTCTGTACCGGCAGAAAATTATGAAAAAATGATCAGGCGCTACGTTCCCTTTACTTTTACCTTCACCACTCTGCTGAAGCAATTCACGAGATAAATTGCCATTCCCTGTATATCTGGAGAGGCGTGAGAATGTCCATCACCTCCCCCCTGCCACCATATTTCTCGCATATAAGTCAATTTTTATGGGAGAAAGTTGCCGAGCCTAACCTGCAGCTGCACCCGGCGACACTAGCGCCTCCTACCGTAGCACCTTCCAGCTGTCCTCGGTTTTGATGGAGAGTTCTAAGGCCCTGGCCAAAACCTTCTGCACTGCACCTTCCAAGCAGCTACCCCGTTACATTACGTCCTCTCTTCGCAAGAACCGGCTGCACACTCATTTTCTATCCCTCCATGTAGAGCGCTTTTTGGGATTGGGTAGTACTTCGGAATTTGCTCCGGCAATTCGAACGATACATTTTTCAGTAACACATGGTTAAAAGCTAAATATGATTGCAATAAGAAATTATGTTTAAAAAACTACAAGAGAAAGTTGTAGTTTTAGTTCAGATAAGGTAGAGATATTCAGATGAGATACAATAATAATAATTGGAGCAAACATTCTTTTTGCTATTGCCATTGGATCTATCCTGTTTATTTTTGTAGGATTTTTGGCAGTACGAGAGAGGCAATCTGTTCATGAAAACTATAATTAGATTACAAATTTTGAAAAATCTCCTCGGAAAATATTATTTCTCTCAAGCTTCACGACGCATTACACATTTTCCAATTTTGGAAGGCAAAAGCGGTGGACTCGAGCGCAGAGCAGGTCTCTAAGCGGGACAGTCCTACTGGTTATGGAGCGAGTATGAAGCGGGTATGGAGCGGGGGTGACGCATGACGACGTTGGGAGTTAGGTAGAGGCACGGTCAGAACAAGAGGGGTGGGCCAGGGACTGCGTGGGATGAGACAGGATGGTGCGAGGTGTGGCGAAATGGAACGAGTTCATTCGAGGCAAGACGAGTCGGGGCGTGCAGGCAGGGCAGGGCGTGATGTGCAGGGAAGAACAGCGCGGGTGACGAAGGCCCGGGCAGGACAGGTCATAAGGAATGCTGCTGGGTATTGATGAGGGGGTATGACAGCGCACGTGTCGGTGCCAATGTCGGTGCCCCTGTGGGTGCCAGTGTCGGTGGCCGTGTGGATGTCCGTGTCGGTGCCCGTATAGGTGGAGGGGGCAAAGAGGGTGGAGAGGGCGGAGATGGGTGGAGGCGGAGCGGGGCGGAGCGGGCCGGAGCGGGGTGGAGCAGGACGGTGTGGGTGGGGCGAGGCACAGCGCGTTGCGTTGAGACGAATCGAAGCGACGACGCGATGCCTGAAAGCGCGCCCTGGGGGCGGCAGCGCGTCACTACCCGGCTCTTTGTGTGTCGCCGGGATGCCTTTCCTTTCCTGGGCGCTTACTTGCCACTCTCATTTAGTACGCACGGCATTGTAGCGGCCGCATTAACCAATTCTCCATTTCGAATTCCGGTTTCACAATTGCGATATTGTGGGCGGCCGGTCAAAGCGAAGGCACTCTGTACTTCACGAACTGGTTTTTAAGGTACACGCTCGTAATTATAACGAATGCCATGTCGCTCTGACGTAAATGTCAATATTTTCCTTCCTTATTGGCATCCACGCTACAAGAGTATTTCATTATATATTTTTACTTGTATGCCTTATATTCTTTATACTAATAAAATGAAAATCCAAGTAACAGCTAATCATAAATCATTTTTATAGTATCACTAGTAGAAGATTTATAGCACATATTTAATAAATAACCATTGATGATAATCCATATTTGAAGAAACATTTAGACATTATTGAATAATCTAGGACTTCAAATTGTGATAACTTCGTTTATGTAAATAAAAATAATTCTTGTAAAAATGAGAATTTACTTAACCAAGTGTGATAGAAATGTCGAGTATTTTAAATTGTATAATGTGTATTGTTTACATTGTTTGAATTCAAATTATACTTATTTCATCAATACGTTTCGTTGCTATTTATCATTTTGTGCATGGTATGTGGTTCCGCAACCTACATTAATTGACCCCGGTGACTTGAGATTCAATCGAGCTATCTATATTTCACGACAGGCTTATAACGCAATACTCAGAAAACGAATGTCATAATTCGTGCTTCTACCAATCTTATAACAATTTCGCCAAGACTAATATCTGGTTTGTAATTTTAAGCTTCCTCCTCATCGCAGATGACAAGGGTCTGAGTAGGAATGAAAGTTAAAAACGTCATTGTAACGGCGATTGGGATCAAAGTTGACGAAACTTTTACCTCCAGGGGCTGAGCTCAGAATCGAGCGAAGGTGCCCGCCCCCGCGGAAGCCTCGGGACACTGAAGCAGAGCGAGTGCGATTCCATTGGGTATTAACTTTCACACGCTCGCGCCTTGCATCAACGCACTCACAGTCGCGTTCACTCATGAGAGGCACAACCAACCCAATTACGATGGAAAACACAATTATCCTCTTGTGTCTTCCGCATCCTTCTTCTTAGCAGAATCACATCAGCATTCCAATTGGACAGTCTGAATTTGTCAATTAGGTTAGGAGAAAATTAACTTCTTCACTTTGCCCATGTTTTCTTGTCCTCAGAAATCTCTAACCCCTCTGTTTTAATATAGAAGTACTGTGTAATTGAATTATATAATGAGTTATTCAATTTGTCAATACAAGGAAAAAACTATCATTTTTGAATTTTGATCACTTGTACTTTTCGCTCCTGTGTAATACAAATTACACTTCTACCATTAAATTAACTATAGAATCAATATGATGGTACTGTTGACAAACTAACCATCATTTATGTAGCATCTAGAAAAATGAATTAAGAAAACCCTTCCGGAGTGTAATGAGACCAACATTCCCTCCACTTCCATTGACTGAGAAAATAAAGATCTGGAAGTGTCGCTTGAAGATTTTGCTGAATTTTGGATATGCTATGGTGGCAGGATTAAGAAATAGACTTCCGTGTCTTTTTATTTTCGTTGGAAAAACATATTAAAAAGTGAAATCAACCTCGAAAAGTAGAGGCGTAAAGAGGTTAACATGTTTACTATATCGCATATGAAATGTTATATTTTGAGAAAAAAAAATTACAAACTTCATTAAAACTAGATTTATAAAATTTCAAACAATTCGAAACAAAAATTATTATTTAAAAATTGTTGTATTAAGGAACCAAAGGAAGTAGAACAACTAAGAAAAATATTAGAATGTTCTTCAAATGAAATTCGACATGTTTTCACATTTTCGGTAAAATGTGACTGGAAATAACTATCACTAATCGGTTCCGTACAACATATATTTTACTTTTATTATATTTTATTATATTTATTATATATTATATTATATGATATCGTGATTATATGATGTTTTAATCCAATTTTAATAGTTTTAATCGGTAACCCCGAACACATCTATTTACAAAGTCAATACTTCACATTTAATTTTACAGACAAATTACATGATATTATCTATATGAGAAAAAAGATACCGTTCCTTCTGAAAACTGGACTGAAGATGGTGCAAAAGGCTCGTGCCGGCTCGACGGTTCTCTAAAGGTCGCTCAGCGCCCCTTCACGCTGCCTCTCCAGACAGTTAAGCCCTCGTGATATTTGAAACGGGCAACACGGACACAGACAACGCGAAAATTCAAAACTAGCGTCTATTAAGAAACAAGAGAGGAATCCTACTTGTTCTTTCACTTACAATTTATTATATTACTTTAAATTTGTGTTTCTGAAAACATGTGATTGCGGACAATTCAACTTTTCAATTCAGTTAATTCAATGTTTGAAATTAGCATCACCTGTTGTCGAAGTGTAAATTTATTGTTTCGACACTCTTGTAGGATGGATATTCCGCTAGTTAAATGAGTATATTCTCTAAAAGACAAAATAATAAAGTGATATGGCACTATGTTTAAGAGTTACATAGCCTCGGAAAATGAGAAGTTCTGACACTCAAAGAAGCTGAAAGATAATTGTTATTGTAAAATCCATCGCAAGTTTTACATATACCATCAAAGATATTACCTTTTGAAAAATTACAACAAAAAAACGCTTTTTTGCTATCATGATTACTTTTCTGACTTTTGACTTCTAATTTAGCATATTGACTCTCATCAAATTTACCCAAGTGGAATATGAGGATTTTTTCCCTCGTAATATAACTTGGAATTCTTACTCGAAAAGAGCCTTCAGTATAGAGTATACATACTTCCGTTTGATAAAGTCTAATCCTTTTGTTACTTTTTGAAATATATTTTTATTTATGTATATTACTTATTAGTTATGTTTGGAAAAGAACGTTCTTTCAAGATAAGAGAAAGCTGGACGGAGAAACATGAAAATCCAATCGAAACACAAACACTGTTACATCACATTTCCATTGTGACATAGTTATCGGAATGTCGTGTTCTCGTTCACTGCTAAAAGGAAATCCTCTCATTGAAGCTGTCGACGGGGATTTCCCCGAAGACGCTTTCGTTTCCTGGCGTGCTCCGGATTTTGCGTTTTTCTTTTTTTCCATTTTTTTTTCTTTTTCCTCCCTCTCCTCCTCCATCACCAACATGTAACTCGCATTCTTCACGCAACTATGCATTCCGGTTTCTCCAGATCTCGTTATGTCATTAGCAGTCCTTTCTCAGAACTGAGAGTTCACGAGAGTAGGTCATTTGCATATGGAGAGTTGAGCCGTACACATTATACTCCAGTTGGTGATAATAATTCCGTAGAGAAAGGTGGAATGACTTGGTGAAAATAACATTAAGGAAGTTATAATCACGAATTATTTTATAAAACTAATAAAATTTCATTATTACTCTCGAAACATATCACCAATTAAATAATGATTTTCATAAAAAAAGGAGGAACTCTCTGACACAGTGCACTGAACCGCTTTGGCAGTTTGCTCTGTTGTAGGCAGAGAAATAACAACATCCAAAGATTGCAACTCTAAAAATGAAATCATAGAATTCATACCGACATAGAAAAATACAATAATTTCCATAATTAATAAATCCAGGAAGTAAATCACACATCTGTCAGCGTACGTCGAAGGAAAAGGAAAACGGGGATACGATTAATTGTTAAAAGAATGACGTTGCGAATAACCCTGAAAGCTCTGGATACGAGGTCGAAAGATGAAGAGGAACGTCAGAAACAGAAAATTGCTGCACTGGGTGCGAGAATTCGGCGTTACGATGAAGCAGCAAAGACACGCCAACAACAGTCAGACATCGCTTTCGACCAAAAAAAATTTCATAGGCAGCTGCAGAATGGCAACGAAGACCATCAAGGGTAATTCCCTAGTAGCAAATTCCTAGTTGAGTTTAGGATTGATATCTGAACCATACCAAAGCATGATGAAGGAGCCTACTGGATGCAGGAACAAAGAGAAGATTGTCGCAACATCGACGAGATGCCTCTCTTTGAAGTTTCCCTTGCTGATACCAAAACGGCAGTACAGAACACAGAATTGATAATGGGCAGTTCCGGATAGAACCCAAAAGGAATGGTGGAAGTATTGCACTGCCACGCACCCACGCCGAACTCGACTGTTCAATGAAGGCTTTCGAGATCCAATTGTAATCCCAAAGTACTAGTTGATAGGCAGAAAGTATGTGATGTCCGAAGACGGTAATAGATCCCAGCCAGTAATTATCGACTGATCACTTGCCTGCCGGCACTATATAAAATTTTGACTTCCTTATCTCTTCAAGAATGCATGGTCATTTAGTCAACCAGCACATTTTGGCTGCAGATGGCTGTCGCAAGGAAAATATGGGATGGAAATAATTATTAGTAATTGACAATATAATTACAAAGCAAGTTCGAAAGCACCGCCGCAATATTTCTGGGCTGGATAGATTACAAAAAAGATGCCTGGGCTATCCGGGACGAGCCGCGTCACTGTCATGGTGGCTTACGTTTCGGCCAGCGTATTGTGGCCGAAACGTTAGCCACCATGACATTGACGCGGCTCGTCCCGGATAGCCCAGACAACATAAACTCCGGCCGTGGAAGCCTACGCAACCAAATTACAAAAAACAGATGACAAAAAAGAAGAAGAACAATAACGAGAACGAGAACAAGAACGAGAACGAGAGGTAGAGGTAATAGGAGCAGACATGAATTAATTCAAATTGCATTTAGAGCGTTGCGGTAATAAGTTGCGGTTTTCGCAACCACAATTTAATTAGTTTAAATATAATTAACTATAAAACCTTTTATCAACTTAGTTTCGGGGGAACGTTCTCCATCAGCACCAGTGCTACAGCTATAAAAACATTTTCAATTGATACCAAAGTTACTAGCAGGATCTAAATAATCAAATGTAAACCTCATGCACCAGAAGTGCACAAAACCATAAAACACCACAAGGTCTCAGCGGAAACTTCCAAGTTATTTAAGCTGCTCTTTCTAGTGGAGTCTCTCACTAACAACTCTCTCGAACTTAAAAACATAATTTCTTTAAAAGGTTTCTAAGTAAAAAAAGCAAGTTCATCAAACAACAAATATTAAGACTTTTTGTAAAATGTGTTTGCAAAACAATGTCCGTATATTAAGTCAGGGAGATACTATCAGAAGACTAGCGAACTCCCCGCCACGCACATTGCCCCTATGCTCTGGTTCCCATTTCCAATTGGCTGGTGTTAAGCAGAAAGAGGCCAACTCAATTAAATAATTAAATTGTGGATATATGTTATGCTTCCACACACTGTAGAAAATATCCAAACTACATTTCAAAACTATTTTCATCTATGATTAAAGATAGAAAACATTCGTCGTATTATTCTTTGTTTGATTGTGATTCCGTGTGCGCCAACTGCCAAGGTCATTAGTCTCTTATTTGTATTGAATTTTATCGTGGAACGTAGCGGTGATTTTCCCTGCTTGATGACAGGATCTGACGACGATCTACTCGTTGGTTGATTGATTGTTTTAGTAATTCCGGGCACGTCAACTACTAGGGACATTATTTCCGTAAGTGAATTGCATGTTTTTTCTCGGGAGGAGGCGGTATCTCCCACCAGCGGGGCACCGCCTGCAAGTATTAAGCTCCCGACCTGTCTCCCAACATGTGACAGTAGTGCATGTTAGTGTAAATGGTGTGTGTAATGGGTGAGAATAGGACAAGGAAGAGGAAGGTGAGAACGCGCGTGATCCATGGCTCGTTTGTTACGGTACTGCTCCGGCATTTGCCTGGCATTGATCACAGAAATTACTGAAAACTACCGATCACAGCAGTCGGCCGCTAAAATTCTCCCCCAGACAGCAACTGAATTCGACCTATCTAACAAGGTAATGTCGAAAATCCTGCCATCGTCGGAACTTGAACCTCGTATCTCCCGGTCAGAGGAACTGCAATGATATCAGTTGATGTCCCGAGCTATCTCCCCCGGTACCCATCAGCTTGAGATGTTTTCCAAACAAGGTATCTTCGAACAGGGTGGCACCGCCTTAGCCGGGATAATGTCTAATCTCCCGATTGGTCTCCCGAAGTGTGTATAGAATACAGCATGTAAGTGTAAGTGTGTGGAAGTCGGTGTGAGGGATAGTATGTAAGTGTAAGGGTTAAGCATAGGACAGGGAATAGGAAGGAAATATCGCGCGAGGACCGGAGCCCCTTTCTTAGGGTACTGCTCCGGCATTCACCTGATGTTAATCGGAGAAACTACAGAAAACTACCGATCAGAGCAGCCGGCTGCTAGAATTATTCTCCAGGTTTTTTTATGTTTTTTATTTTCAATTCTGCTAATTTACAATCTGTTTACGTGGAACAATTAGTAAATGATATACATGATAGAAGTTAGTATGAAGAGAATCTAAAGGGTAAGTCTAGAATATGTTCACGCTTTAGCCTATACACATGTTCACTAT
>BOPP01000132.1:1139373-1158879 GCA_017312745.1 Gryllus bimaculatus
GGGAAAAAAAAGAGAAGAATCTGGGCCGATGGGTTTGAATACAGGGGTGTGGCTGCATTTTTGTTGATGGTGTTGCCCATTGAAAGCTGCTGTTCTGGCGTAAGCTGCCGGTGGATCGTTTTGAACTGCAATTGGTAACGGATGTTGTTCCGTGTAAGTTAATATTGCTTCACGGATGCTCTTTCCGAGGGAGGCCAGCAGTTTCATTTTGTGTTTCACTAATTGTTAAATATTTATATTGCACTATATACGTTTACAGACACTTCACTGTTTAGTTATACTTGTATCCGAATAGAACTTAAAGTACACACAATAACCTAGGTGTTATCACAGCGCACACTTTCTCGCGAGGAGCGACTCCGGCGGAGGTCTTGCCCCGACGGGAGCTGAGCTCGAACTTAGTCTCCAGATAGAGGCTGAATTCGACATAGCTATCTAGGTAGCCGAAAATCTTGCGACCGTCAGGACTCGAAACCTAGAACCTCCCGGTCAGAGGCACTGTGCTGACATTAATTGATGGCCCGAACCACGTAAGCCGATATATTGCCTGTAGACAAGAAACACAAATGTCGCATTTTCTCTAAATATGTGTTTGGTCTCTTTCTGCCTAACACCGTCCATATTCTCGATTTCCCCTCCGCCCCTGCCATCACCGCTTTCAACATAACTGCTGCCCTCCTGCGAACGTTGCGAGACGGGTTCATTGTGCATAACCGCTCTCGCATCGTACGCCGATACCTTAATAATTAATCAATACATTCACATCATATATTCTTGCAGGTCAAAAGAAGACTCCGCAAGTTAGATCGCAGTTTGAATTGAAACCTATCTTCATTGCCAGACATGATATGTAATCAAGTAACCTTTTGTAGCTGCGGCCAAGGGCATTGTCGGTAGAATGTTTGAAGGGATGAGACCCTGCGGTGTTCAAATATTACGTGAGCATTGAATTAAATTGAATTAAAAGTACCAATAGCAACCATTCCATAACTGTACGAAGTGATACAAAGTGAATCGTACAGATTAATGGGTTGTGAAGGCAAAAAAATGACTGGAGAGAAGAGCAGTGTATCACACACGCTAGAGGGAATGAAAAAGTCGAGCGGGCTGCATCGGGGACGCAGCGGTGGTGGCGTATGTGAAGCGTCTCGTTACGTACTGCGGAGTATGGACGCTAGTTTCAGACGTTCGTGACATAACCAAATAAAAAACTTAATTTTATTCCGGAATATATCTTCCAAACAGAATTTATGTCAAAATTAGTGGAGGTCTTACGATCTAAACTTGTAATCGTGCTATTCTCTATTCACAGAGTCCGTTTCTTTTGCAAGCTCCGTGTAGTTACGCCACGCTAGAGAGTAAATGTCGCTCCGATTGCGTAAAGCAACTGCGACAACTGAGCCATCTCAGCATGCGACACAAACGTGATCGCGTAATGACTTCTTTTTTCTACATAATGATGCCAAAGTAATGCATGCACGTATCAATATGGTTGTAACGATAAAAATTATTTTGGGATATTATTATAACTTGTTTTTGTCACATGTGATTCCGTAATGACCGAAATAAAATACATTTTGGGTTAAAAGTTGGAACGCAAAGAACGAGTAAAAGATTGTAAAGTTAATGATTTCACTACTAACTTTCTTTTGTAAATGTACTGCCCTTTTTGATGTACCGGATCACTAAGAAACAAATGAAGAGGTCAACACCTCTTATGATTGTGATGAGTAGAGCAGTAGGGCAACGTTGGGCAAAGTGGGCGTGTAGCAAAAATACAGTGTACATTTTGTTTAAAAATATATTGATACATACTTCAAAAATAGATCACTTCTGCTATATCATATAAAAAGTCTATGTTGAGTCAGTTAATTGGTTCTTATTTTTTTAATTTTCTGGGAGTCTGCATTTTTTCTCCTTTGCCACACGTGTGGGGCAAAGTGGAACAAAATTAGACAATAAAGTTTACAGCTTAAACAAATATTGGTAAATAATGTAAATCAGAATTTTGCAAGAAAGCATTCTGCGTTGTGGCAGCCCTTACACATGCTTCTTCAAAGAAAGAATTGACTTCATGAAAAGGCCCACTTTAATTTCGAAGCCAGTTCTTAAGTGATAAAAAGGAACTGAGGGGTGGCATATAACTCACCTACTCCTAAAACATTTATATTGATTATAATATGCAGACAAATATTTCGGCAAAAAAGAATAGCAACGTTCCATTTTGTCTCGCTCGACGTTAGCACAAAATAATTCAAAATCATAACACTATCCTCTCTTGTGGTTGATAAATCTAAAAGCAATCGTCTCCTATATTATTTCATACCTTTTACGGCTCTCACACGCAACCGATCTTTATAAATGATGTCTCTAAAGAAAGAGAATTTCACGGAGGCGTGACGAATTGCACTTTGACTTTAAAAATACGGCTCATTTGTTTTAAAAGACGCATCCATATATTCATGTGAAATGCAATGCTTAGCACTCAATCAGCTATATCGTCAAATAGCTCATAAATGAATCTTTCTAGGGCCTTAACAACCAAACGTTTGAGGCTAAAAGCCCTCAAGAAACGTTTCTCATACCGTAATCTACAGAATGAAATATATTTGAACATTCTATTACTTGTTTTCTGGTTCAGCACTTATCGATAATTCCAATGCCAACTATATTTCAACCCTTGGTGTCGGTGGTCATCTTTGTGACGTCACGCTTAGAAGGCTAAGATTACTCGCGCAACTTTTCTTGAACGATGACCTTGATCCCTCTCCCTTGTGCAATAAACAGTTGAAGGCAAAAGCTTGCAGCGGGCACTGATGGCAACCTTCCAAGCATTAAAACTTGGCGCGAAAGAGAAGATAGTCAAAGCAAGTTGCTTTCATAGTGCAGACCTCCTGTTCACATTTATTGTCAATATCGAAAGAAATGGCTGAGTCAGGTCCAGGTCTTTCAAGGGAGTCACCTAAAACTCCCGAAAAAGTTAAGCACAAGATGCAGTTTTTGACTTTTATTTCACACACGTTTGCATTACTTAAAATACTCTAGTGGCCGACTTTGTAACTAATACCCCCACTCCACCTGAAATCGTCAATCCATCGTTCAAGAAAAGTTGCCCGAGTAATTACACTTTACGCTTTCTGTCTACAAACGTATGTTTGTGTTTGCGCAGACTGACGAGGTTTATTTGCATAAGTATTAATTGAAGATTCGCTCTTGTAGGAACAACTAGAAGTACTATTAATAGTTGCTTGATTTCGATGAAAATTGTTTCCTCGTGTAGTGAAAACATTTAACGTTTTGCTGAAGTCTGCAAATGCTGTGTACCTAATTGTGGATGGGTATGGAGTATAGTGAAGAGTGAAGACATTTCTTGTTAGGTTTGGTTTGTGCATTACCTGTACCAGTATTTTCGTTATCAGCAGTGATTTGGTGAAATTTTCAAGTCAGCGTGATCAGTAACGTAGCCTTCTCAAGAGTAAAATGCTTTTTAATATTTATGTGACTATCACGAAAAGTGAAAAGCTGTGAAAGAATATTGAATAATTACTTCAAATATTTTTAAGGAATTGTTGTGAATTGTTACAAGAAATCTCAACACAATGCTGAATAAATCTTTATTGAAAACTTCTTTCCAGCATCAATGACATTGTTTTTTATTTTTGATAATGTTAGTACATTGGAAGTTATTTTTATATATTTTTTAACAATTAAATACGTTTCGTTCTTTATAATGGAAATAGACGGAGAGTGTGAGGTTTACCATAAGAGAGTTCTCGCACGGGTATGCGGAAGTAGTAGGGGAAAACGTGTACTAAGGCACCACACAAAAAACAAACTTTTAAAATGAACTAAAGTAAAATAGCTTGAAATAAATGAACAACAAAAATAAGAACGCACTAGCCTTTAAAAAAGCAAGCAAAGTTAAAATTATAGAAAGAATAACGCAAGTTACTCGACACCTGGCAACGATCACAGTTAAGAAACGATTTAAATGGTGGCGGTACTGGAAGTCTGTACATCAATGTCCAGCTGTAAACTCATATTATAAATAATACACCGTTTGATTTTAAACTTAAAGTGTCGGTTCGCTAAGATATTCAATACGTAAACATCGTTTGAGCAACATTCCCATCTACCGATGTGAAGTCTAAGCGTACAGAATTGTTTCTAACGGTAACAAATGCTATTTTTTTCTCAAAGGTGAAAATATTAGTTTTATTATACTTTAACTCGGAATTCTTTTTTATGAGGTACGTAAGAACGTAGAAAATAATCCAATTGTTAGTATTCATATAATGTTTCAGTTTTCACATCCTAACAAGTTGGAACCCTGCCCCTCCGAAACCCTTTCTGTTCTTCATAACAAATCCAAGAAAGTTAAATAATATTACAAAGAGCATGGTTGTATTTGCCCGTTCCTGCACGTTCGCACGGAAAACTTTACTTGTCTTTCTCAAGAGTAAAAACCTGTTCTAATATTTTTGTGACTATTGTAACGTATTATCCAGCGTCTCTCGTTGCATCTATTTGGGGACGCGAAGTAGGGGATTAGGATAAGAGGAAACTCCTCGCCAAAGGAGGAACAGAAGGGTTTTTTATTCTAAAAGCCAGCTTGCGGCAAAGGGAGACACGAGGCTTTGGGGTCCTCCGGTCTTAAGGAACGGACATCCAAACCTCATGGCGAGCAGAAGGACGTTGCTGGGGCGGCGTGACGTTGGTCACGTGAGCCTCGAGTATACACGGGAGTGCACAGAGCCTGTGGGTGGGTTCTGGAGACAGTTGGAGAACCTCGTGCAGTTGCACAAAAACCTGGCGCCACGACGGTGCAGCGGCGAGCAGGGTTCGCGAGGCAAGTCATTTGTTGACGAGACTGTGGAGGACTTTGTGTCCTTGGGTAACTGCGGTCACGTGGGAGCGATGATGTGTGCGTGCTCCGAGTGCCACAATTGAAACCGATCATCAATCGGGTTTGGATCACTCCCACGATCAGAGGATAGCAGGTCTATCAGAGCTACAGTATAAAGTGTAAATTCATAGTAAATA
Source organism: Gryllus bimaculatus (assembly GCA_017312745.1). Lineage (NCBI taxonomy): Eukaryota > Metazoa > Arthropoda > Insecta > Orthoptera > Gryllidae > Gryllus > Gryllus bimaculatus. The sequence continues at coordinate 1,144,417 of BOPP01000132.1, forward strand.
TTTGTTGTGTTTTCTTTGTAGATAAATATTTGTTATATGAAAGCTCTGTGTCTGTGTTCGCTGTGAGTATCCATGACGTCACACTATCAAGAAAAGTGAAAATTTAACTGTCAAGGAAGATAAAATAATGCTGTTTTTAACAACGTTTGAAGAACTTATGTATATTGTAATGTGAACTCGTCCTGCCGAATTGTTGGCATTGTCATTAAGTTCCTCATCGGGTCTGTGGGTTCGTTCTCGCTTACGTTCACACAGGCATCCTCCGTTTTTACTGGAGTTCGGTAGTGGTTGATTGAATTAAAAGATTTACATAACTTTACAAACAGGTCATTTACTTCAATTAATTAATTTTGAATACATTAGGCCGAAAATCGCAATGTACTAACTTTAAACGCAAATTAATTAAACGTTGCCATAAAATGTTTCTTAATCTGCTTCTTTCTTTACATATTAATTTAAATGTCTTTGTCACATACCATTTTCTTCCTCCTCATTTGAAGCTGTGTTCTGCTAGCGGTGGCGCGTATGCCCTCCTGCGCTTGTCGTAGCGAGAGTCCGACGCCGAACGCCGCAGCGGCGCGAGACCGCCGCACATGGGAAGATCTCCATTTAAACCAATGCTTTGCAAAACGAGCTGCGGTGTTTGGAAGCGCGCAGTGGTGAGAAGGGGCCCTAGAAGGAGCGCCTTCCCACGTCGCCACGGCGCCGCACTTCCTTCAAGCAGCAGAGCCCTTCCGACGCAGCCACCGACGCCGCTACCGCCGTGCCACGGCCGCACCGCCGCCCGCCGTGGAAGGGGGTGTGGTCTGCAGGGGTATGTTTCGCCGATCCTCGGGCGACGACGAACAAAAGGACCGCAACAGGTAAACCGCAGCGACCGGCGGCACAGTGCGAAGGCTCCCATTTAAAGCTGTGTACTGCTAGCCGTGGCGCGTATGCCCTCCTCCGCTTCGCGTGGCTGGAGTTCGGCGTCGGCTGCCGCAGCAGCGGCCAACCTCTGCACGTGGTAAGGCCTCCATTCAAACCAATGCTCTGCTACGAGCTGCGCTGCTCGGAAGCGCACCGCCGTCGCGACGTGGGAAGGGGCACTAAATGATGGTATTCCCACTGCTCCGCCCCTTCCCTTCCCACGGCGCACGAAAGCGCCGCGCCGTGGGAAGGCGCCCTTACCTGCTGCGGTCCCTTAGTTTGTCATCACCGGAGGGTCGGCGAAACCTAACCCTGCAGAACCCACCCCCTTCCATTGCAGACGGCGGTGCGGCGGTGGCGTGCAGCAGTGGCGGCGTCGGAAGAGCCTTGCCGCTTATCGGAAGTGCTCCGCTCTAGCGAAGTGTGAAAGCGCAGGGCTTCTTCAAGTCACAAATCCTCTGCCTCCCCCCCCCCCACGGCTGGGCCACCTTCGCCTTCGCCTTCGCCTGAGTCGCCTTCGCCTGCGCGAATCGATATGCCTTCCGTCCTTTAACTCCATTGTCACGGTCTTATGCGCCTCCAAAAGACCCTTCTTTGTGTTTTCTTTAAATTGTATATTATTTATGAGTAATGTATCATTACAATATAATACTGAATAAACCTTTGAAAATTTGTTTACAGTATCAATTGATTTTTTTTAAATATTCTGTGAGTACAAACTTACATTCATACATTTTTAATAGATTCATATATTTTTAATAGATAACGCGTTGCGTTAGTCGGAGGCGTGGGCGGGGGCGTGGGCGTGGGCGTGGGTGGGGCGGTGTCGGGCTGGAGATGTGTGTGGAGCCGTATGCAGCTCCGCGCTTTCGAAGCGGAGCCTGGGAGCGCGTTGCGCAACCAGCGCCCACCAAGGCGCTGACGCAATGAGACGCGGTGAGCACGCGTTGCTACATTTCAGAGCGGGTGCGCGCCCGCCGAATCCAGCGGTCAACGACGGTGGCGTTGTCGGGGAAAACGGGATCATGGTGGAATGCGACCCTGCTTTTTTTTACACGAAAACCATAGACGTGTCTTCAAAAACTAGGTGCTTACTATAAGTACATGCTTCGCACTAAATAAAACTTGTAGCCAAGAGGGAGCCTTTGAATGTCTGATATTCTGTAATCATAGATTAATTGGATAGATAGAGTGGGCCTCAGTGGGCAAGGAGGAGAAAATTGAAGCATTAACACAAGTTGAACAAAAGAAATACAGTGAATTTAGTGGAAAAACAGACAAATAATATCAAATAAATAAAATTGAAAATATTTACTGCACAAGCAACGTGGATTACTCATAAATGTTCACAATATTGTCATAAAATATGAAAACAGCAAAACATGCTGGTTAGATCTAGTTGGCAGCCATCTTTTAGAATGGAAGAAGAGGAAGCCTACCAATTGTATGAGGAGGGGGGGAACAGAAGAGTAGGAAGGTCAGTCATAAACAGATTTAAAATTGACTGCTTTTCATACAGGAATGTAAAACAGGCCAGAAAATTAGGAATTTATAAAGTTCTAGAATTTTAAATATAAAGAACAAATTTTATACAAGTTGACTAGATAAAGTGATGCAAAAAAATAAGTCAAAATAATGATTAGGGACTAGATAATAAAATATTTAAAATGGGACTGCTTTTAATTAAGGAATGTTCATTCAAGATAGAAAATTAGTATTTTTGTATAGTTTTAGAATTTCCAAGTTTCCCAAATTGATCATTTTTGTGCCTTTGTTGACTAAGTGAAGGATTTTAAATTTATAATTAGGGTCAAAGGAATGGTTAAATTGAATCAAATCATTGGCGATGGTGGAAGTGTCTAAATTTTGTTTCCAACATCTAATATGCTCATTAATTCTAACTGAAAATCCTCTGCCTGTTTGGCCCATATATGCTAAATTACAGTTATTACAAGTTAGGTGATAAATGCCACTTCTTTCAATGGGGATAGTTGATTAGGAACTAGGGAATAGGGATTGGAGGGAGTTTAAGGTTTTGTAGGCTACTGAGATATTGTATTTAGTGAAACATTGGCCTACACGTTTAGACAGGACCTATGTAGGGGATGCAAATAAATTTCTTTGGTTCTACAGAGCAATGTTGAGGGAAAACCTTACTGAAAATATTTTTTACACTTTTTTGGTAGATAAGTTTTTTATTGACTGTCAGAGGATCATAACCATTATTTAATGCAATGGTTAGAATTATATTGACTCCATTACTAAAATCTATATCGGTCATAGGAGCCTGGTAATAGTCTGTTGATCCAAGAGTGGAAAACACCAAATTAATGATTGTGAATATGATTAGAATGGGAAGGTATTATTGTATCTGTATGAGTAGGTTTTCTGAATATTTTAAAATTGTTTAGAGTGTTTAGAGTTTATAATAGTGATGGTTAAATCAAGGAAATTTAGGGAATGGTTCTGTTCAATTTCCATTAAGAAATTTAATTTGGAATGAAAAGAATTAAGAAAATCAAAGAACTGGCTCAATTGCCTAACTTCTCTCCATAGCATGTCACACACAGTTTTTAACTTTTTTGACGTGAATAAATAAATAATTTCCTGATCAAAGACATAATTTCATCGACATACCTGTAAAAACAAATAATATTTTTGAGGAGAGGGTTCAAGTTACTAAATATGTTTTTCTCAAAATTATCCATAAACAGTTCAAGCGAAAAGAGGGGAAACGTTTGGAGCCCATAGTTAATCCTTCTGTTTGAGAATAAAATTTGTTGTTGAAAGTGAAAAAAATATGTGTTATACGTTCAAGTAGTTTGATAAAGTCAATTTTCTGTAAGTGTGATTGATTTGATTTCATTATATGATAAATAAAAATATCTGGGACTTCATTAGGGGGAATGCTGGTAAATAAATTCTTTACATCGAAAGAAACTAATTTTCCATTGGGTATTTTCAATTTTATTTATTTGATATTATTTGTTGTTGTTTTTTACTAAATTCATTGTATTTCTTTTGTTCAACTTGTGTTAATGCTTCAATTTTCTCCTCCTTGCTAGAGACTCACTGAGGATGGGAATGTGTTTGAAGGCTCTGAAAACCTTATTTTGTGAATCTTATTAGCTGCAATCTAGTTTATTGTTAACAATAACATATATCTACGAAACATAAACACTTGAAAATGACGTAAAATGCATTAGTATTAAATTAAATCGTCAGTACTATTCAATTTGGAATAATTGGAAACAACTTTGTATAATTCAGTATTTTAATTGAAACAAACGGCGACTTTCTTTGCATTTTAATTCGACACGTGTTGAAAAATCCCGTAATTTTTTTTCTCACACACAGTTATTGGATATGTAACCCAGAGGGATTATATCTTTATTTTCAAATTGAATGACAGTTTTTGTTATTACCGGTAAGTATTTTGAAAGTGCACATAATTAAAGTGAACTCAAATTCATTTCAATTCATAATTGCGGGCTCGAAATAACATTATTTTTAACAGCACTCGGTAAAAACGGTATTCTTCCCATTAGTCAATTCGTTTAGAATGTATCTCTCGTAGTTCAAGAAATTTGAGTCTATAAATCCTCATAAATGTATTTGAGAAGCATGGTTATCAAAACTGTGTCATCTTTTACTCATAAAATTATTGACATGACTCGCAACTATGAAATATTTAAATTAGATTTGGTTTCTATAAGACAAAATTAAAACGTTAAGCGTCTTAATACAAATATAAGAGCACAAGTTTTTGCGTACGCTGTTTTCTGTGAAAGCGCATCAGAATAATTATAGTAAAGAATATGCATCTACATTTTGAACGTGTGATTAAAACAGTGGTTCCGCAGGGTCGAGACATGTCACATTAAATGTAATCAGCGTACAATTACGGTCTGGTGGGTAGGTCGTGGTAAACGAATCAAGACTAGGCATTATATTATTACAAATTGTATTTATAACAATTTAGAAAACGATTTAGAAATGATCGTGAGTCGATGAGTAAACATGCCGCTTCATGAAAATTAGTTGTTGAAGAATGAGTGTCACTTTCAAAAGGAAAATATTAAAAATAATGAAGAATGACCTTGACTAGACAGTTTCTGTTATCATTCAAGAAAATTATTTACAATATGTACTCGTTTCCTTTCCTATGTTCATTGAAGAGAAATCTAGTTGGCAAGAGTAACAGCTGCAGTGACACTTGCCGTCTTTGTTGCGAAAAAGTGATATTTTGACCTTGATATTTATAAAGCATATTTCAGTGCATGTCATTCGTTTCATCTCCTTCGTTTGTGACAGTTCAGTCTCAAGATACATTTTATTCCCATTTTGGTGTCAGTGCAGTGCTTACAATCGAGGGGCCATAGGGTTCGAGTCCCCACAATGGCAGGATTTTCGACTCTGGCAAGATAACTAGGACGAGTTTAGTTGTTGCCTAGAGCAGAATTCTAGCGGAAGGCTCCTCTGATCGGTAGTTTTTCGTGATTTCTCCGATCAATACAGGGCGAATGCCGGAGCAGTTCCCTAACACCATGGTCCACGGACTGCGCGCGATCTTTCCTTTCTTGTTCTTGTCCTACCGTCACCTCGTACTTACACCAACTCTTACATGCACTAGACTACCACACATGTCAGGAGATTGGTCGGGAGGTTAGAGTTTCCGCTGGGGCGGTAATCCAATCGTGGGAGATACGTGATTGGGGAAAACCTCGCTAGTCGACGATAAGGCGGCGCAGAATCTCACCATCCAGCCGGGGAAGGCCACGCCACGTCTAGGGGGAAACACATGCATTGCACTTACGGATTCAGTGGCAATTGATGCGTCCGGAATCCTATTCAAGCAATCAAAAAAATCGACACGAGCTACACAGCTAGAGGAGCCTGTGGTGAGGAGAATTCTAGCGGACGGCTGCTCTCATCGGTAGTTTCCGTGGTTGCGAACAACTCCAGGCGAATGCCGTAGCAACCCTAACAAACGGGCAATCTTTCCTTCCTCTTTCTTATCCTTACACCTACGGGCACTAAACTACTACATTTCATAACAAAAATAAGCATTAAATTTTCTCTTTTATCTCTGGCATCTTGGTGGAAAATATTTAATCTTCAATTTTCTTATTTTTTCGAATGTTAATAATTTTTCTTATCTCGAAATATTCTTACAGGTCCCATTTTGAGTTCTCAATCACTCTGAGTGAATAATTTTCAACTTGCTAGAAATTTTACCAGCTGACATTTTGTACAAATCTAGTTAATCATTTCATTTACCATGAAATATTCCTAGAATCTATAAGATTTCTTAATTGTTCCGTGTCAATAATTGTCAACTTATTAGTAATTATACTATCCTGACAAATACGTTGTAGGCGGAAGATACCCTTTTCTAGCTTTTTACAGTTAGAGGAGAATTATAGAGGAATGTCTAGCGTCTCGTATGGAAACTGATTTGGGCTCAATGTCTGGGTGCCTCGGGTATGACATATTTCGGGACTTTGTGCACTACATTATAAGAAACGCCTGATGGCATATCAAAATTGCAACAACAAAAATAAAATAAAATAAAAAGAGTTATTATATTCAACTACGAAAGTAAATGAATAACGCCTTGAAATATTTGTATTCAATAATTATCATATATTTTCTCTGCTCACAATACATTTGTCCCCAAGCTCCGAATCCACCGGAACATTTTTAAAGAGATCCAGAGCTAGAGAGCATTGAGGTGCCACGATCCAGTAGCACATCACATAGCGATCCGCAAACCACAGACTAGTAAGGTTCCATTCTGGGGCACATGTTCAACAAGGGAGAGGCTCAACCACACGTCTCTTCAGTGACGCAACGCGAGTCACAACCGCCCCGGGGCTGTGCCATCCGGAAGCGATCGCTTTGCGCGCGCGACGGCGCGTTCCCCCACCCTGAACGTCAGTTGTGCAGCCTCCGAGGCTCCGCGTGCAAACTGGACGGCCAACTGCCAATGTCAGATGGGATTCCATTTGTCTATTTGTCCATATTTCGGAAGACTGCTGCTAGAAAACAGAAACGTCCACTCAACCAAGGAAGTGAAACTTGAGCAAAGAGTAGATCTGACAATTAAAGATTTAGAAAAAGCACCTAAATCCATAAAAACTAATAAGTCACCTGGTCTGGGAGATATACCGGCAGAATTACTGAAATATGGTCCCTATAAACTGCACCAAATGCTCAAACACATGTTTTTAAGGTTCATGAATGGAGAGAATCATCCACAGGAGAGGCGAACGTCTTTCCTAACACCGATCCATAAGAACGGATCTAGAAACCATGAAACAAACTACAGAGGAATAGCAGTTATTGGATTTATAGGTGGACTGTATAGAAAAATAATAAGAAATAAAATAGAAGAAGAGATAAAAAGAAAAACTGGAGAGGAACAATGTGGTTTTACTGCCGGTAGAACGACCGAGGTCATAGACAATATATTTACATTAAAACAACTTATAGAAAAGAGAACAAGGAGAGATAGGGAAGTTCATCTGCGTTGTACTGGTCTTCAGAAGGCGTATGGCAATGTACTGGTTGCTAGAGTAAGGGAAGAAATGGATAGACTTCAAATCAGTGAGAACGTAATTGGAGCCACACAGAATCTACAAAACACCTCTCACATTAAGATCTACAGCAGGCTCTCGGATCCATTCCCAGTCAGTAAAGTCAGGATTGCTGATATTTATAAACAAAAATATAGTTATTGAAATTTGTACAATGTGGGTAAAACTTGAATCATATCCGTATTTAATAAGATGTCTTATATTAATTATTTCATAAATATATATTATTGTCAAGATGTGATCCATACTGACTCATACGTATAATATGAGCAGAAATGTGAGTCAATGAGAATGATGATTAACAGATTTGTGTTTACTAAAGAAGATAGAATTTGAAATATGAAGGTAGTGTGTTTCCAAACGGTAGTATTTTAAGGCATCTATCTGAAAATACGTTGGTTTGTTTTCTTGATAAATATACTTCTTACATAAAATATTGGTTACTTGATAACCACTATTTCATCGTAAGAATCAAAAATGAATTTTAATAACATTCCGCGATAAATATTTTCAATTCCTCACCATTTTAGTTACCATTCTACTTGAAATCGTCACAATGCAAAATATGTTGATATTGAATTGAATTGTATTTGCCTTATTTTACGTGACGAGGCTCGGGCCATCAGGCCCGGTCTTCCGTCTGACCACGCAAATTTCGCTCGCTCCTTTCACCCACTAGCGGAGAAGGGAGGTACTTCTTGGGCGAGAAACAGGCGATTTCAATTTAGCTCAGAGGCGTCATTTAGGCTTGATCTTTTACATCCAGTAAATCTACTAACATGAAACAGCCGGCTTTGATTCCCCGCCGAAGGAAGTCGTACGAAGAATTTTATTCGCCCTTAAAAATCCACGCCTTCGATCGGGTTTGTGCCCGCGAACGCGGGTATAACAGTCCGTTACGCTAACCATTACATCATCACCGCCGCCACCCATAAGGCAAAAGTTAAATGAGGAATCGCGCACAAACATCGTGCATTTAAAAATCCGGAAGAATGCAAGACAAAATGGACACACAAGAGTATGAGTGAATATTATCTACAAAAAATTAGGCAATACTAATTTTTCTTCTATATTGGGAAAATTATCCAAATAGTTTTTTATGGTTCTTCGAGGCACTTGTAAGGTATAATTTAATGAATGTTGTATTACTTTTGGTGGTGGAATATTTTTTGGTTAACGTCGAGAGTTGAAACCAATGAAATATTGGTGGCAAGATTATGTATTGCATCCGCTATATTTTATTATTTGGCCATTTTGTAAATTCAACTATTTTAGTATCTGAAACGGCACGTTGAATATGTTTTAGATGATACAATCTTTGAAGCGCTTGTACAGTGAAAGTAATGAGCAATTACGTCTTAATGTAATGCAATCGTTGTATGTTGATGGGCGCGGCGCTCGATTATCGATCGCTTCGATACTTGAGCAATTAAAGCAACGCCTCCATGCAAATTGGGAGGAAATTAAAATTCTGCGCTTTGTCATATTTATGACGCGGCCTATCGCTCGTAAATACAAACGTCCGAGTCCGATAATCGTTTGGCGTTCATCCAAACTGCCAAAGCTAGCAGACACACAACGTGCGAAGAAGAAGCATTCCACAATCCGCGAGGATACTCCCAACATTTGTTAGGGGCCTTGACACGGAGTCGATAGAATCGTGTCTACGTTACGACCCTGAAAACTGAGAAATGGGAAGCACAATGTTTCAGCTTTTGCGGGGTTGACTTTCCATATAAACTTGCACAATTTCAATTCCGGATGTTTCAACTTTTCATTATGTCATCTTACTCTGCTTCCTCATTCCATGTCTCATCTACCATATTTTTCCCGGTCTCATCTTCCCATATCTTCGTCCTCTGCCGTAGATTCCTATGTCTAATATCGGCATAGGTGGATCAAGGCATCAACTGATGTCACTACAGAGCCTATGATCAAGCTGTCGCAGGGTTCAAGTCCTGATGGCATCAGGATTTTAGATGGCAACATCGAATTCAACATGAAGGAGAATTCTAGTGGCCGGCTGCACTGATCGCAAGTTTTTCATGTTTCTCAGATTAAATACAGATGTATGCCAAAGCAGTACCCTAACAAACAGGCGCGCGATCTTTGCTTTCCCTTACTTACGCACGCTTACACTTACATTCACTACGCTACCACGCATGTTGGAAGACCATTCGGGATATTGTCCTGGCTGGAGAAGTGTCTCGCTGGTGGGAGATACCTAGTTGAGGAAAATCCAAAGTTTGGGTTGGCACGGAATGTCGCTATCTTGCGGGGAAAGATCAGCGTCCCCTCCACCGATATAAGCATGTACTACACTTACAGGACTAATGACCTTAGCAGTTGGCATGTCAGGAATCACTAATCAATCAATTCTTGTCTGATTACCCACCGCCTTATCGTTCGTCTCTGCTTCATTTTACTGCTTCCAGTCTCGTTTCACTGTCGCAGCTTCGACCCTCTCACTTTTCTAGACTTCATCTATCGTGGTCTAAGTTTCCATTGTGGAGGTATTGAGAGTCTTGTTCGAACTTATGTCTCGCATAAACGAACTTTCTCGAAATCACCTTCTAGAAAACGAAATGTCTCTCGAAAAGTTGTATAAAACTGTATCATTAGACGAAAATTGTGAGAAAATACAAGAGTATGAAGATATCTCCGAAAGACGCTGAAAATTGTTATTTAGAAAATTTGGAGTCGCACTGAGAAACTCCAAGATGCGTAAATTAACTAGTCGGAATACGCAGCACAAGGGAATTTTTCCTCCTCTTGATGTTATTATTCAGATTTTTGTGCATGTCATAATTTCAGGATCTATAATTTAAGTAATTCAGAAAACATCCAAGCCATAATAATCAATATGATTGAAAAGTAACTTCGAAAGATGGATAATTTTATACAAATTTCAGAAGCAACGGTGCGCGCCTAAAATAACACACGCATGAGATTCAAATTTACACCCAAATCTCATTAGTTTTTTCATACTTTAATCTACAATACCTATCATTGGTTATTTTCTGCAATTCTTGAACGTAATATGTAGTTTAGCTTTTCTGATTCCAAAAATCAGTTCAACGGAATCATCTCTTGGTTACATTTTGAAAATCAAAGAATGGTTGTCAGCTGCCCAAAGAGAGCCATCGATTATTAGAATCAAAGATTTGTGTAGAAGTAAGGAACTTACTGTGTTGTAGTAATCAAATTAATGGATTTAACGTTTTGTTACTTTCAAACGGTGCTGGACAAGCAGTAGTTACCGTGCAGGAGAATTTTTAAAGGTATTTGATTAGGAAAAGATATTCGCGTCATAGTTGACAAATGATGTAAATTTTCAAAATGTTTAAAAGGGTAATTTAATTTCATGTTATATTTGTGTGTTATTTGCTATATGATCTTTGTATTTCGTTCAGTGCTGTTATACGTGATCACATTCTGCAGAGAATATACGCTCTGTTTTACCCGATTCTGTGCCTTGGCGTAAATCTTTCTTATACCCCAAAAGATCCTGTCCCCCGAGATTTCAAAGATCGATTAGAGCATTCGGTGTGCCGCCGCCCCAACTAATAACTAGCGTTAAAATAAATACGTTTAACCACTTTTAACACAATTATTTTTGAAGAAATTATGTTGATACGAGATAAAATAACACTAATTTTGAAGCATTTAGATTCTCATACACGTTTACTTCCAATATTATTGTTTATAAATAATCCAGGACCTTTATCAGATATCCAGTTTATTTTGGATTTATCGATAAGAAAACTATTATAATTGCAACATTGCAATTGTTCATAATGTTTAAAAAATTCGCAAAATTGCAAAATCATGGATTTCTCGCATCGATAGATGATTTCTAGAGAATCATTTAAAACAAAAAACCCAAAATTCAAAGATCAAATTCAAATGATGTAATTAAGCATTTAATAAAGAAGGTATTAGCAATAATTTTGCATATCATGTAAAAATTGTTATTTTGCAATATTTACCTCAGAGAAATTTGGGGACTTTGCCTGGCAAGAATTACACAGATTTAGGAATTGTATATAAAATTAATAATTGTTGCAAAATTATTAATTCTCAGTTTTATGTTCTGAGACATAAGAGACCTCTTTCTACTATACTTACTTCTACAAAGAAGTTTCACAAAATCTTGGAAACACAGACATCGAAGTGAAGATTCGATGGGTTGTATAGTACGATATAAGCAATACTATAGTGTACATACTTTGGTTTTTCCTCCAAACGCGTGCCTATTATTATTATTATTATTATTATTATTATTATTATTATTATTACCTCAACTGCTGAGCCCGCACGAGTTGACGGCTCCGTCGCCCAGCTACACGCTGCCAGCCGAGGAGGAACACCAGTGGGAGGTCGGTGAACGATGAGGCACGCCCCCGTCTTCGAATGAGGACCGCCATCCGGCGGTCTGCGAGCACCGCCACCAGTGCTGTGAATAATCCGGTATTTTAACCGAAGCTCGAACTATCTCCCGTTCAGTTTATGCCGGCTCATTGCAGACATTTTGACAGAGATTAAGAATGCCCGCGCTTCAGCCTTGTGTATATGGTAGTTAAAATTGATGCGGATGAATCATTAGAAATAAGTTTAATGTTAGTGTTAAGGAATTTGTTCATTACTGTGGTTATGAGCTCGTAACATTAAGTTAATAAGTAATGTGTCGTCAGCTATGACCTGTAAATTCCCTTGGCAGCTCATGTGTCAGGAATAAATGAATTGTGTCAGAACGAGGGCAATGGACTCGAGCTGTTAACCGCCCTTCACTTCCATCCATTCGTTACAGACTGACCCTGGCGGCCGCGACATATCCCGAGAATTATGGCATTACAAAACCAGTAGGGACAGGGGAGCGGGTTAATATATATATATTATATAATAGTATATATACATATATATATATATATATATATATATATATATTACACATATTGTATAATTTGGCAGAAAAAAAAGAGGGTGTATAAATAATTCTGGTGCAATCGGCATTTCATATAGATTACGTAAAATGATATAAAGGGTAATCGATGCAATTTCGATAACTCCTAGATGTTTGCTTCAATTGAGAGGCGTGTTTTCCTTCATTTTCTTTGTGTATTAAAAGTGGATTTTCTAGAAAAAGTTATTACAGAAACTTAGTATGCAAAACCAACTGCACGTGACTCTTTCGTGACATATCGCCACATAGATAAATAATAGTTGAAACATTCACGGTTTAAAAATTGAGGAAATATTTTCTGTATGATCTTAGATTTGCTTTTACGCTAACCCTTACGCGAGTAATGTAATCCTACACAACTTTCCAGAGGAGATAGAAAAATTGAGTTTCTTTCAATGAGAATGTTTTTGAAAACCTTAAGAAAGTATATGCTATACATCAACAACATAGTTAAAATCTTATTTTATTTCTTTTCGAGGTAATTTTTGCCATCTGAGCTGAATCACACGTATTCATGCATTTGTGTAGTTATTTGCACAATCTCGCTTCTCCTTTCTTTGTAATGAATAATTAGAGTGCATCTCCAAATCTGTGGTTAACTGTTTTTTCTTTTCACATCCACATGCATAATTTGTTAGTTTCGCCAAAGATTGCTTCCCTCTATTTTTGAATAGTCGATTTGAATATTATCTACAGCCGGGGTACTTCCCCTTTTCAGTGGTGTTGTCACCCCAATGCATTTCTTCTGAGATGAAAGAAGAGGTGGCTTCTTCTCGTAATCATCTATATTTTCACTACTCCTAAAAGTTAAGTCCTTTCATATAAACTTTTTCGTGATATTCTTCCATCATTTCGTGAATCTCTTCTTTTGTGTATTTATACTTGGTCATTCTCGTTATACCCTATAGAGTTTCTGACTTTCGGTGCTGGTGCAAATTGCTTTCCTTTTGCAGAGAATATAATGTTTAAAAAGAAAGAAACTATAAGGACTCGTGTATATAATAATAATAATAATAATAATAATAATAATAATAATAATACTTGAAAAAAAGCTTGCATCCGCCTGGTCAACCAATCCATTGAAACGGAAGAGAAGATAACGTTATGGGAAAGCGGAAGGCACTGATGGAAGGCCTCACGAGCTGACGAATCAGAAGTCGACACCTCTGCGTCTGCACGCATGGCTCCAGCACGGATCTCTTTTCTGGAACAGAGCCTTCATGATAGCGTATCACGACCAGAGTGGTTACGGAACACTTGAACTACAGAAAAACACATTCTGAGAAATTTACCATTCATTCCGACTCGTGTAGAAGATGTCAGCTGCAGCGAAACTATCCAACACGTGACAAGTAATGTAGCAGCCACGCACAGTTAGATTACAAAAAGGCATACAAAAAATTGTTGCAGTTGGAATACAAAAAAGTGGCGTAGCAGCTTCCACCAATTATTCGGCATGAGAAACGGCTTTACTCGCCACTTCCCGTGCCGTATCTGTAAATATTTGCCTCAAATGTGCTGAAAGTAGTGAAGCACACACTCTACTGGATCGCTCCATTATTCACTGACAGGAATGTCGGCACGGCAATAGTCCCGAATATAACGTACATTGATAGAAACCATCAGCAGTTTTCCTTATCGATATATCATACTCAATACCCAAACAACATATCGGGAAATATTCAAAGAATCCAGAAGTATCCGATCTCGCCTATGAAGTCGCAAACACGGGGAACTTCAGTAAAGTGACAGACGTGTGCCCTATAATAATATCAGCTACAGGGAGTGATCCCGAAAAACACTTCGGGCACTGGGTGTCTTCACTTGCATGCCAGAAGTATATAATATGCAAAAGTCAGTTATTTTGAATACATGCGTATTGTCAGAAGCCATCCTGACATTCAGTAAAGCAAAACCAATACACCTGGTCATCATGCCTGTTGTGTGACATACCGACCAGTACGATAGTGTGAATAATGTAAGATAATAATA
>BOPP01000132.1:1162505-1235050 GCA_017312745.1 Gryllus bimaculatus
TTATATATATATAATATTAATATTATTTATTATTTATATATATTATTATATATATTTATCCCAGCTACCTTTTCAAAGTGTGAGTATATATATATATATATATATATATATATATAACTTTGAAAGTAAGCTGGGATAAGTCATGATTCATAATACCTTATTTCGATGCTTGTTACGGCGTTGGAGTCAGGATGCAGCTGGCCAGACCGCTATTTTACCACCTTTTTAAAATTTGAAGTGGTAGGCTTCCTCGGCCATGGGCATACCAGCCCTGAGTAAGACAAGGCAAGATCATGCACGTTTTTAAATTTGTTCGAAAGTACGAAAACATTTTTAAAATTAGCTTCGGGTATTTTACTTGGGTAATGACATTCACCAGATGAACTCTTTAAAGCAGATAAACGTCGTTTTGACATCAAAAATCGAGTTGTAGTCCGTATAAAAGAGCTCGTGCGTATACTCCGCTCATTCTTTCCGGTATTTGACAACGGAAGATCGTAGAGCAAGGTGGAATGATAACAGAAGACCTTAGTAGAAAACCAACACGTGAGAAGATGGAATAATGGTGATATTTACAGAATTATTTCATTTTTTAAAAAAACAGTTCAAAATCAGACACGATATTTTGAGTAATTCCTCAAACAATTTTAAGATGATATTCGAAGGAAGACGGAAATATGTAAAAAAGATAGTTATGTACTACTACTACTTTACCGAGGTAAACAGACTGTAATAGTAGTATAGCATCTGTAGTTTGATATCTGTGGAAAAATAGATTGAGCTGCAAAGTGACGAAAGCATAAAACGACTGTCTGGCTTGCATATCCCGCAAGTCCCGCAAGTCCCGCAAGTCCCGCCTGCTCCGCCGGGATTGGCCGCACGGCGCCTGGACTGGTCGTGCCGCCGCGCCGACAGAGGGCCCATAACAATCGGGTGGGTGACGCAACGGTACGGAAGGGGGTGGGGTGCGAGGTGTTTTTCTAAATTTCTTCATTACGACGCTCCTATTCGTCCCTTTGCATGATTGTCACGGCGTTAGATTCAGGAAGCATGTCGCTATCGCGCTATAAGCCCACATTTTTTAATTTTTGTTTGAAAGTTCGAGAAAGGATTTCAAATTCGAATTTTTGCTTTTTTTTGAAAAGAGCATATTAGCGTAAATTCTATTTTAAAAAGGCGTCAAATCCCGTTTACAGATCGAAAATAGGACCATTGGTTTAGACGTTATCAGTAAAGTAAATTTCCTGTGATAGTGCTGCGATCTATTGAATTTTCCTACAAGTATTTTTCGGTGCATTTAGCCTTAAGCCTCAGTCATATTTCCTCCCAGTCACACATTGAATGCGTGATAGTATTCGAAAGGAGGAGCGACTTCAAGCCCTATACACTATTGCTACTACGGTTGTTAGTCACAGACGTCATTTATGGCCAGTGAAAGGATGATTATGAACGAAGAATTAACATGCTTGGATACCTTTGCTTTTTTATTCTTCGCGGAATAGTAAATGTTATTTAACTTGGACGTCAGGTATGATAATCTGAAAGAAGGTACTTCTACTTCAACTATAATGAAACTATTATCAGCTGTTTCTGAATATTAATTTAAGTTGAATATTAAGATGAATGTAAGTATGATGTTGATTACTTCAAGCAGACAATATTGTCTGCAAGTGTTTTCAGATGATTTCACTCGCTCTAGTTTAGATATTTATAATAGCTGCGAACTTCGCCTTCAATAATTTTTGCACCTAACAGTTACGCGCTGCGAGAAAACGCTGTATATGCAGCTACTCCTGCGCAGGGCGAGATGGGAAAGGTAGCAAAGGGATGGATATCTTAGCGGTTGTGTCGGTCGTCCTTTCGCTGTGTGACCGATAGGTCCGAATATTTACTTTCGGCTCGGGGCAGACTCCGATCGTATATCTACTCTCTAAAGGGACGTCGTTGCCATCCGGATGTCCTACGAGGGCTTTTGGAATAAGTAGTACTCCTTAATAGTCTTGGTTTCACCATGAGCACATGATATTCGTAAGATTAGACAACTAAATTTGATGGAAACAAAATAATGTTTAGGATGAGATTTAACGAGAAGATAGGATTTGCAGAGAATACAACGCCTCAGTCCGAAAGTTTATGAATTATTCTTATTAATTCGTCTGTTGTATTTTGTGCTCTTGCATCCGTAATTCTTTTAGTTGCATTAAGCATTTTATTTACTATGAAAACCATGGAAAGAAACGAGAAGATAGAAAAAAGATGTCAATAATAATTAAGGGGATATTAATACTATTATTATTGTTTGTATTGAAAGTAACAAGACATAGGAAAAGCGCTAGATGATGGCCTCGTAACTGTACTAACTCTTTTAGATTTTAGTAAAGCATTCGACTCTGTAGATTACGACATCCTAATAGCGAAGTGCAAAAATCTAAGTTTTTCTGATTCCACCATCTCTTGGATTGCAAGCTATCTCTACAATAGGCAACAAATTGTAGTAGTTGACGATCTGCACTCCAATCCAAAACCTCTCCACCGAGGAGTACCTCAGGGATCCGTGATAGAGCCACTGTTCTTCATAATTTACATGAATGACCTATCAAGCGAACTTACGAAATGTAATCATATGTACGCGGATGACCTGCAAATGTATATCTCCGGAAAACCATCACAGGTAGAAATGCAAATAAATAAATTAAATAATGAACTCTCATCTGTAGTCAAATGGTCAATGAGAAACGGACTCAATTTAAATCCTACAAATTCACAAACCATCATAATTGGCTCTTCTCGAATGCATAAGAAACTTGAAGGTTCATATGTTCCTGATGTGCTTATAGACAATGTTGTAGTACCTCGCCATACACAAGTCAAAAACGGGCTTAGTACTTGATGATCATCTCAGATGGGAATATCAAATCCGAAATGTTTGTCAAAAAAGTTTATGCTTCTTTGCAATCCCTTAGATATATCGATAAACGTCTCCCTAATAATACGAAAGAAATGCTAGTAAAAACCCTGCTGTGTCCTCA
Source organism: Gryllus bimaculatus (assembly GCA_017312745.1). Classification (NCBI taxonomy): domain Eukaryota; kingdom Metazoa; phylum Arthropoda; class Insecta; order Orthoptera; family Gryllidae; genus Gryllus; species Gryllus bimaculatus. The sequence continues at coordinate 1,165,535 of BOPP01000132.1, forward strand.
TTTCGACTACGGGGATATTGTGTATAACAATTTGAAAGATTCACTCGCTCAAACTCTACAAAGGGTTCAAAATTCCTGTATTCGTTTCATTTATAACATAAAAAAATACGATCACATCTCCGGTGTTTATAAACAGCACAGAATATTAACACTAAAGAATAGGCATTTGTATCACAGCCTTTGTCTTTTATTTAAGATGCTAAAAATGGGTTCCCCGACGTACTTAACAAATTATTTTGTACACCCTAAATCCTCTATATTTAAGAAATCGCAGTTATTCTGAATTCCAAAAAGCAAAACGAACTACTACAATAAATTGTTTGCAATGACTGTAGCCCGGGAATGGAATAAATTGCCTTCCAATATTAAAAACGTCTCCTCATTAACATATTTTAAGAAGCACCTGCATGATTTTCTTACTACGTAAAATACATCATTGTGCAATTTAAATCACCGCAAATTACGGGTCAAATAAAAACTATTCCTTAGGAGTGTTAAGATTAGTATGTTTTAGAAATAACATTAATGTTTCTTTTGTAAAAAAATGTTACTTTCTTGCGACCTGTTTGATACTGCCGGAACTGTACTTTCATCCGTAGGTGCAGAGGCGGTTATAAACAAGAAAACGACCCTTTGCATCATGGACCGCAAAGTGTTTAGTTACTCAACCATCCCAAAGACCTGTTACTTCATGTTAGCTTAGTTTCCATTGTGTTAGGGCGCAGTCTGCCTGGTGGGTTTTCCCCGACTAGCGGGTTTTCCTCCAGGATCGAACGGCGGGTGATGGTGTCTTTCTGTATAAATAGATCACAGTCACTCGGGATAAATACCAGGCTGCCGCATAGCGCGCAGATATGTAAAGCACATAATCTTATTTAATTCAAATTGTGTTTTCAATCTCAGTCTTGAATTTTAAAATTATTTTAAACTTATTATTATAACATTAGCCATATAACCACTGATGTTATCTATTTACAAGTTGTTTAAATAACGTTTGCTTTCCACTAACTACTTACCACTTGTGGATTATATTACATTTAATTGTTTAGATAACATCAGTTTTTAGTACTTTTACTATTTCTACATTACTTTTACTACATTACTCTGTATATTTGTGACATGTGGTTAGGCGGGAGAGCAAGCCTGATGGCCCGAGCCTCGCCATATTAATAAAGGATTATTATTATTATTATTATTATTATTATTATTATTATTATTATTATTATTATTATTATTATTTCAATTAAATATTCTACGAATGACCTATGTCATCATTGCTACATAAAACCACAGAATGAAGTCCCATGATTAAGATTTACCAGTCACAATCACTCCTAAGATAGTTATATTTATTATTATTACTATTATTATTATTATTATTATTATTATTATTATTATTGCCGATGGCCAAGATCGCTAAGGCAGTAGGGCAGAGGTGGTCTTGGACCAAAGGATCGCGGGTTCAAGTTCCGCGTCAGGCTATGTTGTGTCTCTGTATGTATGTCTTTCATCATTCATTATCATCACAATTTCACTTCATCCCAACGGCTAACTACCCTGAGGTGTCAAAATGGAATTACCGTTAAAATGCTGGTCTCTCCAACAGAGAGTAAGGTGCACCTACCTCGATATTCAAGACTGAGCCCTGGTGGAATCGCGTGGATCTATGATGGGCGTTTCGCGAAATAAAAAAATATAATAATATTTTATTATTTTTAAATATTATAATAATAATTATTATTACCCCGTGTGGTGCCGCTTTTTTTAGTAGAATAGCACCACGGGACCTACCCCTGTCGTAGAAGTCGACTAATAGGAGCAGATGTCCGCTGTCACTTCCCTAATCATCCCATCATTCCCACAAACTTGGTGTGTCATTGCTTCCATTTTCTTGTGGCACACTTCTGTTTTCTGTCCTGTAGGTCAATCTTGTATCAGCCAACTCTTGTGTTTCGCCCCGACGCTATTTTAATTTTAATTTAATAGCTCCGCGTCTATTTCTTAGAATTTGAGTGACGGAGGAAACTTCGGGGGAAGTTGCCGGGGGCGGCTTTGCCGCTGGCGCCGTGATAGGCGGAAGTATCTACGGGTGGGGATAATTAAAATAGACGATGCGGGGGAGGAATCACGTAAATACGCGAGCTCTTCCTGAGGGACCGCCGATGAGAGAATCGATCACTTGTCTCGGAGGCGGCAGGGGGATCACTTGTGTCGGAGTAGCCGCGACATGACTTGTTTGTGAGGTAGCCGTGAGAACACTTGCTGTTGAAGCAGTAGCAAGGCCACTTATTTCCGTGCCTGGCCGCCCCGAATGCCACGCCGCCTCGCCACATCGCAGCCCGACTCGTGTGACGACTGACGAACGATGGGACGGGACACTACGAGTGAGTGCCTGTCCGAAAGGGCCATGTGAGTACGAGCCGGGGCGTGAAAGACAATATCGCGAAGCGCCCCTTCATCGCCCTGGCGCGTTCCCGCCGCCGCCCGCGCCAAGCATCGCTGAGGAGCCGCCGGTCGACGCACGCCGCTGGCCTAATCGGGTCCGCCGCGACCGCCGAGGGGTCCGCCACAAAGGACCTGAGGCAAGGCCAACCACCGTAGCTGCCCGCCGCCAACCTCGGGCGCTGGGGATGCTCGAACGCCCACCTGTGAGCTGGATCACGACCGCCCGGAGGGCGCCAAGCACAGCTAAAGCATGAACTCTGGCCATATTGGCCTTGTCTTTAAGTTAAGATTGTTATAGAGTGAGATGTAATGTTGATCTTATGTCACTGGCTTCCACCACCGCACCGAATTTTCGAGTTGATTAACAGTAGGATTAAAAAAATGCCTGTCTTCTCTTCTAGTAGTTATGGCAATCACGCATGCCACCCTCTAGGGAGTCTGCCGACGAAGCAGCCGGGCAAAGCTGAATCGCCAAAGGAATCAGGTAATCGGGTGAGTCGGTGGCTACAATACATAGAAGCAGTTACTAAAAGCACAAATTTGCCTTCATTATTAGTGAAAGAACTGATGCCTGCAATAACTCGCTGCATAGAAAAGTATTTTAAAGAAATTCACAACAACAAAATCAACACAGAAGACTTGACTACAAGCACTAAAAGGAAATAGTAAATTAAATCAATCTTCAAGACCCCACCAAATGAGACAGAAAAAATCCAGTGGCTACTCCTACAGCCGCATCCAGCAAAGAAGTATCGGCCAAAAGCTATCGAAGCCTATCACCTCGTCCCCCAAAATACACAAAGGACGACTTCCTCAAACAAAAAACGGAATCATCCATCAGTAGTGATCAAGACACGACCACTGGCTCAGACACGATTTCGATGGAAAGTGCGGAAAATAATGATTACTAGTCCATCGATCCAAGCAAAATTCCGCATAAGAAGATAAAAGAAGAAAGGATGGCCAAGTGGAAAACCAAGAACATATGCAGGATCCACGCATTACATAGCAGCAGAACATTATCCCAACCATGTGAAACATTATTCAATGGAACATTAACTGCTGCACCTCGCATTATTGTGAGCTGAAATATCCACTGGCCAATCATGCACCAATGCGTGTGTGCTTAAAAGAAACCCATTTTAAACCAGAAGACAGGTTCAATTTAAAAGGTTATAAGGCCATTCGCAGTGACCTAGTTAGACGTGGTGTGTGTGTGTGTGTTGATCAGCAATACACATCCTGCTAGTCATCTCAACACATCTCTACAAGCAGTAGCTGTAACCTTGTATAAGCCATTGAAGATTACGTTATGTTGCATATACGTACCCGACGCCTCATGGAAAAATGAAGATCTACAATATGTGATTGATCAATTACAGCCTCCATTTCTTATGAAACACAGAGAAAGACGTTACAGATTTGACTAACGCTGTGATCGCTTATGCTGTAAAATACATTCCACAGGCTAGTGAACACTCATCTAGGATTCCAGTATCATAGCGGAATACGGAGACCAAAGAGGGTATAAGGGAGAAAAGAAGAACCATCAATAGATACAGTCGTACATCAACCCACGACAATATTATTGCTTTCTAGCGCTGCGTCCACTCGCTCGCAGAAAAATACTAACAGCAAAACGATCAAGCTGCGAAAAGTACGTAACAACCATAACTCGGACGACCGAAGTCATGAAAATATAGCAGAAAATCCTGTCAATAGCTAGGAAAAATATTTACAGTCCTATCACATGCATAGAACAAAAAGGACAACTAATCTGCCACCTTGACGAAATAGCCAACACCTTAGCGACTCAATACTCTAAAGCCAGTAACACAAACAATTACCCTAAAGTTTTTCTCGAGAAAAAGAAAGAAGAAAAACAAGTACTAGACTTTACAATCAATACAGATGAGCCATATAACTCTCTTTTTACATACAAGAGAATTGCAGATGCCATAAATACAGTTGGAACCAGCAGGATCAAACAATATCCCTTAAAACATATTACGTCTGTTACCGAAGGAAATACTTTCCACCTTGTTAAACATATATTAGTACAGAACGCGAAAACATTGGCTTCTCATTTACAGCAGCCATAACCAAATGCGTTCACTTATGTAGGAAACGAAAAACATACAGATATATAGATCTGGCGCTGAATGATATTAAACTGACGTACAATTAAACGGCAAAATTGCTTGATTTGATTTTTGACAGACATTTAATCTGGAAACAGCATCTGGAATATACCTTGTCTAGATACAGAACAGCTCTGGACGTAAATAGATGCATTTCCCATATAAATTGGACGGCAGATAGTGACATCTTACTCTACCTGTACAAATACATGGTGATGTCCAAAATAGTTCATGGATGTGCAGTGTACTTCTCAGCCAGAAATTCAAACACAAGGAAATCAGATACTGTTGACAATGCAGGCCTCCGTTCTGGAGCGTTCCGCACTAGTCGTTCCTTAAGCCTCTACTGTGAAACCAGTACCATGTCGCTACTTCACAGACGACAAACAATACTTCTCAACTATAGATAAAAAATGCTGTACCTACCGAAACCTTTAAATCATTCATTGATGACTCGACCTGACTTAGCAAAGATTTACGATCGAAGACCTTCAGCTACTCATCCAGCAAACATCCGCGCAATCGAGATAGCCAAATGCTATAACATCGTCCTTCCACCAGTTTTGAATAATAAACCATATGAAATTCCAATTTGGATGTTGAAAATACCAGTAGTTAGACTCGAAACTACCAGTTTAAAGCAAAAAAATGCCTTCCCATAGATTTAGAAGTCAGATTTCGATCAGTTCTCGAAGAATACATGTCAAGTCACACAATTATCTACACAGATGGTTCAAAAAGAAAACATCAGGTAGGAAGCGCATTTGTAAACATATCAAAAACTTGGACCCTTTGACCAGAAGCAAGTGTGTACACTGCCGCATTGTATGCAGTATTGCAATCTTTGCGACACTGTGTAACTCTGGATTCAAGAAAATTCGTCATCTGCTCAGACTCGCTAAGTGTTCTCATTGCAATAAACAGACGCCAAACTGTAGACCCACTGCTACAAATGATTCTCATACATGCCATAAATTAGAGCAGCAGCAGGAGAAACAGTCACGTTCATCTGGTGCCATGGACACGTGGGTATTCCATGCAATGCAGAAGCCGATTCTGCATCAAGAAATGTAGTAAACAACCAATCAGAAATGGATAGTGAAGTACGACCTCAAGATCCTCAGAGTACGGGAGACCACGTGGAACAGACTTCACACAAAACTAAACCCGATTAAACAGAACATCAGTGGACTGATGGTCACTAAATGCCAGCTACCCTCGACGAGAACAAGTGTGCATAACTAATAGGACATGCAAAAATAACTCTTTCACACATGCTAAAAAAAAGAACTCCCATCTGCAGTTGCGGATGACTTCTGACAGTGAAACATATTCTGAGATAGAGTAGATCTCTCATGACTTAGGGACAGATGCGCAATGAGAAGTAACGTGAAGGAAGACCTTGAAACCGACAAGACGGCAATTGACAAAACAATAAAGTTCCTGAAAGAGGCCTATCTTTTCTATAAAATGTAAACAGTATATGATTAATTTTAACACCGATTAGTAAAAAGGGTAACGATCTCAGTTCCCAAGCCTACAAACTATAAATTAATAATAATAATAATAATAATAATAATAATAATCTTTATAATTATCATCATAATTATCTTTACCATTATCTTTATAATTATCATTACAATTATCATTATAATTATTATTATAAATATTATATTTATGTTTCCTATTGTGAATACTTGTTATTTTATATAGTTTCCTATTGTGAATACTTGTGGTACATTCAAGACGTTTCTACTAAGTAAGAAAATAATTATCTGCTAATCCTTGTCGCTTTGCGCGATCAGTTACAAGGGTAGTCGCATACCTCGCAAGTAGCGCGGGCGGGGCTGGCTCCAAGGCCGCTGGGCGCGAGCTGCGAAGGGAGCAGTGGATAGAGAGATCGGCTTCCCGCGACAGCCAGCGAACGTAATCCTGTGGTGAAGGCGATCTGGTCGCCCCCGCCCTCCCCTTGGGATTAGGCTGCGAGGCAACGCCCCTCTCCTCGCTCCGTCGCCCCCCGCCCCGCCGCGCCGCGTCCCGCCCACGCAAAACCCCGCTCCACTGCGAGCGAACGCACGGAGCGTGAGATGCGGGGACGGAGAGAGAGAGGGGCGGGTCAGACAGAACGAAAGCGGGAGACACGGACGGTAGAGGACGTTGAGGCAGGGAACCGAGGGTTGGGTGGAACGGGCCAGGCCCTGGGATGGGATAGTGGAAGGCGAACATGTGTGAGGGTTGGGAGAATAGGGAGAAGATTAGCGATGCAGGTTGAGGTACGCTGCCAGAGAACGGGTGGTCGAGGACATTCTGGGTAAGTTGGAAAGAACTCGGGCGGTTTTAGTGGGCGTGGGCGAGTGCTGGAAAATGCTTGGAAGGGCACGTGGATCGATGCGAAGCGAGGCGAAACTGGGGTGACATGTTGAGCTGGGTTGTGTTTATTTGAGAGTGTAAGGTGGGGTTTGGGAAGTGGTAGGATAAGGGTGGGTAGACGTCCTCGCTTGTACGTGCAACAGGAGCTGAGCCGCCTTTCAGGCTGGTAATCCCCGGTTCGATTTAATTACGAGTTCTCGTCGACAGCGGCAAACAAGAAATAAATAAAGAACAAAACCTTTTCCAACTTATCTTCTGACAAACATTTCAATCTCCATACTTTAATGCAGTAAGTCAAAATAAGTTTAACGCAGTGCCAAGAGTAATTCCAAAGCCAGAGTCGTCACAGAAAAGAGAGAATTGTGGATAGTCGACCTTTTGGCACTCAATTTAGTCAACGCAAATTTAATTACTTTTACTAGCAATCAGTCGAAAAGATGTCAAATTTATTCATAATTAGGGCCCGGATGTTTATGACCTAAAAATGTGAGAAATATGCATGCATTTATGACGTAAAAATACGAAAATATGACCATAAATATGACCTTTAATGCTTTTGGTTGCATTTTCGAAACATTGAAAATATTTCCGCTATTTAAGGAAGCTTTATATTAAAATATATATTTAAAATCTAGTACATTCAAAATTCACTCCTTCTCTTTTGAACCCCCATGATTACAATTCTACCAGCTAAACTTATTTATAGAAGCGGTTGACCTTTGCACAAAACCTGACAACACTAAATCATTTATTCGCATCTGGTGTTTTCTACGCTTTCCTTTTCTCCTGTACGAATTTGTAGACAAGACAGACAAAAAATTAGATACAACTGTAAAAAGTAGATAACAATGAGGAGACTGAAAAATCTTTTTGAAACGACAAGCAAATATGGAAAATGGAATCAAAAAGATAAAAAAGACCATAATATGAAAAATTAACGGAAAATGACAAAATAGTGTAATAAAGCCAAAATATGGCTGAATATGACACGTGAAAATTGCATAATTTTAGTCATTGTAGATAAAATCATGCTTAACTTATATTTGTATGAAATTATACAAAGGAAAAAATGACATGTCTAAAACATCCGTGTCCTGTTCGTAATACTAGTGCGTTTTTATTAAAGTAATAATGTGCTTCAAAAATGATTTATGTACTAGCCTTTGTAATATAGACTAGCTAATACGAGTTGGTCAAAATAGTTCTGGAGCGCAACAGCATCTTATAAAATATAATACTTTCAGTGCACACCTAACTTTGCTACGCGTGTTGGCAACGAAGCTCTGGTCTTCGGTCTATACATTCACAATTAACGTAGAATATTCTTCAGATCATTTAATTCTACAAAATTCAAAGTTACACATACAAACTACTTTGGTGACTCTTTTCAATTTGACACCATCTCTCCAAACAAGTGTCACATTGACGCAATTAAAAGTAAAATCTTCAAATGCACAAAGAAATAAACATTTTATAATTCTGAAAAACACGAAATTCAAACCCTTTCTAGGCAATCGATCAGTAGAATTTCCATTGTGAAATGGTATCAATAGTAATTGTATGGATAATATGAATGAACCAGTGGTTTGAAATTCTGGTCGTTTGCTGACTCTGCACTTGATCCTTTGCATACTATTCGTTTTGGCATAAGTCAGGAACCGCACGTATAAACAATACTTCTCAGTGAGTGGATGCAATGTATGTAAATGGCTCTTTCAAAGACGAACGTTCCCGTTGAGGCAGATCGGCTGCATTTTGTGGTCTCGAAACACCAAACTCTGCCATACACTGGACCTATTTCTCTTTTTTTCGTTTCTTGCTGCGTTTACAATGAACAGATATCTGCTTAAGATAACATCAGAACTGTTTTAGAGACATTTGTGGTGTATGTGTTTTAAACCCTCATTTTTATGACGTTGAGGTCAAAGGCCCGATAATAAATTAATTCAATTGGTTTATCATTTAAATAGTTATCAGAAGTAAATGAGTGTTTTGAAAATCTTAAAATTAATTCGTGAAGAAAGAGGTTAGTTTTTTTCAACATGTTTTGCTAGGTTGTTTTTTGATGAACAGTTTTTGGATGGGAAATCGGGGAAGCTGTGCGAGAAACCGGAACAGACTGAATTCGTGATGTGATAATAGCTACATAGATAGATCCACCAATATCAGTCCCAACTGCATCAACGCCATCAGCAATTCATGAACCACAGCCCTTATCGTACAGTGCGGTTGTCAGAGTAAGCAGCTCTGTGTCTGAAACGCTTGCTGACGACGCGCCGCTTCGCGCACTGGTCGTCGCGAACCAACAGATGATACTCGGATCATCTCTCAGGCAACTTCTCGGTCTCGCTTCGTCACCGCCATTCGTCTTCCTGACAGTCACCGTTACCGTTGCTGCGTTTTTCGGATTTTACGACTAAAAATATGCCACATCTCTATTAGTTCTGGCAACAAATCTACTTATACATATTTATACTCATACCTACATTCCAGAATGAGTTTCAAATCTTTAAATGCTTATTTTAACTTTGAAAATAATTTTTCATCACACCACGGTTTAATAGAATTGCTTTATGGTAAAACGAGACTTCTCACTTGAAACATGCTGAATTTTAATTTCCCTACGAAAAATTTAGTCTGGGAAGTCAGTTCTCGGGAACAGTTTTTCCTAAGAAGCCTAAAGTAATTTCTGCAATGGTCTTATTGCCAGATCGCTGACTCACTGCGACTTCTGCCTTCAGCTTTTTAAAAAGGTTCAGATGTAAAGAATAGGGAGTTCGTGCACGACATTGCGCGCGCGTCAGCACTCTCGATTTTCTGCGCATGCGCAGATGCACGATAGTGGTGCGAAACTTGAACTGTGTATGCGCAGTTCAGGGTCGGTAGTGCTTTGAATTTGAATTGAATTGGATTTGCCTTATTTTACGTGGCGAGACTCGGGCCATCAGGCCCGCTCTTCCGTCTGACCACGCAAATTTCGCTTCGCTCCTTGCATCAACTAACAGAGAAAGGAAGTATTTCTTGGGCGAGAAAGATTTAGCTCAGAGGCGTCATTTAGGCTTGAGAATCTTTTACATGCAAGTAAATCTACTAACATGGCGCAGACGGCTTTACTTCCTCTCCGAAGGAAGTCGTACGAGGGCTTTTTTCGCCCTTAATAATCCACGGCATCGATCGGGTTTGATCCCGCGAATTTGGGTACAACAGTCCGGTACGTTAACCGTTACACCATGCTCTAACATTCGCCGCGTGCTTTAACATTCGAGTTGGCACAAACTCCCTATTATGTCTTCGAATAAGCCAGATTCTATTTATATTTTCCTTGTATTTTTCAGTGAGTAGTCTAGTCAGTATTTTGTCTCTCCTGACCCTATGCTACAAGATATAGGATTTATATAATTAAATAGAAACAAATATCGCGAACACTTACGAAGTACAGAATGTACAGTAAAAGTTTGGAACGTTCTTTAACTAGAAGGTTCAAAATTATTCCAATGGAATAAGAACCTCAATTTGGTGTAAGAGTATTGCTTGTTTCTGACGATGGGCCGTATTTAAGAAATGTAGTGCATATTGCATGAAGCATGCAATTGCAACATATTAGGGATAATACACTCAGATTATTCTAAAAGCATTCTGATTCCTCTATATAGCTATTTCTCGATGACACCTGAAAAGATGTTGGATGAAAGAAATGGTTACATGAGATCGATGCCTCAAACGGTGGAAATTTTTTGCCCCACCTTTTAGTTGGATGGAATGGCTCGTGTTGAAGCCAGTGGGGGCTTTTGTCAATTTTTGATTCAATTTTGATACATTTTTTCAATAAGTTAATCGTTATTAATTGTACATAAATATAATAAGTCAAAATAAATAATAATTCAATTACAATGTATGTAAACTCAATATTGTATATCAAAAATTCTTATACAATTTACTTAAACGCAATATTTCAGGTCATAATTTAGTGACTTGAAACCCTTTCATTGCTCGAAAATATCTAATTATCCATTTCATAAGACCATGAATACATTGATACCAACATCTGTTTCTCTCGATTTACACTGAAAATTTTCTTGAATTATACTATGTTGGAAGTCAAATTTTAAGCTCTCTTTACCATTCATTATATCATATTCAATCGTGTTATTATGAAATAGCCTGATTTCATAAATGTTTTTTGTACAGCGTCCACATTTTTCTAATGTACGTTTTTATCGAATATATGGGATATCTTGTAATATGTTGAAATGGTGACATCATCGTTTCTTAATTTTTATTATTCGAAATTATTTTTAATTCTGTATATAAACTATAAGCTTTTTTAAAAAGAATTGGAGATGTTATCCAAGATTCTGATGGATATTGTTCATTTCGATCATTCTTTAGTGAAATATTTTGAAGATAACAATGATCAAATCCACTTGAATCTTTTTCTTGATGATCAAGTCTGTTTGTTTGGAATACTACAAAAACAAAAAAAATGGCATATCATATTGTAAAGAATGATAATGATTGGTAATATCGATTTCAAAATTATTTTTTCCAATAATTCCAGATAATTCAAATGTTGCAATGCAAATCAAAAAAAGAAATTGTAGATATTGTGGTGTCGTCGAGTGCGAGTTACACACAGACACGGAGTTGCTACGTACAGATTTATTCACAAGTTTTTAAACACTATCTACACTCCTCGGAAACTAGCGCTGCATTTCCCGCCTCAGTCAGACGCAGACCCCAGCAGCTTGGCGCCGTTCCTGGTCTCGCGTCCCGTGGCAACCGCCACACCTCGCAGCCGAAGCTCGCGATAACCTCTGGCGGGTGAAAAGTGCCTTCCGCGCCGTGATTCCGTTCGACAACGAATGACCACGGCTGGTTACTCTCCAGTCGCCTTGCGAGGGGTCACGTGACAGACCTCTAATGCCGGCGGCGACCTCTCATCCCGATATCCCGTGGGCCCGTTTGCTATTTAGTTCCAGCTGCACCCCGCTTGACTCATCTCTCTCTGCGCCGGTTGACACCCGCGTTCCGAGACACGCCCACCCCGACCCTTGAGGAGGGCCCGCCTCTTTCCCTTGTCGCCCAAGAACTGCCCTCACTCCCTCGCTGGCCTTCCGACATGTGTGATCCCTCTGGCCCATTGGCACGACGTTACAACATAGAATATTTTATTAGATTAGCTTAAAATTCCATAGCATAAGAAGATTCATAATATACAATTGGTACATTAATTTCGAAATTTTATATTATTTATATTATTTCTGCGTCAGGTGCGGTGACGGAAGTACGACGCAAAAAATAAAATCGACAGTAGGAGTAAGACAGGGATGTCCTCTTATTCACCGCTGCTGTTTATCTTTGTTTTATAAATGATTTATTGACGTGGGTACAGGAAGCGGATACAGCGGCTCCGGTAATTGATGGCCTGAAAATCCCGGCTATACTATATGCGGATGATTTAGTTTTGTGCTCGGAGACGATTGAGGGCTTACAAGAAGAAGTTAATATTCTAGAACGGTATAGTGAGCAATGGGGACTAAAAGTAATATTCAAAAAACGAAAGTAGTAGTCTTCAGAATGGGTTTAGTTGGGGTAGCAACGAGAAATGGTACTACGCTAGGGAAGAATTGACCGCGTCAAAACATTTACATATCTTGGGGCAAAATTTTCCATGAATGGGGGATGGAATAATCATATATTGACGGCTCAAAGCAAAGGAAAGATTGCGCTCAAAGAAATCGTTTGCGCAGTGCGCAGGGTTCCGGAATTGCCGGTAAAAGTATGCGATACAATGTTCAAATACGTTAGTTCTCCCAGCTATGAACTTATGGAGCAGAAATCTGGGAGTGGATAGGATAGATCGATTAGAAAGCATCGAAACAGATTATTGCAAATTAATTCTAGGAGTGTCAAGGTGCGCAGCAAATGCCGGAGTCTTAAGAGAGGTGGGTAGTATAGGAATTTGAAAGATTTTAAAATGAAACTATTAAACTCTAGATTAATTTAGCAGATGAACAGGCTGACACACTTATACATAGGTGATTTAGAGCGCAATGGCAGGGAAGCATCCATCGCTACTGGCGCCCACAAATTAAACGGCTACTTGACGCGCACAGGGTTGGGAGACGTCCCTCTCCGGAAATGGTGGGAGATAGGGGAACCCGTGAAGATAGAAAGGCTGATTTCCGATAGACTTTGCGGATATAAAGAGGCAAGAGATCTGGGCAGCAACGGCTGAAAACGTTCGCTGGTAGCTCAAATCCATGCGAGTCCATTATGGGGTTGCGAAAGTTACATACATACTCTCGGAAAGGACGCAAGAGGGGGATACGCTTGGTTCAGGGTTGGCAGGTGGAATGCAGCGTAAGACTAAAAGGAATGCAAGTGGTAATGGCATCTGTGTGCTTTGCGGTGATAGGAAGACTGGATCCACATCCTCTTAATTTTCTGTGCAACCGAAACATGGAGAAAAAAAATGGATGGGAATGGGAAATTACTACTTTCTAAACAGGAACGTAACGCTGCGCCCAAAACATTTTAGGTGACAAAAGATCTAAATTTATGAAAGAATTAGGAACATTTTTAGGAAAGGTCGGACCCTTAGGGAAACTGAATAATTAGGGAGGTGGGAAAACAGCACTGGTTAGCTTGAGCGGAGCCTAGACTGGAGAGATATAATAAGTCAATAAGCTAACATAAGTAGTAATTTTATGTTAAGTTAGTAAACAGTCAGTAAACAGAAATAAGTCATAAGTCGTAGCCAATTGGTAAATAATTGTCAATACAATAAATAAAATGAAACTGGCATAGTAATAAGCACATTAGGGGGTGAAGGGAAGGGGGGATCGAAAATGTAAGGGCAGAGGCGTTGGTGCGGACGATCTTCTGGTGGCGCCGTTTTGATTTCAGAGTGATGAAGGAGGCCAAGCACTGGGAAGGAGACGGCGGGACCCCGCGCCAGAAAATATAATAGCTAAAATAAATGTCGGATAGATTAGAATGTAACTCGACTTCTGACGGCAGGTTTTTCCCCCTTCAGGGGTTTTTTCCTGAGCCGTACCTTGTGGTCTCTTTTTCCGCGGCTTTGATGCGATGGAGAGACCATTTGGGGTGAATACCAGAATTCGAAAGATTAGAACGCGAAAGGATGTAGGTATTGTAAATGGCTTAAAGGCCTTCGGCCTAGCCACAATAGGATCAAGTAATCTAATTTGTTTGTAATAATTACCTATTAAATAAATAATAAATAATATTGAATGACTATTTTTCCTTCTGCATAATCTAATATACTATCGACTTTTTTTGATTTTCATCGATAGAAAACGCCATTCATAGTAGGAGACCAAGTAAATAAAATCTTAAAATCACCTTCCCAAGTAATTTCCTTAAAATCTTTAAATATCCTCCCAATATTCTCAAAGGATATATATCCTCATAATTTTGCGTTTTGAGTGTAGGATTACACGTAATTCGAGAATAATCTAATATTAACATATTTTGACCACTTTTTTAACCGTAATAAATAAAAATAAACAAAATTATCGATCAGTTTACCATTTGATTAGCCATATATTATGTATAATCAGTTCTATTTTTGTATAATTTGATAATTGATGTATGAAACGCTCTCTCTATATGCATATTATTCTTACTACGAGCAATAGAAGGAAACGATTGCCATTGATACCTCCCAATTTTCTCCAATATATTATTTTTTATTCTAAAATAAGAGTGACCATACCACCATTGAAGTTTATTTTATTTATGTTCGTCATAAATTCTAACATGAGGTATTATATGACAACAATGGATAAGATGGTTCATAAATAATGGGCATTTGATAATTGTGTAGAGGTTTAAACGATGTTAGACTATTTGTTTCTCTGTGAAACTTCTCATTTTCTTTTAGAATTATGGCTTCAACACAATTAATATGAATATCAATTTTTTCAAATGGAATTCATTTAGGAATACTGTTAACAACCGTAGCTTCATTTTTAAACAGTTTGCTTCTGAAAACCTAATAATGATCTAATAGCTTCAAAATTTAATTTAAATGCACTTTTAATTTCAATTGTACTGTAATACAATGAAGTTGAATAGTAATGTCTTTTGAATTAAATAGTACATGTGATTGTATATATTTATCTAAATTTTCAATACTATAGTGCCTGGAGGAATTGTGAGAATATATGATTCTTTTTTATGTCCATAACGTAATTTATTATTTGATGGTACATTAGATGTTAAAATGTAGAATAGAATCCAACAAGTGCCACTATAAAATAATCATATATTGCTGTAGCACGTTTATTTATGTAATACTAAAGATAAAGTACTTAGCTTCAATATTTTACTCATATAAAATGAATAAAAAAGTATATTGGAATCCAAAAATAATATTACGAAATAAACGAATAACAATGAAAAAAGAAAAATTACTACCACCTTTGTATTATATGTATGTGCTATTATAGGACCAAGATGTGATAAAACTTCTTCATTGATTCGTAATTATTTTTAAAAGTCCAGTTTGGTTAAATTGGAATAAAATTAATCAAGAATTCAAAATCTTTTGAACAAGAAAAATATCAAGCGTTAATGAAAAAATGTAAGAAAATTGATTAGCATTATTGGACGATTACATATTAGAGAATCAAAATATTGTAAGAGAATATTTTACACGTGGAAGCTGAAAAGGTTTTGATTGTTGGTATTTAGCCCAAAGGTATTCAAAAATTCCTAAGGAATTGATTAAAAATAATTTAAGTTTTTAATTATATTTAGTCTAAAATGATCATACTATTAAACATATATATATATATATATATATATATATATATATATATATACATACATATGAATTTGTAGGTGGTGATACGAAATTTGATGAATTAAACAACGTATGTCAATTATGGTGGGATGAATCATTTGTTTTTTTCAAATTTATCATGACATGACTCGAAAATTAATTGAAGGTAAATAAAGAAATAAAAAACAATCGTTTTTTAACAAACAGGCGCAATATAAAATTCTGTCATTTTATTTATATTTAAAAACAGTCCCAAAATAAAATCCTGTCTGTTTACACAGTTTCATTTTTTGCTTTATAAATGTTTGCAGAGTATAAGCCAAAAAATAAGAGACAGAAGGGGAAAAATAAGATACAATCCAAGAATGGAAACATCGTAAGCAGTAAGAAAAATATAAAAAAGAAGGCATCTCATAAATAAATTAGATGATTTAGTTCGTAAAGTAGGAAATGTTTGTATGCTAGTTATCGTTCTATTGAACACAAACATGATCATGATAAACAAATATTATCTAAAAACATGATTTTGATTATGATAATTTATGTCCAATACCAGACACACCATCAGAATCGTCGTTTAGAAAGAAATTATATGAATCACCAGATACTCCAAAAAGTTTAGAATTCGAATAATGATTGAAAGGAATAGAAGATGAAGAAAAGAAAAAAAATCACACAATTAGGACCTAATTTAACTAAATATCTTAATAATGGCATTGATACTGATTTGGTGTCAGACCTGTAGATAAATACAAATATATATCCGTATTAAATTAGATGTAATACAAAAACTATTGGTTTAAAGTTCGTGAGTATATTCTAAATTCATAAATTTTAGTTGAAGTTTATTTATAGTACATTCAAAATCACATGTTACAACATACGAATGGAATTGTTCAGCATCACAAGATTTACACTCTCGTATAGGATATTTAAGCATTTTAATACTTATTTGATCATCAATACATTAAGCGATATGTTTATATAAATCCACGTCATTATCATAAGTTCTTTACATTTTAAGCAATAATGTTATTTTTCGTTTTTACGATGCATTTGACTTCTTAATAGTGCACTTATATTTTTTTACCTACACAATGATCTGTAAACATTAATATATTGACATGATTTTCTATTTACAATTTTCACTCTAATAATTTAATTGAAACAAAAATTAATAATGATAGACATTATTAGATACAGACAAAAAAATAAAAAAAACCTTTTTGATATTCAATAGTGTAATATCTACAGGATATTGCATGTTAAAAGATTCATAAATTGAAGTGTCATATAGATTTGCTCTAACAAACGGAAATAATGTATTTGAGCATTTAAATATGGTCATCTCATACAAATTTATATTTTGAGGCAGTATCTCACATCCTGATATAATCACATCTATATCAAAGTGATCAACTTATGTGTTCCAATAAATTTGATAGAAAAGGAGGTATATTAGCTCATGCAAAGATTCCTAACGCAAATAATTCTCCATTAGAAATCCATATTGGTTTAGATGAAGATTGGTATGATAGTAGAATGCAAACGCACCACAAAGTTAAAAAATTTATTTGAAATTGGACATGCATACAAATAAAAAACATACAAATAATAAAAATGCGTTAATGTTTGCTTATTATTTCGGTTTATTAGATTTACATACAGACGATATTTAAGCTATTCAAATTTTATATGGTAATAAATCTCCTGCATTACCACCACCACAAACCAAAAAAAAATCATATTTTATGTGATACTATGAATAATCGTCATTTTTATTATACATGGAATAATGTATGTATTATACCAAAAATGTATATGGATCATAAATTTAAAAACAAATCTAATTAATCTTCCACAACTTATTCCAGTTTTTATCGTTTTTAACGCAAGATTTTGGAGGAATTTCAGCTATTTATCAACGACCATCTGGAGAAAATTAATTTTTTATTGAGAATAGGTACTATATGATCTATTACCCAGTCGTAATTTTGTAAGTGAATATCCAAAATGTTTCAAAAATGGGTTTACCACGTATTTATTTTATAATGATATCTAACGAGTTTTTATTGTTTTGATTAAATAAATCTAAATCTATTTAAATTTATTATGTTGAAATCGATTAATGTAACCTCAAAAAGAATTTTTGGTGTGATATCAAGAGATTTTTTAGGTATACCATCATCAGTGGATGCAGAATTTAGATATATAAATAATTGAATTTATTTCTTTAAAGATAATATATATTATGAATATAAAGAATTTTTGAATACTCTTGAAAAGTTGAAAAATTTAATTTATCTCTTTGGAATATCGATTGTAGTAAAACAGTTATACAATATCAAAAATTAATACAACATTTAAAAAAATATATTATAAATAATAGAACGTAAATAATATTGCCCTATATAAATGAAATATATAGAAAGTAGATTATGAATGTGGTTAATCAGTAGTCAAAAGTTAGTTCTCTTGACATCAAGAAACAGATATGCATAGAAGAAGATTAAATAAATTAAAAAAGTAATCTGTTTGTAAAATATAAAACAAATACATTGAATTTTATAAAAAGTCTAGTAAAACAGATGTATACGATTATGAATGCTGTGGCTTCGTTGCCGGGGCAATAAATCACAGACGTGAACGGTTCGTAATTTATTGAGTATTTATTTGAAATATGCTCCAACACCTGAATACTATTTTCAATAATTACCATAAACAGTATTGACCCGTTACCAGAAGGAATGTTTCTGGTGACCACCACCGCTGGCCTGATGATTTGATATCTTATTCGATGTGATGCATCAGTTGCCTACGTGAGCATACAAGCGAGTATGCCGCACCTCCCGTCTCGACGTAGCACGCCGGCTTCAGTTCCCTGCCTCAGTAGCCTATGCATTGAAATGCAGCGCCATGCAAAACTCACACGACTTCTTACCGACGCACCCAAGAATCAGAAGGAGTTTCTAAAGAATTTTCAATCAAAAGAAGAACCGCTTATATTACTTTCTGGGCCGGCTGACGGAACTGCGTCATCTCGCTGTTTCCGTCGGACGCGTTTCCACAGCCAGCATGTCTACGGGATTCACAAGTTTGCCCCAAGTGGTCTACGGGGTTCACAAGTGGCCAACCACGACACGGCATCCCTTCCCTTCCGCTCCCTAGATTTGCCATTGCTCAGCCCGGCGCCCCCTTCCGCCCGCGCTGCCCGCTGTCGCAAACTACTTCCTCGTTCATTTATGTGCATGAAATGCACGTGGCTAATAGTTTGTCACGTTTGTACAAGGCGACTGATATTACGCCACAATGTGAATGATGCTTAGAAAACAACAGCACTAGTACAATGTTCTTGTGGATGCACAGTGAAACATATTTGAAAAATTCATATGAAACGAAATATACATTTATTATAATAGTTTATAATCATATGTTAGTATATTAATATGATCGGCTAAATGTCTCTTATCATTATATGGTGATAGAACGTTTTTTCTGGTTTTTACTGAATATAGTGTATATTCGTTTGATGTAGCATTACACACATATTCATATGTCTCTACATCATTGAATAATGTGTGTTTCTACATATCGAATTTCATTTCTTCAATATTTTGTTTTCTAATAACTTTACATACATTTGTTTATTATAAACTGTTTTAAATGCATCTATTTTTTTACCTTAATCCTACAAATCTTTGAATTGGTACACATAAATATTCATTTTTAAATTAACCTGGAATTTTATTGTTTTTTTGAGGGAAAGGTTCAAAAAGAATACCAGAAATATAAAAATGTTCAATATTTTCTTTTATATCGTAAATATTATGCGCTTCAATATGGATTATAAATGAACCTGTATCAGTTGCCATTAATTTAATATGATCTCCATATTTTGGTCGTAGGACATCACAATAAAACTTATACAATAGTAATTTTGATAATTCAAATACTACGAATCCAGAATAAAAATCTTAGAATTGATGCTTTTGAATTAAATATTTTCTTGTTCATTTTCAGTGTAATGGTAAATGCACCTACGTACATATGAAGTACGCATTGCTTAAGAAGAGCAATGAATATTTCTTTCAAACTGTATATGAAAGAAATATCACCCTTCAAACATGTTTAAATTAGGGTCGCGTCTGGAGCAGGCGCCCTGCCTGAGGTCATGGGTGATTGGGCTCCCCAAACCGCCGTCAACGCTAACACGATCCAGACGTGGAAACAGGAATGTTTGGGAACTTGTGAGTTTTCAAAAGGGCAAAAGTCCTCTGACAGTTATGTCAGTTTATTGCGTCCAGGGCATGCCGAGTTCTGGCGGGGGTGGCGTAAATCTCCCTGTTTCCCATATAAGGATCCTCTAGCGTTGATATCGGACAGACAGCCCAGAGACTTTGCTGTGTCAACTTCACGCTGCTCTGCAGCTCTATTTTTCAATTAAATTTCATACTTCATCGGACTTGGTCTCTGTACTTGAAACCTCGCTCACCACCACGCTCCTCCAGGGAACTTAGCTTCCCTGCGAACTCAACTTTTTTTGCATCCTGTACTGGAAGCATTTGTAATTGCCTGCAATCGCTGCTAGTAGCACGACACCTGCAGCGAAAGGCATTACATCAGGAATCTCTCGATAGAACATTGCAGGTTCGGTCCGACCCGTGCGCCTCGCGCATTCCGGAGCGACGCTTCGTCCGCGAGCGGCAGGACGCGGCCAAACACCGAACTCCGGGTTTGCGGTGTGCGCTGGCACGCTGCCGTTGCGGCGGCCGGCTATTCCTGGAGCGGCGCGTGGGCGGGGCCCGGCGGGACGCGGCGGGCCCGGGGCGGGGCAGGAACGTCCCAAGGAGGCCGTGCGTGCCAGCGGGCGGCGGCGGCCAGAGCCCCGAAGCGCTCCCACCGCGCTCGCCACCTTGACTCTCATCTGCTGCGCCCCCCCCCCCCCGCTGCGGCGGCGACCGAGGCGTCGAGCGGTGGCGTTCGGGGGGACTCAAACTGAATCACGAGAACGGCAAAGGACACGCTGTTGTGTAATGGGGCGAGGTAGGCATATGATGAAGACAGTGGCGGCGACTGGTGGCCGCAGATCGCAGGGGACAGTGATAGACGTACAGCGACGACGACGGTGAGGGTGTCGGTTACAAGTGGTGACAAAGACGGTGACAGTGACGGCGCGGGTGAATGTGTCGCGGACAATCATGGCGACGGGAAGGGTGACTCAGGTGGGAGAATGGCTATGACGAAGCGAGTCTGAGAAGTTGCCTGAGAGATGATACGGGCGCCATCTGTTGGTTCGCGGCGAACCGAAGCCGAAGCGAAGCGACGTCAGTGTGTTTTAGGCAGAGAGTTGGTGACACTGACAGACGCATTGCACGACAAGAGCTGTAGTGCTGAGATTCCAGATGTATTGATATTCTGGCACTGTCTTCGCATTTTGTCTCTTTGCAAACTATAGCACAAAGTGTGATGGTAAATATGGCAATGATGTTCTTGACAGAAGCAGTGGAGGATACTAATAATACAGGTCGGAAACAAAACGTTGAAATAAAATAACAGTCACAATTGTATTTATGAGGAGACGAGGGCAGTTTGACGGGCGATTATAAAGTTTTAGGGGAAATCTGTTTTTATAAATTTGATGCATATCGAAAAATAAGAGGCAAATGAAAATAAGATCTACACATTACGATACTATTTTTTCTCTACATATTAAGCTATAATGAAAAGAAAAAAGCTTTTCTATCAATTTCTTGATGCAAATTAGAATATTTGACTAATTACATAGTATTTTTAAGATTTATCAATAGCTTTAAATGAAATTCTTTATTTTTTCCCTTTTAAATTTAAAAAGTTCCAAATTAAAAATTAATGAGAGGTGTGGTAAGGAAATGGACCCGCAAGTTGCAATGGTGACGACAACGACGTCGTCGGAGGCTGCGGCCATGTCGGTGGCGGTGTAGAGATTACATGACATTTCGACATTACACACCAGTGTCACCACGAAGTTGGTAGCAATCGTTAAGAAGTCGGAGGAAGTTTACGCGTCGGTTTTATTTTCTTCCGTTCGAAGAGATTCTAACTTCGGGATACCGATTTGTCCTCACGGCCTTCCAGAATCGTACGGAGGATTAAACGTTAAAAACCTAGTTACTCTCTTCCTTGTATTCTGCGTGAATTTTCTGCTAACGCATTTGTTTCCTACGTTTGTCCAACTTTTCCCCTCCTTTTGCTTTCTTTGATATTCCTTCCCTACACGTCGTAGGCGCACTCGATAAGATTGTTTCTGTGTGTAATGTTATATTTCGTTTTGAACTATCGAATACAGTGGATGCGTCATTCTGTAGATTTCACTTGAAGTGTCGCAACATTTCAAGATGTAATTCGATCGAATAATCAGGGCATCGAAACGCGGCAAGAGTTCAACGATTTTTATACACTTGTGCACTCATCGCGTTTAGATATTCTAGTCTAAGTTGGCAACATTTGTTTCATTAATAACTCGAGCAGATACAAATGGTGTTGGTGGTGGTGATGGTAAAACTGGGAACCTTCCAGAGATTACGCAAGATCCGCAATTGTACCAAGGATTACGAAACGTATCAAAATTAATCAACGTGTAGTTATTAGCAGTTTTGGTTGACGTTTCAAGATGTAGATATTCTTCATGGCCTAATTCATTCTCGTACGCCTTCAAAATAAAATATTCTAAAAGAACTGACTCCTCAAGCTTTACGAATACTTTCGACACTCAACAACGTATTAATTATTTTACATAATGCTTTAATAACAGTGTTTTGAAAAATAAAATCAGAAAAATGATTAAATTAATAATTTCCCCCCTTCCTCCCCCCAGTAAACCTATAATTTATTTCTATTGTAGAATGTTTATCAAGGTACCATAAAAAACGCATTAAATGTACCGAAAATGGAATGTTTAATAACTAAAATTGCAAAAAATTCCAACATGCAACTTTTATGCGGCTTGTGTTAACAACCTTAACTATGATAACTTACCTATTGTTAAAATCTATCTGAGAGCAAACAACTGTCTCCTTATTGTTCTGAGCCAGTATATCATTTAACTGAATAATTTATTAATGAAGAATATATCTACAAATTATATTTAAACAACTACTTAAAATAAATATTATCCCTAGTGTGTGGCTGTTAATTTTACACTTAATTGCGAAGTTCTATTTGAGAATGATTGATATACTACACGTGGATTTCTTCTAACGATATTTGTAAAGTTGCGTTGGAAATTTATCTACCTTGCAACAACGCATAAACGTAATAAGTGTTCAAGAAATACGAAATCAATGGAATAATTCATAAATTATGAACATAAAAATACTTACAAGCGTGGTTGATAATTTTTTATTCAATTGTTTAACGTGAATTGTTTATATATGACATTTTATTCACAGATGTATTCACAATGGTAAGTTGGAAATAGTTTCTCTTCGTATAAGAAACGTAGTGGTGTTACACAACAGCAGACTTTCTCGCACTAGTTAATTTTCTAATTTATTTAATCTTGGCGAACTTTTTCAGTATTGTCTAACCCTATTCAAAGACTGTTACCTATCGGCGCCTAAAAAAAATTTTTACATCTTCATTTTTCGGTCTCCGAAAAGTAAAATTGAAATATGACTTTAAGAATAATAGCAAAGAGTAAAAAAAAATCATTGGGCAAATTTTCATTGAAAAATTTTTAGACGTTTGTGCGAAAATGTTTGAATGTTTATGAAATTTGTGAAATTTTGAGATAATTTGAAAAGAAAACGTTTACATTTTGAAAACAAATTACTAAGAAAACATTGGGAGCACTTGTGCTCATACATGCAATAATGTACAACAATGCCCGCAATTTCAATATTAACGAAGTAAAAGGTAATTAAAAAACACATTAGGGTACTTTTTGAAAAATCGGTTCATTAAAATGGCGTTTATGGTATGTTATTCTGTGCATTTAGCACTGTTCGTACAAAAGGGTTAAAGAGAATATAGAGCTAATTTTGAGAAAATTTTATTTTAAAATTGCCTAACATGTCAAGGGAAAGACATGTTCAACAACATGAAAAGAGTATTTACTTGTATTACTACTAAGCATTTGTATGAAAATACCGAACAATGACCATGAAAGATGATTGTGATAATTGCCCCGGGAATGTCTGGTTTATTAAGCTAACGGGTCTTATGATTTCTAATAAGTATATTCCTTTTTAAGAACTAAATGGACATTTTCAAAGCGATTTATTTTATTTCGAAATTTATATTTTCCATTTTATAAATTCCCATATAAATATTCATTAATAGTAATACAAAATATGACAAGATATACTTCAGTATTTGTTTATTTATTCAACATAACTGATCTTCTTAGAATACGGCTTAGATACTACTACATTTTTTAGAACTGGAATCATTTGAACATGTTGACATAAGTTGTAGCCCAGTTCCCAAATCAATAAGTGGCGACAATTTTAAACTCTGAACATTATCTGAAGCACTCAGCCGAAGTTACTAAAAGTCTTGAATTGCTTGCCTCCACCCCTCAAAAATATATTACAAATCGTAAATACATCCTTAGAAAGAGCTACAAGCAAATTTAATATTGTGCAACTTCACTTATAAACTGTATAAATTGCGAATAAAAAGTAGAAAGAAGAAGCGATATCTCACGACTGCTCTTTTATTTAAACTACGTTGCCAACAGTGGCTCTTTTTGCCAACTGCCATTTTCGAGAGAGAGAGGAAAGACTATGCGACCGTGACCAAGCTCACGTTTAGAAGAATAATAAGACCACTGTCGATGAGAGTTAGGTCAGATCGTTGACCCACTTTACTCCGATTATCTGCTCGGTAACTGCCATTGACACGAAGTAGTAAATGATTTAAGTACGTAATTATATCAGAATCGCTGTAATGCTTCAGATAACACGTCGACAGCCCTCGTGACTAACTCTGTGGGCAGCTGCTGATTTCCATCGGCTAGAAATAAGAGACATTACTCAGCTCACATTTCGAGTAATATGTTGGAATGGGGGATAACCTCTTGCCCAGCAAAGCAAGTAATGCCTGTATATCATACCCAGTTCTGTGAGGTGACAAGTGCAACATTAGGCACGGCACAATGGACCGAGAATGTCGAGTTCAAAGATAACCTAAAATAGGAACATTTTAAGATAATTACAAAAACATGTTTCGGAACTGCTCTATGAGGGATCATCATGAAATGTGTTGCTAAGATTAGCAAATTACGGACATATCGAAAATAACGTCATTTAATCTAGAACTTTAGCATCATACCGTGCAACTTAAAATATATTGTCCTGTTTTTTAATATTATTTTTTTAAGAAATATTTTATTTTATAAACCAAAAACATATTTCTGGTATCGACAAAAATATTCTCCTTAATAATAAAACGTCATTACTTAGAAAATGCATTTTCATTATATTTTCAAGTGCATTGAGAAAAATACGGATAATTGTAGAAACGGCAAACAAGCGGATAGATATTTCTGTCAAATCATATTTTTTAACAAATTATATTTTATAACAATGTCAAACTCTTTATAAAGATATTTGATGGCAAATAACACAGTTATCATTCTCTTAGTTTTAGCACATCCACACTGACATATTTACTTCTTTTTACCGCTTCGTGTTAGTAGAAAGAGAAAGGTATGTAATGCTGAATGGAAGTGTGTTCTTGGAGAAATTACTAAGCAATTTCTGAATGGCTGCGCCAAACGTTTGCCATTAGGTGACCGGGAGAGGTGACACAGGGTGTCAACTGTCGCGGCAATGCCTCTGATCTGGAGGTCTCAACGGTGGCAGGATTTTTGACACTATTTCGGCAGCTACATCGAATTCAGCCGGTGTATGAAGGCGAATTCTCGGGATTAGTTGCTATGATTGGTAGTTTTTCGAGGATTTTCGATCAACACCACGCGAATGCAAGAGTAGGTCGGGAGATCGGTCGAGAACTTCGAGATTGTTCCGGCTGGGGTGGTGCGTCGCTGGTGGAAGATATGAGGTTGAAGTAAATCCCGCTAGTCGACGGTAGGTTGGTGCCTGATCTCACGAGGCAGCGTGGAACATCACTGCCACCTCCACTACACATGCATACTACATGCACTATAATTACGGGACTAAAGACAGCCGTAAATGATCCCGGGAATCATCACTCAATCAATCCATCAGTGAATGAGATGCGTTGAATGACACCTCATTTGTCTCAACTGGTGGACTGAAACTGGTCTTCCCGTGAGTGAGGCGCAGACGGACAGAGGGGTAACTTGATTACTTCAGAAGGATGTGCCTCGGATGTATTCGGATCCATTTCGGTAAAATTACTTTTGTGGGCTCAATTAGAGGGATAATATTACGAAACCGTTACAAATATCGCGAGAAAGTATGTGATATTGTACAACCACTAGTTTATTT
This sequence comes from Gryllus bimaculatus, assembly GCA_017312745.1. Classification (NCBI taxonomy): domain Eukaryota; kingdom Metazoa; phylum Arthropoda; class Insecta; order Orthoptera; family Gryllidae; genus Gryllus; species Gryllus bimaculatus. The sequence goes on from BOPP01000132.1 coordinate 1,191,757, forward strand.
AGGTGTACATTAATAATTGTATTAAAAATCAAATAATCTACAGTAGTCACATGTTGGTCAATCAAGAAATTGAGCTTAAATCATTATCAAAACGAAAAGTTATTCAAGCCTATTAATTTTCACGTGCAAAACGTTTGTGATTTTTCGGTACCGTCATCTTTAAATATTGTTTAATACCTAGTTGTGGTTTTATTACTATGAAACGATTACTGTTTTATTAATACACGACTTTATCTTGAATGGGCTGCCCACATTAATTTGAAGACCGTTAAAAGTCGATAAAAAGCAGGTTATTTTCACAAATGCTTCAATGATCAGTGACGAAAGTGATAAAAAATACAAATCTTAAAATAAATTACCTGATTATTGTGGTGAATCACGGAAATAACAAATTTCAACTCTCTTTGATAGTATTAGAAGGTAATGTTCATCATAATAAAATCAAGGCAACAAGAATGGCGACAAGAGCCAGGACCGACCTATACCCTAGAGAGCAATACAAAGCGCAGCGTAAGCGACTTAGAAAAGAAATTATAAGGAGCAAAAGTAGAAGTTGGAAGGTACTCCTAAGACAGATTGATAATGAACGTTGGGGTATGGCGTACAAATGACAAATTACTGTATGTATCTCCTGTGGCCAAAAACAGCCGTACCGTCAAACCAAGTCTCTTTCCGAAATAAATTCTTTTCCACTTTTCTTGCTTTTTGATTCCGTGAGATATTTCCTAATCAAATTCAATCCTTCTGAAGTTACGAAGTTATTGTACATGAAATCATTATCGTTTTTAATAATGTTATTTTTATTACATCCTTTAATAAATTAAAACTTCAAATTACGGATCAATTGTAAAAATTTGTTATATAAAAAAACAATAATTAGGTTTTCTCTTTCATATGCCTGCCCTAGGTGTAATGCCTCTTCTACCAAAATTAACAAATTTCAAATAATTCAAAATAATCTCCTTCGCAACATTTGATATCTTTCCTAGTTTATATCATAACACAGATTTACAGAGAACTTAAAATTGTTTCTTTCAAATCGTTTATACTTAACTTGACTAAAAGTTTCTAAAACAAATGATCAACTTTACCCATTTTTCAAACTTTTACATTAGGTCAAAATTATTTTCCTCATCCTGGACTCCGCACGTTTTCCAAAAAACATTTTTAATCGTCCATAAATTAAAACTTGTTTTATTTTATTGCCTCTGAATAAAATGTAATGCAATTGAACAGGTAGCAAATATTTTTTTTAAATTCTCTTCTTGCAGTTGCGCCATCAAAGTTTTATAAATACCCAGTTTTTCTTTTTGCAAGAAAACAAAATCACTCACTCTTGTCTCTTTCTTTTTCTCCGCTTCTTCAAAATTGTGAAAGTGGCACAGGCAGCTGCAACTGTTGACACATTCTAACCTCAAACTGCTTGCAGCTGCTTATTCAAGATGGCTGCGCCGGAGAACATCGAGAGACATTTATATCAAGTGTAAACAGCAAGGAGATACTTTTCCGGAGATATCTCAGGAACCAACTCTCCCGTGTGTTAGGAGACTCGCGTTTCGGGAGATAATTCGAACCGTGTAAAGCCGTCAGAGAGAGTTTATCTCCGTGACGTCATGAAGTTAGGAGACTTTGTCTCTGCGTGTAAACCCACCTTTACGACAGACGAATTGCGGAAAGAAGTGAAGAATATGAAAGGGAAGACACCAGGCATGGATGGGATCCCCACCGAAATATTAAAATTAGTGGTAAAAGTATATCCAGAATGTCTTCAGGCAGTCTGTAATAGATGCCTTAAGGATGGGAAATTTTACAAAAACTGGGAGAAACAAAAGCTTATACTCCTCCGGAAGGTAAGAAACCGTTGGAACAGACATCTGTGTCTATAGACCACTGTACCATCTTGATACTATGGGCAAGCTATTGGAGGAGCTAATACTCTCAAGACTTTCAAGACAAGAAGAATAAATAAGCTTTTCTCATAGACTATATTGATTTCAGAAAGGTTGTTCGACGATGGATGCGATTTTAGAAGTATTTCGCATAGCAGATGCAGCTAGAAATGGAACTGGGAGGAAGAAGGGATTCTGTGCACTGGTAGCAATTGATATTAGAATCGCCTTCAACTAAACCAGGTGGAAGTACATCATGGAAGCGTTGGTTGAAAGGGGGATACCTGAATATTTGTTAAGGATCATCGAGGACTACCTTTATGAAAGAACGATAATTCATATGGATAGCATCAAGATTGAAGAAAATATGACGTGTGGAGTTCCACAAGGGTCCAGACTTAGTCCCTTTTTATGGAATGTACTGTATGATGGCATATTGAGTATTAACCTTTCAAGAAATACGCATATTATAGGATACGCGGATGATAAACTAATAATAAGTCATAGTGATGGTATTGAGGTGCTTGAACTAAGAGTGAATGAAGCACTCTATAGAGTTAAAAGATGGCTGGACAGGCGACTTCTTCAGATAGTAGGAAAAACTGAAGCTGTTTTAATTACCGATCGGAGGGCTTTTCGCTTTCCCGATATTCGATTGGGAGAAGAGAGAATAAATTGGAAGCGCTAATTAACATATCTAGGGGTTGAGATAGACAGTAGACTTAAATTTGAGCCACACATAAGTGTGATGGCCTTGGGAAAACAGGTTATGAGAAATAAGTATGCTCAAGTACAATGACGAATGGCCCTGAGGGTGGAGACTGCATACCGTACGGTGTCCATTTGCGCAGTGTAATACTTGAGTTGCTGCTTGCTAGGCTCCGCTTGCACTCACAATGATATAGGCAGACAGGGCGTCGCAGTTAAAGCAGCAAAAGCATATCACAAATTAATTTAAAAGTTTATGGTTCCATTGGAGCTAAGTCCCTTCAAAGACTGCAGGATGGTGGATCAGCACCAATGAAAATGAAAGCCAGAATATGTTTTAGCAAATGTCAAGCAAGAGTCCATTACTAACACAGAATGAAGTTACACAGAAAACAAGTTACATCAAATGATATGGAACCTCCCGTCCAAGTAACGGTGTTACACGAGGCAGATGTCACGTAGGCCACAATGGTCAAGCCACCCCCTTTCATGACCGCCGACCCCTTGAAGCACCCTGACGATGAGGCCACCCTAACGAAAGTAACTGCTATAGACAGAGGTCACGTAGGATACAGTAACGGAGCCACCCCTTCCATGACCGCCGACCCTTGAAGCACCCTGACGAATCAGGCACCCTAACGAAAGTACTGTATGACAGAGGTCACGTAGGATACAGTAACGAGCCACCCCTTCCATGACCGCTGACTCCATAAAGGAGGGCACCCTGACGAATCAGGCACCCCTAACTAAAGTACTGCTATAGACAGAGGTCACGTAGGACACGGTGACGGGCCACCCCGCGAGGACCATGACTAAAACTCCCCCCCCCGACCTACGAGCCCTAGCTTTTGATTGTAATGACGCCTCATGCCAGCACACGCGGAGTAAGTCACGTACGCACTGGTATTTAAGCTCTGCGCCCATGTTCTAAACAAGTCAGATCAGCCACTGTCTCGCCTGCCGTGCGGTTGCTCGTCACGAGGTGGCCGAGGTCATTCTCGCTTGTAACTTGTAACTGTTTTTCAGTATCTATTAAATATTTGTATACGAATCGAAGTAAGTTATTTCTGAGGAAACCTCCGATCCGTAACAACGGTAGCTCAGAGAGTCCCCCGGGCGGGGCCCGTGGGCGTATTTTATAGTACTCAGGGCTTTGTTCATCATACGCTTCCACGGGTGGCACGTGGCCTTCCCTTCCCCAAACATGACGTGGCCCACAAAGGCGTCGAAACGCCTCTCTTTGCTGATGCCTCTACTTCGGACATGTCGGTCCGTCACCTTAAAGGCTTACTCAGCTGCGGGCTGCTAGCGGGTGGCCTCATGTCGCAAGAACCCACGTATTTATGTTAGTGGATACTTCCCAGTGGAATGCGTCATGATCAAAGCTCCTATAGAATATTAAAAGTATGATTACAATTATTACAGTTACAATCATTACCAGTTACAATCATTCAGCAGTGCTAGTGTTGGCAGATCCCGCCCATCGATCTGATAGCTATGGGAAGGAAAAGGACGTACTCCGCCTTAGAGGAAGCTCGACAAGTGAACAGCCATCTCCCTCCTAAAGAAAGAGAGAGACTAGAGTATTAACCTTTTAGCTACGGAGTTTTTTTCCTTTTGCACTCCGTGCGGTACGGACTTCTTTAAATAGACGAAGTTGCTTCACCCCAGTGAAGGTTTAACTTCGGCGAGTGATGACAGCTACCCTTCCAGTGTTGAAAGTCCTTCTTGATAGAGATTTAAAGGGATTAACTGAGTAAGACAGTATAACCTTTTCCTCTGCAAAATTAAGTAATATTATTTTGGGCAATGATACTCTTTCTTATTTTATTTACTTTTTTCATTCTTTACGCCACCCTTCCCGTCTGCACAACGTTGCATTTCATAATAACAATGCCTTAATTTTTAGAATATTTAGCAAAAGCAAAACGCGACTGCGATCGCCCATGAGTAGCGTGAGCCGAGGCGGGTTTGTTTGGATTATGGTGTGTGACGGGAAGTGGTACACAGTGAAGCGTTACATATAAGTACAAGGGACTAAAGAAGAAGGCTCCCTAACAAAAGAGAAGCTTTGTTAGGCTGAAGAGATATTTGTATAGCACCAGGACGATGGTTTATACCAAAACAATAAACTATTAAGACATTGCAAATAATACAAAACAATATATAACAAAATATAAAATCAATAAATTTATTGCATTGCTATAAACATGAGTTTACCCCATTGTTACCTCTTACTGTAGAAAAATTTATTTCTGGCACAATTGAATTATTACCTATGAAATTAATGAAATATATTATGGAACTAATTAGTGAATGTTATACGTATATGCCATGCGACAACCAAATTCCTTTATAAACTGGAAACACAAATCATTTATTCTGTTCTTAGTGTGGTATGTGATATTACTATTATTATTACTATTATTGTTATTATTATTATTATTATTATTATTATTATGATATTCGAATTGCGTCTCCAAGCGAAGGTTGTCTGGCGATCAATATTCCCCTATGTCTCACGAGCTGCGGCGCACTGTAAAAGGAAGAAATATCAGAGGAGCCCACGCTCGCTCTTCCTGCCGCAAGACCGTACTCCATCAACACATCCCTGCCTGATAGCGTAGTCCGGAGCTCCGATGCGTGAGAATCGGACCACCGCGGCTTGCCATCCATCAGCAAGCGATAGATAATCGCCGACGCGCGCCTCTGGAGGTCAAGCCAAAAGTATCCCGTTCGTACGACTGGGTTGAAATGCTCTGGGAAACCTCTTTCCCATTCGTATTTAAAAGGTCAGATTGTCGAGAACTCGACTATTGATACTCGAGAAAGGATGAACGGATTTATCTTATCTTGGTTTTGAAATGTTCGTTTTGAAATGCATAAAGTTCAAATTCGCGTGCGCGTTGGAGGATCTTATGTTAGTGTGTGTGTGTGTGTGTGTGTGTGTGTGTGTGTGTGTGATATTTTGTGATAGTGACACACTACTGCTAAATGAGCGAGAATTTTTCTCAATTTACGATGCCAAGAAGAAGACGACCTGACTTAGGTCGTCGCAGACAATCAAATGTGCGAAGAGCTACCTCACCGCACTAACCGCACTGATGACCAGAAAGAGACAGGTGAAGAAAATAGTCGTATTGCTAAGTCAGAATTGCGTTCTTTAGTGATTGACAATGTAGTAGATAGGCGTAGAATGCAACGAGTTCGTGCACATCAAACACAACAGCAAGCTAGACATTATGAAATTGAGCGAATCCGCAGACGGAGTGCTCTTGTGATTCTTGAACGAGCTGCATTCCACTATGATCCGGCAATTGATTATTGTTCCGATAACTCGGTAACAATTGGGGAAATGAAAATAATTTGTAAATATTATAAGGCGTTAAAATACACCGATGAATGAATGATACACTGATGACTGGATTATGTTGAGCTGGAGGAAAAATAAAATTGCCACAATTGGTCCCACCACCAGATCCTTTACGCTCTTTAGTTTCTGGGATTGGAAATGATTCTAAGCACTTCTTGGCCAACATTCAGAAATATAACAGCTGGTTCCAGATGACATCATTTGGCGCTACACATATTATACAGGACAATTTCGTGCCCACTTTCAAGGTATTATTCCAGAATAAATTTTTATAATATTCAAGTTTGTACTAAAATATATATCGGAAATAATTAATGGACAAATTTTTAAAAATTACAGATACAAGGACAAATTTATCATTTACTGCGAACAGTTACCACTACCTGATGCAGATCATCAATTTTTACAAATTTATTTTATGGGCAATTCAGATGCGGAAATTGATAATAGTTGTGCTCACAATCCAACAGTGATGAGAACTATTGTCCAAGAATTACAAATGTTTCTTTCTCAGAATAACAATTTAGTAAACATGTTCAAAATGGCATTGGATCGTATGCCATCTGATAGCCATAATATTATCATTCGAGTTGACAAAACACCTACCGGTGAACACACAAGGAGGTTTAATTCACCTACCATTGATGAAGGGGATGTCATTGTGGGAGAAAATTTACAATCTAGAGATATAGTGCTTCATCGTCGGAATAGTGATTGAAAACGTGTATCTGAAACACACAGGAGGTATGATACACTACAATATCCTTTGATCTTCTGGCAGGGGGAAGATGGATACTATTTTAATATCAAAATGGTAAATCAAGTAACAGGTAAATAAATTGAACAATATTAAATAATATTTTTAAATTCAATTCATCTAAGTAACAATTTAAACATTTATCATTTTTGATTGCAGGTGCTGAAACCAACAAAAAAGTTATTGCCATGAATTTCTACTCATACAGACTCATGATCCGTCAAGGTGAAGTAAATCATATTTTGATGTGTCAACGACTTTTTCATCTGTTTGCAGTTGACATGTATGTCAAAAATGAGACTGAACGGTTGACATATCCGTTTGAACCAACGACGGCTACGATCAGAGGAATACATTCATCTCCGCGATGCTATAAATGCCGATGGCAATGTGAATAATGTAGGAAGAATGACAATTTTGCCAGCCACTTGTATAGGAAGCCCACGCCACATGCATGAATATGCTCAGGATGCTATGTCATATGTTAGGCATTATGGCAGCCCAGACTTATTTGTTACATTCACATGTAACCCAAAATGGTCCGAAATCGAGAGGGAATTACTACATAGCCAAACACCAGTTGGTAGACATGACATAACTGCCAGAGTTTTTAAACAACAATTAAAATCTCTCATGAATTTCTTAATAAAGCATTGTGTGTATGGCCGAGTACGTTGTTGGATGTACTCTGTAGAATGGCAAAAGCGTGGATTGCCACACGCGCACATTTTAGTCTGGTTAGTGGACAAAATAATGCCAGATGAGATTGATTCCATAATTTCAGCTGAAATAGTTGAGCCAAAATTGCACGCAGTAGTTACCAAATACATGATACATGGACCTTGCGGACTTTTCAACTATAATGCACCCTGTATGTTCGACGGCAAGTGTTCCAAGAGATACTCAAGAGACCTGCTTGCTGAAACCATAACGGTAAATGATGGATACCTATTGCATCGTCGGCGATCAAATGCGGACAATGGGCGATCAGTAGTTGTGAAGGTAAGAGGACAAAATGTTGATGTAGACAATCGTTGGATTGTGCCATACTCGCCAATATTGTCCAAAGCTTTTGAGACTCACATCAGTGTGGAATATTGTAACTCTGTGAAGTCGATAAAATACATATGTAAATATGTAAACAAAGGTAGTGATATGGCTGTCTTCGGTGTAACCAATGCAAATGATGAAATATCACAGTACCAGATGAGTCGCTATGTAAGTAGCAACGAAGCAATTGGGCGTATCTTTTCATTTGCTATCCATGAAAGACACCCTACAGTAGTTCATTTGGCAGTCCATTTAGAAATTGGGCAACGAGTTTATTTTAATGAATATAACGCGGCAGACAGGGCGGGACATCCGCCGTCGACAACATTAACCAGTTTCTTCACAGTCTGTCAAACTGATGATTTTGCTCGCACTTTGCTGTATGCTGACATGCCACGCTATTACACATGGAACGCATCATCGAAATCGTGTCAGCGTCGAAAACAAGGAACACAAGTTGAAGGATTTCCAAATGTAATTGCTTGAGACTCTCTGGGTCGCATCTACACAGTACATCCAAATAACGATGAATGTTGTTATTTGCGGTTGTTGTTGGTGAATGTTCGTGGTCCGACATCGTTTAAACAACTGAGAACAGTTAATGGACAGCTGTGTGCGACTTGCCGTGAGGTATGTCAACTATTACATTTACTTGAGAACGATTCGCACTGGGATGATACGCTCAAGGATTCCGTAATATCTTCATCGCCGCATCAAATTCGTACATTGTTTTCTATTATCATATCAACATGCTTCCCTTCGAATCCAAGAGATTTGTGGGTTAAGTATAGAGATGACATGTCTGAGGATGTTTTGCATCGTGTGCGCAGTCAAACTTTGAATCCTACACTACAAATGACTGAAGAAATTTACAATGAGACATTGATCATGATAGAAGATATGTGTTTATTGATGGCAAATAAAGTATTGTCGTGTTTGGGAATGACAGCACCCAATCGTAATATGCACGATGCATTAAACCACGAGTTGCACAGAGAAAAGCAGTACGACAATGAAGCAGTGGCCGAAACAGTTTGTACAAATGTTCCACAATTAAATCAACAAAAAAGAATTGCGTACGACACTTTGATAGAAGCTGTGAACAGTGGATCCAGTGGAAAACATTATGAATAGCCAGTATTTCAGAAAAACTCTGTTTTCTAAGTAAGCAACATGATGTGTCGAAAATAATAATAAAACTTCATGCTTTATTAAAAAAAATGCTTTTTTATTAAATACGGATTCGATTTGTTTGTTTTAAAATCATTTTATACAAAAGTTTAGGTCTTTGATTTATCGTTGAGGCAGTACGAAGTCTGCCGGGTCAGCTAGTCGGGAGATACTTTTAAATCAAATGATTTCACTATTACCATCACAATTGCAGAAAAAACGTATTACTTGGAATTATGAGACAGCTGATGAAAATCACAATGTGACCGAAGGAATAATGTCGAAATACCCTGGTGAGACATTCTGGAGGTTATCTTTTCATTTTCGATTTTTATTAATAATTAATAACTAGCGAAGTTTGAATATATATCATTTTAACATTTAATCCACTAGGCAAGGGTTATACAGCAGAGATATTTTTTAAAATTGAACAATATTATTTTTTTAATAGAACTGTATACCCGTGGATTTTTGAAGTGAAATTAATAGATTATTTGAAGAGGAATACAATGCTCTCTTTGTTGTTAATAACCTAAAGAAATATGGAGTAAGCAACATTTTTTTTGCTTGATTTGAAATTATGAAAAGTTGTTTGTGGGGGCAATTTTGCCTTGGAGAAGCCCGTGCAGCGATGGATTTTGGGACACTTGGCCTTCAGACCCTTGGGCTGAAGTGGAAGCAGCGCGATGGGATGGATGCGTGAATACTGTAATCGGCAGGAAGAACATAGAATCGGACATCAATGTTAAAAGAATCAATCGTCGAAAACAACAATATAAGAAATTAACAGCATAAGAAAGAAAATATTAAAGATCATTTTAAGGCTTAAGAAGCACTGACCTTGATTTGTAAAAGCGACAGAAACAAGCCAGCATTTTAGAACATTTCAAGAAGAAGGGAAAGGATTCAATAGTTAAAGGTGTTTTACAATAATATCTCAAACAGGTGTTTCGGGCGATAATTAAATGTATTAGAATAATGCAATATCTTACTACTTTCTGTAATAATTATTATTGAAGTAATTTTATGGTTTATGTTTTATGTTTTTGCGTCCATAATTATCACTGTAATGAAACCTCAAAATTGTAAAACCTTAATATTGTTATTGTAAAATGTAAACAATTGTATTTATTTAGTCGCTAATGACGTAGTTGATGATGCGACTTATAATAAGTTTAAAAAATAATATCTCGGGATAATTAATCAGATCAAAGTTTGGCACTAAGGTTCTAAGATTCTTTACTGTTAATCTACTTTCTCCTGAGTTCATTACTGTAACAAATATATAAAAAGTAATCAAAATTTGTGTTGTAGAACTTCTCTCCTGAAATATATTATCATCACGACTGTTGCCCCACAATTTTACAAATATGTCAAGACAAATTTTGAACAAAGAAAATTCAAACCAATTCTTAGGGCAGGAAGATGTGTTAAATTGGCCTACAGTTTCACCAGACTTCACCATTTATGACTACCACTCATTTTTCATAATTTACTTTTTTCATGTTACAAACATAAGATATACAAACTTTTAGAATTTCGTTGGTCAGTCACAAAAGCTTTGTGTTCTCTCTCTTGTATCTGCTTGTTAGTCTGTGCAACAGAGATTGTGAATGTATTGCGTTTGTACCGACTCCAATCTCACAGGTATACCCTTGATTTCGGTACTTTTGAATAAATGTAAATAGAAATAATAATTATTATAATAATAATTACACTGCAGATAACTGTGGCTACATGCATAAAGGGTAAAAATCATAATTATGATTTACTTTTTAGTTTACGAGATAAAACTTTCCCCAATGTTACCAGTAATTGTAGCTCACGTCATGAAAATTCAAGTGTCCCTCACATCGTTTCGCCTCTCTCCCTGAAGCATTGCCGTGGGAGACGCCAGATCTGTGCAGGATCTGCGGTCGCTTCCGATGACATACGAGGGTCTGTGTTATTGCCTTCCGCTTACGGAGTTAGGAGAGGTGTCACAGTAGGAGCGGATCCAGCCGATTATTTTTCGGGAGGTGGGGGTATATTTTTGTAAATAATAAATGTATTTGTTATTATATTGTATATAATTTAGAGATCCACCAGATGAACTCATTAAAGCATGTAAACGTCGTTTTGAGATCAAAAATTGAGTTGTAGGATAAAAGAGTTTGTGCGTATACTCCGCTCATTCTTTCCGGTATTTGAACTCGGAAGATCATAGAGCAAGGTGGAATATTAACAGAAAACCTTAGAAGTAAAATATATCTAAAATAAGAAGTGAGGAGATGGAATAATGGTTATATATACAGAATTAGTTCCTTTTTTTAAAAACCAGTTCCAAATCGGGATCGATTTTTTGAGTATTGTCTCAAACAATTTTAAGATCGTATTCGAAGGCAGACGGAAATATGTGAAAAAGATTATGTACTACGCACCGTTTACCTCAGTCAGTAATAGTAGTATAGCATCTCTAATTTGGTATCTGTGGAAAAATAGACAGATGCAAAGAGACGTAAGCCGAAACCGACTGTCTGGCTTGCGCATCCCGCAAGTTCCGCCTGCTCCGCCGGGGCTGGCCGCACGCCGCCTGGCCTGGTCGTGCCCCCGCGCTGACAGAGGGCGCACAACCAACGGGTGGGTGACGCAACGGCGAAAAAGGGGAAGGGGGGCGAGGTGTTTTCGTAAATTTCACTCTACGCTCCTATTCGTCCGATTTACATGATTGTCACGGCGTTGGATTCAGGAAGCATGTCGCCATCGCGCTATAAGCCCACATTTTTAATTTTTTTCTCGGAAGTTTGAGAACTAATTTCAAGTTCGAGTTTTTGCTACATTTTTGAGAAAAGGGCGTCAAATGCCGTGTACAGATCGAAAATCGGACCATTGGTTCAGATGTTATCGGTAAAGTAAATTTTACTTATTTTGGTGCTGCCAAGTGGTGGCCACAAATTGTACTAGTGTCGGGACATTTAGCCTTAACGCGCGCCGCTGCCGCCCCGCCGCCGCCGCCCGAATGCAGTAGCGAAACATCGCGGACCGCTCAGGCGTCGCGTGGGCCAGGACGAATACCAGGCAGTAGCCGCAAGGAGTAGGCTTGACGGCCAATGACTGAGTAAGCGCCCGAACTCGAGCCTTGGACTCACGTCGGGCCGAGGCGCAACCACTGTGCCGTGAGGGCGAGGAGGCAATGCAGCCGATGACCGCGCGAAGTCAGGGCCGCGCTCTCGCCTGACCGCACTGCAACAGACGGCCAGGGGAAAGAACCACTGCTTGCGTCACCGGGATCAGAACGCCGTTCTGCCACAAACGGCGAGCACAAGGATAAGTAGTATTTAGGAAATACCTGTTTATAACGAGAGACCTCACCTCGAATGCATCGATATGAAATCCACTTAAAAAAAAGGAGCTATGCGTTTTTAAACCTTTTATGCTCACTGTATCACTGGAGATACAATATGTTTGCTTTACGGTAACGTGATTTTGTTTTATGAAATAACTTGGTCTCGCTACGCATGTATACTGTGGCAGTCAGTATTCGTTTCCCGACAACAAATGTTGTGGAATATACTTCTGGCGAAAATGCATGTGACAGTATTTGTTGAATTTTTTTGAAGTGTCACGCTGCATTACTTATAGTCAATGTTTTGTGAGTAATAGCGATTTCTCTTCTGCAAACTTTTGAGAGGTAGGAAACAACATAATAATTGGGTATTTTAATTATTGAGAAAAAATTGGGGAATCAGTGCATTACAGAAGGGTTAAACTTTCGTGTATCTTCTAAGATACATAGGGCATAGACAGAACGTACCAAAGGATTGTACGTAATATCGTTTTACGGTAATATGACTCTTCTAGAAGGGGAAATTACAAAACTTTTGTAGTTGCGAGATGGTTACTCATCTTTCTCAGACATTGTTGATGATGTCTGATTTTTAACAAAACGTTTCTTCCATGTACAAGAATTAGAAAAACGCTGATCATTAGGAAGACGATGATCGTCAAGGACAAATGCAATATAAGTGTGGTGAAGTAAACATGAAATGCAATATAAACTATTCTAGATAGCCTTCTATGATTTGAATTGACATTATTTATTATTGATATTATTTTAGCTGTTATTATTTATTATTACGATACTCAAGCACCTGTTCATACGAATGAAGTGATGAAACTAACCCCTTTCTCTGAATACAATGTACTTGCCAACAATCACAAATCCAAACCAAAGTGACTCCAAGAGCTCCCTTGATTTGAAGAAAGCAACAAGTGACACTACGAACAGCCTTGCGAATCTTTCATGCCTTTACCAATGGACCTCCGTCAAGTTGCAACCCCCACTTGTTCGAAATTCAAAGAAGACTAAGCCTAATAATTTTAGTACGTAAGTTAATGTTACTAATTTTCTAACACTTTAAAAATTTTGTACTCAACTATAAACAATTAAAAACCGGGGGGTGCCAATGAAGCACTTTCACACACATTTTCTGATTTGTTTAAAACATATAGAGTGAAAGGTAAAGGAGAATATTAATGCAGATTAATCATAGTGAACTTTTACATGTAATATTCAACATTTTATCTAGTCCCGCAACTGTGATATTACAGTCTTAAAAACACGAAAAATTGCGAGTGGCTCTAAACAAAAGTGTCCGCCACTGCATCCCCTTATCGCCAAGAAATTCCAATTTAACTAGTCTATATTATTCTAACATGTATGTACTAATAACTACAACAAAATAAATAATTTCGTTCTCAACTATAAAACATGAAAACCGGTGCCAATAAAGCAATTTTCTCGGTGAATTCACGAGTTTTAAACACATTTTAAGTCAAATTGCAAGATTGAAATTCACAACGCAGTTTAATAATATAATGAACTTTTACATATAATAATTTCAAAATTTTATCTAGTCCCGTAACTGAGACTATTACAGTCTAAAACACGAAAAATTGCGAGCGGCCTTAAAACAAAAGTGTCCGCCACTGCATCCTCCTTCGCAGAAATTCCACTTTAACTAGTCTATATTCTTCTAACATATATGTACTAATACTGCAACAAAATAAATAATTTCGTGCTCAACTATAAACAATTAAAAAACTGGTGCAATTGAATCACTTTAAGCGTAATTTCTGATTTTTTAAACTCGTTTTCAGTCAAAATTTAATTTTGAAATTTAGACTGCACTTTGGGACTATGGTTGTGTTTTAGTATAATAATTTAATAATATTTTTTTATTATAAGTAAACAAATTGCATTTTTTCATTTTATTAATGAGTGAAATCTCAAAATAGATATGCTATGAACACCTGTTTTTAACCTAAAGATCTGCAATGTCATATGTTTATGGTTAGCAAAAATTAAGGATGACAACTTTATTTGTTCTTCGGCAATTACTCTAATATCATAGAAAATTCTCCCTTCCACTTCCAATACAATTTTGTCTCAAATATTTTATGTATAAAACTTCAAAGTCGACAATATTCCTTTGATTTATAGGTGACCATATCCAGGTTTGAGGTAATCATATCCAGTGCTGTTTTGTTTTAAAAATCTACGTCAACATAATGTCAATTTTAAATCAAGAGTATTAGTAAAGCAGATATTAATAGCGGGCTCCTGGCAATTCCAGTCGCCTGCTATGATCAGCCCGGTACTTCCTTGCTAAAGAGAAGCGTATAAATATTTGATTGCTATTCAGGAAAAAGTGTGTCATTGTTCCTTCAAAAACAATTTCCTTTCCCAGGTACACAATGGAAAAAACAAGTAAAAGCATGTAGATATTAGTAGGCTTCTTCTGCAATTCAGTTACTGCAATTATCGTCGGGCTTACTTCCCTATAAAGAAAAAAAAATGATACTGTTAATACTATTTTTTATAAGTGTGTTCTCGTTTCCAAAGATATATTTTCTTTTGACAAGGCACAGAAATGGAATTACAAAGCCAAAGCGTGATTAATAGGCGGCTCTTTGCATTGCAGTCGATGCAAGGATTGTCGAGCTACTTCTATAAAGAAGGAAAAAATTATGATATTGGAATACGTAGTCGTTAAAAATGTTTTTTTATTGCTTCAAAAGGATTTCATTTGTCCAGGAACAGAAATAGATTTACAGCCGAAATGTGTATACGTATGAGTTTGTACTCATGGCGGACGCTACAATGATAGTTCAGGCCACTAATTTATTGAGCTGAAGCTGAATGAATAATGAGCCAAAAATATTATATTGTCTGCAATATTGCGCGAAAATACTATAAAAGTGTTTTAAAAAAAATTACAAGACCTTTAATGAAAGAACTCGGATATATTGAAAAAAAAGATATTTGTAAAGGATTAAACCTGCTTATCTTCAATTTTGTAGTCAGTAGAGAAGACGCCGAGAAAGGAATTCAAAAGTTTCAATTATTCGAAATTGAGAGATTAACGGAAAAAATATTACCGTATGCACACAATTTAAAAGATATTTCACCTCTAAGCTACTAAATTTAAGTGCGAAAGATGGATCTGTTTTTGAGCGAAAATTAGTAAAAAGGCTTTATAGTAATGTACCCCAAATTTAAAGAATATGGGGTTTTTAAATATCAAAATTTCGAATCGAGCCAGGTGGGAGTGCGTTTCTTCAATTCTAAGCAAAAACCCTACGTATAGTTGCCTAATTGTGATGTTCACAGAAGGACAGACTGTGAGGACGACGTCTGTTGTGCCCGTCAATTGTATTTCGATATCAAGAACCCATTTTATTCTGTGCTACACCACACTATTTAGAGAACTTTTTTTCTTACTTTAACACAACTGATTTATCCACTTTTCGTATTATAGCCCGGCCAATGAATTTTTTTAATCTGCTCGAAAAGCTCACCGTTTATATCGCGCGATTACATAGCTAACTCCTATACTACGTATATTACTCCGATATTGATGTAGACGGAAAGTAAAAAGCGAATCAAACTCTATCGACATTTGTATCGCGATGTCCGTTAATTACCATACCCACTTATCACAAAATTGGAAAAAAGCAGTGATTTCAGGGAAATTTGTCTAATTAACGGACTAATTTATACCCAAATTAAAAAAATTGTCTACCGCATGCACAACTTTTAATATTCAACACTAAAAGTGGGTACGCTAACTTCAATGTTAATTAGCATACACACACAAGAAAATGGCATGAACAAAAATCTATATACAACCAAAATCGTGTTCTAATTAAGAAACTATTTGATCCGGAAATTAAACATTTTGAAACATGCAGAACATCTAAATAGAATTCAACATTTCAAATTCAACCTATAATATTTCAACATTTTCAATATCTCTTCAACGACTTATTATTTTATAAAACCCTAGAGGGCATTATTTATACGTCCCGAATGTGGACAAGGAGCGCATTTCTGAAAACACTATGAAATTTTGAACGGAATTTAAAGCACAAAGTGAAATATTGGCATAGTTTTTGAATATGGCCGGTTAGTTGTCTAGAAGATGTAAAGATTTAACGACCGTGACCTGTCCAAATGTTCGAATTTCAACATGCGTCAGATTTTTTCAAAATAGTCCTAGCACGAAATATAATGGAGAATACACGGTGATAATAAATTCCATCAGAATGCCAGTTTTTCACGAATTCGAATTCTTCGAAACGAAGGTGATTGCATGAAATATTTAATTGTAAACTTTTTGATACTGAACATGTTCCTTTATTACTTAGAGATATTCTTATCATGTTTTCAAAATCAAAGAATATTGTTACATTATAATTTCGTTGCACATCTCCGGCTGATCATAGTTTAGAATCTACGCGCGCGTCAAATTTGGCCTTTTTCAACTTTTTTATGCTTAAATAAGCGTTTTTGATTAAACTCTCTTGAGGCACAAACCTGACGAAGTTGAGCGTGGTGCGCGCCCCGCGTCCGTCGACGTGTGGTTGTTGACAGGAGCGGTTTTGCGGCACTCTTCTGTGATCTCGCCGCTTTGTTACGAGGGGGAAGCCGCCTATGCGTGGGCTCGGGGGACCAGGCGGCTCTCCGCCGCGGTGTGGGGGTCGGTCAGCACCTGGAGTGGGAGAATTTGCCCACCCTGGCCGCGATTATCCGGGACCCTGGGCTCCTTTTGGGCTCGAGCCGCCTTGGTTTGCGCAGGGGCGGCAGGCCAGCGACTGCGGCGCACGGCTGCCGGCAGCTCGGGTTCGCGGACGAAGGGGGCAGGAATGGAAGGGGCGAGTCTGGCGTTTTTACAACACAACGCCCCAAGTCTTTTTGTAACTGCATGGGTGTGGCATTTGGGGCGCGGCTGCCGTTTCGCCTCGGAAAATCGTCAACCACAGAATGACAGCAACGAGAAATTGGGTAAAAAAACAACAATGGGCCATTTTTTGGAAAGTTTTGAAAAATATCAAAGGCTAAGATTACTTCCAGAAATCAAACAACAACTGTTTGAAATTTAAGAACTCCGAAACACAGCTACAGTAATTTGGATATGAATTTTGAGAAATCGGCTGAAGCGGTAAACGTTAGCGTTGTTCACAGACAAGACGGGCCGTCAATCGACGTTTTTGACATGACATTTGCCGTCAATCGAGTTATATTTGCTGATAAGACCCGACAAACAGGATTTTGGCTTCACTATGGTTTAGCAGATTTCCCCCCCACCACATTTATCACTGCTTTTCAAAGATTTTTTTTACAGGGGCTCCTGTAATAAGGGGAATTCTGCCGGAAGCTCGAACGGTCAATTTTCGCAAGCATAACATACTCTCTACTGCATAAGTGAACGAGAAATTAACTAGTGTTGCAACGAATGCCACAGACTTTCCCGTATTAGTTTATATTTCTTTGCCTCGCTGAGCCTTACTGGATTACCACAATTTCCAGCCCATGCATAAAGATTCTTCAGTAAACAAAAGAAATAGAGCCAATTATGCGTTATGTCGTCTGGCTAGAGTACTTTAGCTTCCCCTACGGTAAAATTAAAGAAAAAATTTGGACGCCGTTGTTATTGCAAACTAAGCTAATTCAACACAGTGTAACTAATGTGACAACGACCACATTATGTTTCTTAAGCGTTTTTACCTACTAGGTCCAAATGAATACAAAAACATGTTGTGCAGTTATTTAAGAAACAATTGTTTACAGAAAATTAAACGTTGCCTATGTTTGGAGCAATTTTTTCAAACAAACTACTCATATTTTCATAAAATTAGACATGATATTAATTAAAGCTTTATTTTGCATAAACACTTCATTAAATATTTATTACAATCATTTAAAATACGTGAGCTTACAACATTCTCTTAAGATTATATGCTTTTTATTGCAGATGACACCAGTTCTCTTAATTATTGCTATACTATATCGGCGATCAAAAATATAAACAAAAATTGTTGCGCCGTCGTTTAAAAATCAAACAACACTTTAGCAAAGGAACTTAAGCAAAATACAATAATATTTGCAAATTACTTACAATAATATTGCAGATTCCCACCAGATGCTACAATTTCTTCCAGGAGCAATAAATGGTAATTAAACTCTGTCACTTTGCCCCAAAAGTTCGAAGAGGTGCATGCTACTGTATCCCTCACGAAAATAAACGACCCCCAAAGCTTTCTAGCAAAGTGTAAGGTTAAAAATAATATGTTATTAGACGTTCTACATGGTTTAAATATTGGCGGTATAAAATCTAGTCTCTAAAATCGAAATTATTTATTTTTAATGTCGAAATTTAAATCGAAATTAATTATTATGGATTTTGTGGCATTGTATATAATTAGTATGTTAGAAAGAATTAGGACTGATTCTTCTCGTGGAGGGCTGACATGAATCCAATTAATAATTATGAGGAGCCGAGACGAAGTGTGTCATGGCAGAAATTTGGCCAGATTCACACCTTTCCCCAACAGATCCCCTCTGGGGTAAAATCGACCTGATCAACCACTGTGAAGAAAGAAAGGTAACCCAGAGACACCCTTCAGACGTGACAGCATTGACCCTTGACCGGTTTTTGATGCCAAGCGGAAGCGTTGTCGGAAATGTCAAGATCTTGGCCCTTGGACGTTGACAAATATACAAAATGTTAAGTATTCCTTTCATTTCAAAGAAGATTTTAATTTTTTATCAGTACCATTGGTAATAATTTTGTCTATGTACAAACACTATTTTGTCCCTCTGTTCAGTATTATAGTTACCGTTGACGCCCATTGTATTTACTGTGCTAGAATACATAACTGTGAAACAAATTCATGTGTTGATGACAATTTCATGCTTTCAGTCATTAATAATCAGTTTAGAGTGAAACATATTCAAAAATAAGTTTTACTACGTGTAACGCAGTATATGGGAATCAAAGGGCTATTGCATTTGTGCACGAGAAAAGCCCTATCACGCATGTATCGTAGAAGAGACTACTGACTGAGCAGCCCGGGCAACGCTGGATCGGGTAACCAGGTAATCAGGTGAGTGGGATCTTCCGTGGGGTTGTTACAATATATAACTTTATTCTCCCGTTACTGTACAGTACCGTATATAACAATATAGGAGTGTGGGCTACGAAACGTCTCGAATCTTTTTACGCCCCTCACTTTCAGGCCCGTAGTAGCTCACTGAGATAGTGGTGTTGCAGGTTGCGTCTTGAACTCGTAGGTTCGATTCCCCGTGTTCCTTTCTTTTTTTTTCTCAATATTAATTAGCAACGTGCAGTTCTTTTAACACTATTTTTAACATGCACATTCCTGTGGATTTTCTATTTACGTATCCCTTTAAAAGACCGCTTTCTCTCTTCAATATAAGAAACAAAGCCATTGTTCTCTATCACAGCTTGCAATCTACGAGGAAGTGAAACATCCAATGTAGATGGATAGTTGGGACAATGGGCTATCTCCTCTCATGCATTAATCACGATCCAGACCCAGAGGGGATCTGTTGGGGAAAGGTGTGAATCTGGCCAAATTTCTGCCATGACACACTTCGTCTCGGCTCTCATATTATTAATTGGATTCATGTCAGCTCCACGAGAAGATCAGTCCGAAACCTGTACTTCCTCCTGCTTCTTGAAGCCATTCCTGAACCAAGTTTACTGTTGTGAACCGACAAGTTGTCATGTTGAAAATTCACTTCTCCATCCGGATACATTTATCACAGCGACAAAACAATAATATTTCGTAAGATATGGAAATATTCGAAGCCGTTGAGGTGACCTTGAATTTTGTTGAGAACTACAATGCTACTTGCAAAGCTCTATCGCCAATACATCACACATACTCGCCCCAAAAAATTTGATGCACATAATCCGGATAATGATGGTTCCCCTGAGGTCTATACAGTCATAAAGGTCCGTCAATGGCAGAGGGAAAAAAACGCCAGAGAAAATTACATTTTCCCCAGTCGCGATGAACGTAGTCCTCGGCAAATGCCAACCTGGAGTCTATGGTCCTCGGAGAGGCCCTCGTTAACCTCTGTCCTGCCCCACCAACCAGGAAAGTGTGTGGCACATTTCAACTGGACCAATTTGAGGAATGGTGTCTCCTTAGCCTGGTTCCTTAATTCGGCGTCCTGGACGTTGGTAGATACACGCCACACCCCGGTGCCTGCACGTCTTTCCACTTCCTATGTTTCTCGGTACTGCCGCAATCATCTACTTGCAGTAACGGCAGGTACTCTAACCTACGTCCAGCCTCCGAAGCAGAGAGATTCTCACTTTCAACCAACACCACGACTCGCTTCATTACTGGGCGATCGTAATGCGACATGGTGAAAGAATCAGGGCTAGTGGCCACGGCGCAACGAGCCACGGCACTGAGAAAGAAGGGAATTGCAAGAGGGACGGGTTCCCTCTTAAGGGAAATGATAAATAAAAGTAGATATTTTCTGAAGTTAACAATCCACTCCACGGTCATTAAGCATTGTTACAGACAGTGTTCTGAAATAACAAACTAGTATCGTGTTTGATTCTAAGTGCTAACAGTACTTACTTCCGAAATTTTGATTGATAAAAGCAAACTTTGTAATACATTCTATTTTTTGATATTACAATTGTTTGCTGATGGGATCATCAGAATAGCGTTTGTAAATATTACTGACTATTAATATTAACTTAAGATGATTGAACAAAATAACGTCTATCGTATAATAAGTTGAAGCGTTGGTGACTCAAAGTCTCAGCGAAAAAAGGGGGTTTGAATCCATTTATCGAGTACTACATGAGAATAAATGAAACTAAATTCTAATTGTATCTTCTAAAATATTTTAAATTATTACGAAATCAGGAAACTAAGATCCGTTTATTAGATGATGACGACATTCAATAATGTATAATATTATTTTTTCCACTTCCCAGAAAATAACCCACGTCGTCATTTTTTCCAATTCTCAATTTACCATTAGAGAAAGCGTACCTGCGCGTCTCCGTTCTGACATATTTCTTGGAATCGCATATCGCGTTCTAACCATATTTTTAAGAAGATGTTTATCCGCAAACAAATTATATTAAAAACTGAATAATTTTCTTGAGAAACTTCAATTAAATATTTCAAGTGTATATTTTTGTATACAATTTACCATTGTCAATACTGAAATGGATTACTAAGAATGTTTTAGTTTTTTTGATATTTTGGGAGTAAATCAAAAAAATAGTTCAATATTCGTTGTAAATTTTCGTTTCATTGAATTCTTTTAAATAGATAAATAATACTAATTTTGCGCGGAAAAATCAATTCGTTCAATACTGTTAATACGATTATATAATATGTACAAACTTTATTCTAATGATCCTAATCACTTAAGAATTGTATTCTTCTAGTAAAATATGTATAAATAACCGATAATAGAATAAATGTAATCGTATAAACCCGTTTTAAAAGCAAAAACTCTGAAGATAACAGACCAGATAGAAGCAAACCAAAGTCTACATTATTAATTCTGATAACAGACTGTGACGTAGTGAAATAAGAAATGAATTCAAATAACAAAATAAAAATAATATATTAAAAGATTATGTACAAGTTACAATAAATAGCTAATATTAAAACACTCCGGCAACCTTTTGCTTTCAATACCCTGCTTTACCGCAGAAAAATACAAGCCACGCGTGATGCGCGCTGTCGAACCTCCGTCCTGTGACAATTACCGTCACATGGCCTGACGCCAAAATTTAACCCGGTCGTGTCGACCGTGTGCGCGACCAGCACGCGACCAGCACGCGAGATCGTCTGGCCCTTACTCTCCGGACATCTCGCCCACACTCCTACACTCCTTGTACATACACGTACAAGCTTCCCGATGCAAACTGAATGAGAGCGCGGGCGCAGATGGCGCCGCGTTAAATAGTTGAGGCTGACATCCCCCACCACTGTTCCATAGATAGGCTCGCTGGCCAGCAGCTTGGTTTACACCCCCACACAGGATTCTCAGGTTGGCAACCATAAGCGAGGCTCGCTGGCTAGCATCCTCGGAGTTTACAGCCTACGGTATTTTTGGCTCTGCAGCTCTACCTGAGTCAACCGCCAGAGCGCAAACTCCCGGAAGTTCAGGCTCAACCCCTTCCTCCCCCGCAGCGTACTTTCACCGACCTAACGGTTCTGGCCCTCGTGTTAACGACGCCACAAGACACTACTCGCTATACTAGATCATGGAGGAGCACGAACGCAAACGGCAGGCAACTGCGGGGAAAGTGACGGGAAAGCATCGGGAAGGCATCGGCAACGAGAATCACTAGGTGTTCCTGGAATTGAGGATTAACGCTCCGTAGAGACGACTTAGAGACAAAATGGAAAGGGAAGGACATGGAAGCTAATCCGTTATGTTTTATTCCTACTTGCGAATAGTGCTTTGATCCACCATGAAAAGTGTTATGTTTGTATGAATGCTTATCATCTTTCAAAGGGCCGGTCCGGATGGCCGAGATTGCTAAGGTAGTAGTGCCGTAGCGATCTCGGACCGAAGGATCGCGGGTTCGAGTCCCGCCTGGGGCATGGTTGTACTGTGTTCGTCTTTCCCCCCATTCATCATCATATCGTGTCATCCTCACAGTTACCATACCGTTACAAGCAATAGTGGTCGCTAATGACCTAGTAGTTGATGCGCCCTTAAACATAACAAAACAAAAAAACAAAAAACTTTTCAAAGGCAATGCTATTAAAATTAAAAGATAGCAAGTTTCATCGCACATTATTACCCTGATGTAGTACTCATTGATTTGAAAATTAATTTTCTTCAGCTGTTATAGTTATACATTCTACTTTGAAAAAATACGATTTTAAATAAAAATTTTTCCGTTACTCTTTCTTCGTGGGTTCACATCTTCTTCAAATATTATAATATATTTCAATCAACTTACGTTTGGGAAAATAAGTTGTCTGCTCTTAGACGAGTTCCAACGGAAATGATCGAGCTGATCACAACTGGATATGTCATAGAACAGTACTCAAATATTTTTTTCAATTGTAGAATTCGCAACGAAAATATGGTTTAAATAAAAGATTGTACCTAATTCTATTCACAGAAAATTGTCATTACATTTTTTTTTGTATTTTTCATTCATTAAGCACTTTTCATAACTACGTTTTCTTCAATAAATACCTCATATAACTATTCTTATTTTTCGTCGTTCAGTTATCGATCTCCCTGCGATGTATCCACGTCGATGAAAATGGAAACAAAGCAAAAGACAAAAAAATTATTAAAACTAATAGTGCAACAGCAAATACTTGCGGTGGCGATGGTGTAACGGTTAGCATATCGGACTATTATAGAGGGCATTCACGGGCTCAAACCTAATCGAAGCCGCGGATTTTCAAGAGCGAAAACCGCCTTCGCACGCTGTTCTTCAGGGGGGAAGTAAAGCCGGCCATCCCATGTTAGTAGATTTACTGCATGTAAAAAGATCCTCAAGCCTAAATGACGCCTTAGAGCAATTTCAAATTGCCTCTCTGATACTTAGAAATAAAGTGCAGATGCACAATCCGCCGGGTAGGGCGCGTTTACTGTAAGTCTGAGATGGCCGTATTGCAATTTAAATAAATATCTTTATTAATGGCGAGGCTCAGGCTATTTAGTCTGCTCTTCCGCCTGACCATTTTCAACAAAAAAATAATACAATAGTTAATGAAAAAGAAGTCATTCTAAGAGAAATACGTAAGCAACGGATGAGGGTTTTTTTTCACATTGAAGACAGGAATGTAAGCGAGGGAGAAAGGAGTAGATAGCAAAAGGGAATACTCTCACAGCAGTGATGAAATTAAATTTATGAGTGAGCTGAATTGTATTTATTTTAAGAAAGGGATGTGTTAAAGTTAATGATAAGTATATTAGAAAGCTATGAGAATTTATTCAAAATTTAGATAAATTATATTTTCTGACTCAGCAAATTAGGTACAGGAAGGATTGGACGGATCTTGTATAAGTCAGTGAAGGTTATTAAGTACTACTAAATGTTTCACACAGAGGGTTTGAAGGAGATAAGATTACGTACGTATTATAGAATTTCCCCTAAAGAAGATTAGAAAGGGAGGAAATATCGTCAGCATACGAGCGAAAACGCATCGAGTTCCCTGAGAGAAATGGCCCTGAGAAAAATGGAAAACGTTGGAAAATAAAGTATTTCGTAAGCATAATACTTGTATTTCATAACAATAATAACAATAATATTAACAATAGTAATAATGAGAATGTTTTATAATACTCTTAAATTTTAAATTAAGTAAAAATCAATTCTATTGTAGGAAAACATTTCAATTTTAACCCCGTAGTAGAAAAGTAAATATTAAGGAAATTTAGGAATTGTTGCCAATTAGAATATTCCCAAGACCTGAAAATCCGACCCAACATCTCCCACCCGTAAGCCAACGATATATACTACATTTATTTCTGGGACTGCAAACAAGGAACCATCCCGGCATGCGCCTTAAGCGATTGAGTAAACCAAGGAAAACCTCAATCAGAATGGCGGCTTAAGGCCAAGACACAATTCTCTGTAAAAAACACGAGTTTTTACGTGTTTCGGGAACTTCTGTAAGAACTCAAGGTTTCAAGGGCAAGTGATAGTAAGCCATCTCAACCAAGCAACCACTCTGAGGGTTATTTCCAAACATTGACATCTGAGGGACGAATGAATGCAAGAAAGTATACGAATTTGGGATAAATACTTTACAAAACATTTTCCCCTCAGAAAATTGTTCTCCTATTAAAATAAACTGAACTCGTACTTAAATATCCATATATACATTAGACATTTCTGTAATTACACATGTCGACATTTCACATAATGTCATTTATTAACAGATCGTTATCAAATTAATGGTGTACTTCAAAAAATACTGTCTGTGAAAAATAGAAAAATGAGTGTTGTAATAAGACAATTTTCGTCTTCCTAAAATGTGTGGTTACTAGTGAGTTGCTCGTCTTATTTATATATTTAAATGTGTGTAGCATTACAATTTGTAGTAAAAAATATTGTTTGCTTATGTTTTAAATTTAAATTAATTGTCACAATCTATTGCACGATTTTATACTTGAAGAACGTGTCCCCCTACGTCCGGGCGTAGCGAAGCATTCTCCGGGAGTGGGAGATGAGTATTACAGGATTAGTGCCAAATTTTTGAGACTTCGCCTTTTATGTCTTTTAAGGCGAAGAGAAAGGGGGAAAACATCCGAGGTTAGACTACTTGAATTGCAAGAATAGCCAGTGATAGCAGTTGGCCTTAGAATTGAGGATTGCTCAAGCTGCGTGTCAAAAATATATTTTTACTCAATTAAAGTATTACCAAATGACACAACATTGTATCTCTCTTTTCATTGCATATTCATTCCAGGTGAAAATCTTGGTAGTTCTATTTAAATAAAACAAATGTGATTCAATCTCCCCCAAATTACAAATATTACGAAAAATATTTCTGCTGCACAACACTTGCCTCGTGGAATAAAAATTAAAATGATCTATCTAAAACGTTCAATCTAATAAGAGTCACTGTTCCATCGAAATTCATTTGGAAAATAATTTATTTATAATCAATTTTCTCGTTAGCATCCACTTGGAATATAATATACCCAAGCACATAATAAAGAGACCACATTTGCAAGATTACTTACTTTCTGCGTTTTGAAATTAGCAACATAATTTATTTATAACGCCAACGAATTAAAATATCGAAAAGACAGTTTAAAGGATGTATTTAGAATACAAAGGAAACGTTGAAAGTTAAAAAAGCAATAATCCATTAGCAACAATTTCCACCAATTTACCGTAAGTCAGAAATGGTTAATACAGCACAATTGGCGTAAAGCGAGACACTGCAAAACGATGTAAAAACTATACTTGATTTCAATGGATTACTTTTTTTCTTTGTCCCCTCCACAGTAACCCTGTGAAGAAGGAGAATTTATTATCTATAAGTTTTTTATATTTTGCTGCTGCCTTGCGGCTTAAGCGGCTACAGGCGGGGCTTTTTCTTACAACTAACTTACAATCTAGACCTAAAGTTATCTTATTTGCACTTTGGCATTACTAACTTACACTAAAATCATTTTTTTAATACTATTTTATATATTCTACGGAAATTGTTTGTATGTATTGGTAAATTATTATTATTATATTTTTGTCAACATTCACACATCATTCATACTATTTTCATTATATTCATAACCATTTATTCTTCCCATTCATTCGCACTTCACTTCACTGCACTCACTGTTCGCCACGGTACTGACTTGGCTCAAAGTGTCCGTGGCGCTCGGGACCATTGGGAGCGTGGCAGGTGGGGCGCAGCGTCGCGTTCCCCGCGCGTCCCTCGGCCGATGGCGAGTCTTCCCCCTCGCGCTCGGCTGCCTCCGCTCGTTCGCACAAGGCAGCAAGCGTGTCGTGAGGCAGCGCGCGGAAAGAGAAGGCGACGCGCTTCGGACCTTTCCGGAGGTGGGACCGATGCGCGCCACTGTTTGCCTCACTGCCGGTGTCGCCCAGGATGCGCGGCTCCTTCGGACCCAGAGCCCTTTTAAGCGCCGTCACTGACCGTCTTTGGAGCTCCGGCAAGAATTGTTTTTTTTACACCCAGAACTCCGAACACGTCGGTGTTTCTAGGGTATCTATTGGGAAGGGGAGGAGGGAGGTGGGGGTACGCCGCGAGACCCGCAATTAACGTTGGGTCTCTCTGACGAACGGTCGCGTGGGTGGAGAAAACACCCTCTCGAGGATTCGGCGGGACCCGGTTGCCGACAAAGGGCTCCCTTCTCCCTGCGCGGGTGTGTCCTGCCATAAAACGCCATAAATACCCCTCGCTTCAATAGCCGAAGGGACGCGGGTCATATACCGCCCTCTCCTCCAGTCCTCTCCATCGCTGCAAATTTTATTCATAAAATTTTTACGTCATATCAGCTCGTGCCGTTACATTACGCTATCTGTATAACTTGTAAATATTACGTGAAGTCGATTGATCTTCATCTTGAAATTAGTCTGAAGGTAATATTGATACAACCATGCCACATTACAAAGTGAAATTGGTATATTACATTGCGGTTCAGAAACAATCTCTAGCGTGATAGTGCCATATTGCATCACCATCTCAAAATTAACACAAAGTGGTTACCGGAATCGCACACCTGACCACCTGGACAGTCCCTGAGTCAACATGATGCCGCGCCCCGATCGGCGTTGTTCGGCTGCGATACGCTTCTGAGAACGTACAAACAGGAAAACCACCACTCAATTAGCCGACGCAATTGAGCCTGCTATTACGCAGCTGAAACCGCAACGGTTGGGTGCGCCGGCCCACTTCCGGAAAGGTCCGAAGCGCGTCGCCTTCTCTTTCCGCGCGCTGCCTCACGACACGCTTGCTGCCTTTGTGCGAACGAGCGGAGCGCAGCCGAGCGCGACAGGGGAAGACTTCGCCATCGGCGCAGGGACGCGCGGGAACGGCGACGCGCGCCCCCACTGCCAACGCCTCCCAATGGGCCCGAGCGCCACGGACACTTTGAGCCAAGTCAGTACCGTGCGAACAGTGTAGTGAGAGTGAAGCGTGCGAATGAATGGAAGAATGAATGGTTATGTATATAATGAAACTAGTATGAATGATGTGTGAATGTAGAAAAAAACCAAACAATTTACCAACCATATATAAAATAATAATTACGTAGATATATAAAAATGAACTAGAAAAATGATTTTAGTGTAAGTTGTAAATGCCAAAGTGCAATTAAGATAACTTTGGTCTAGATTGTAAGTTAGTTGTAAGAAAAAGCCCCGCCTGTAGCTGCATAAGCCGCAGGCAGCAGCGTATTAAAAAATTCATAGAAAATAAATTCCCCTTCTCCACAGGGATACTGTGAGGGACAAAAGAAAAAGGGTGCGCCGGCGAGGCGTTTTTCTCGAAATATGTTGAGCGGCTCATAATGGGACAGCGCCCTCGCAGGTAACGCGAGGGAGAGCAAATGGACAGCATAATTGCGCAGAGGGCGCTGGCCGACACGGCGCGGCACGGGCGTGGAAAGGTCGCAGATCCAGGTCTTCCTTTTTCCTTTTTCCTCGCACGGGACGCGAAGCGGAGCTGTGGAGCTTCTGGAAGGAATGCGGCGGGCCTTCCGCCCAGGCTTCTTCCAGCCCCACGCCGGAGCCGCGGCCTTCGCCTCAGTGCTGGAAAGGTGCGCGGTTCGAAGCGCAACTCCCAGCCTCACAACAACCACGGACGACCCGTCCGCAACGCCGCTGGCCTCCGGAACCTGCGCGTAACCAGCGGCAACCCAGCGGGGAGAGTGCAACGCTCCCCTCCCCTGCCTGCACAGCCCGAGCTGCCGCGCCCGCAGAACCCAGATGACAGCGGCCCGGTGGATCCTCCATCGTCCAGCGGGTCACCCGCGACCTCCCCTCCTCGCAAAGGAGCTGCGGGGAAGCGCAAACCGGCGACCGGCCGCCACCGAAGCAGGCCCGCGCGCGCGACCACCACTTCCAGAGGCAGGGAACCGCAACCGTCGGCGAAAGCCGAAGTCGCTGCCTCCAGCCGAAGTTGTAGGCCCTGGCCCCACCCCAGACGAACACGTCCCGGGAGGTCCAGGATCTCGCGCGGCGAGGGGCAGCGGCCTCCCCCACACCCAAGAAGAAGCGTCGGCACCGTCCGTACGCGGGCCCGAGGGAACCACCCTGGCGCCCGACGGAATCCTTGCAGTAACGACTCACCACCCAGTCCCATCCCTCCCAAACCCACGACGGCGAGGGCATGGATGGCGCTGGCACACGTCCCTGTCAACCAGCGCGCCGGCTCCGCAACGCTAATTCTCCGACGGAGGCGTCCGGGCACGCCCCGCTCGACACAGGGAGCCCCAAGCGGCGGCCGCCTCACGCCGCCGAAAAAGCCATATTATATAAGGCTCAGGATCTCCCCGATGCTGTGCTCGCCCCGGCGTGCGTTGGGCGTCGCAACAGACAAAAAAAACCACAATTGGCCGAGCCAAAACGCGGGAGAAGCGTATTGTCTACGCAGTCCAAACAACACAAGGTAGCCTACTTAGAAGCGGAGAAATATGCTAAATGCTCATAACATATTCTCTTCTCACATCCGCCACCGCATGAAGACATGAAAAGACCCTCGGAGTGGCAATATGGGACTCCGGAGAGGGTTCACGAGGGAGAAGTGGCGCGCAAGACTGAAGAGAGCTCGGCTACGACTCCCTGGGCGTCAGGCAACACTGGCGTCTAAAAGAATCTGCGATCGTCGGACCCGCAGGCAACTGCTCGCGGGGACATTCATGGTCACCCTACCGGCACTTCTGCCCTCGCGAAAATATATTCGGTCCGTCAGTTGGATAGCTTCGACGTGACTGTTGACGCGCAAAAGAGGGCACGACACCTCTTTTGCTGCTGCAGATGGGGTCACCACTCGCCAATTGCGCCTATGACTACCGCTGCAAGCTCTGCAAGGGAAATGACCACCCTACGGAGCAGACAAGCCGAGTACATGGGCATGACACACTGCTCAAAACGGGGTAACTTCAACCTCCCACTGAATGCTGCAATTGTGGCGGGACGCCATGTAGCGTCGTACTCCGCTGCAGCTACTTTAGTCTCCCCAGTCGCCCCTCAGACGATGCGGGGAGAATGCGGGCAGTCAATCAAGGGCACCCATTTCCGAAATCAGGGCGGTGCAGCAGCGCAGGAAAGTAACGGACAGCCTGTCAGCGGTGGTACAGAACCTAGCAGAGGCAAACACCGCTCAGGCCCCCGTGTCGCGGACGCAACCGGTGCGGTGAGTCGCGGACCAGCGCTCCACCGCGGCCGCCCCTGCAGCGTTCTCCAGAAGCCAGTTTCTGGCAATGCTTGCACAACTGGCAGCTCTTCTCCCGAAGATGGGCAAACCACTAGGAGACGCGCAGATCTACCTGATGCAGCCACTGCGTGCATGCACCTGGACGCGATTCGCGGAGCGCACTGCATAAGCTCAGCAAATAGCGAGTTCATTCGAAGCATGATCTCGATATCATGGCGATACAAGAGACGTGGTTCAACGCCCGGAGCGACTTCCGAATTCAAGATTCGCACATACGGAGAGACCGCGAAGGCAGATTGGGAGGCGGAGTCGTATTGAGCATCGCCGGACCATCCCTCAGCTCCAGCAAACCTCTCGACCTAATGCTGACTCACTCGAAGCTGTTGGAGCACACACTGGGTGGGAACAAAACGACTCCTTGTCGTGTCTTGTCTACTGCCCAGATCAACTCTCAAACGCCCCTCTGAGATTAAGCAATCTAGCGCTAGACACCAAGGTTCTGCTACTTGGTGATTTCAATGCAAGACACCGGTCATGGGAATGCTTAGGTTCCAACAGAACGGCACCAATACTAGCCACTCTAGCAGCGACGAGACGGGGCGTATGTGTATGCGCACCGAAAAGTCCCACATATTTCCCGACAGCCCAGCGAGGTACTCGCAAGCGACCGGGTATTATCGATTTGCGATCGCGAAGGGGGTTGACGTGATGTACGTCGTCACTACCGATCTGGACTCCCGATCAAATCCGGTAAGATGTGTGGTCATCTCTTGTCGCAGTACACCGCCAGCAAAGAATGCGAACAACGCGCGAAACGGACTTGGTCGGTTTATCAAGCTCAAGTGAGCGATTTGCATCGCAGAGACGCGCTGGTGACAAACGTGGATTATAGAATCTGCGGTGAACTTGTTCACTGACACGGGTTATGTCCGTTTACAAAAAAGTCACGAAGTGACGCGCGTGCCGGATTCTCGCCCGAGCTCACAGAGGAGCAAAGACGGACACTGCAAGCGCTCCGCAGAGCAGTAAAGCTTCATCGCCGATTTGGTGATCCCGCCGACGGTGAGCGGGCGAGAGCGCTGAGCCGAGAATTCCGTGCGTCTCTGAGAGACGAGAGAAACGCTCGTGGAAAAAGTACAATAGAAGACTGCAATCTCCACGATAAACGCCTATGGGGTTATCAAAGCGCTGGGGCGCAACTAGGAGTAAATCACCCTATTCAAACCAACGGCGGACACCGCCAAGGCTCCCCGTCACCATCCTCCGCACCGGTGTATGTGTGGGACGACGCTCGCAAAAAGCGAAGTCTTTGCAGACTCGCTCGAGCGGCAGTTCGACCCAACGACGCCGGAGCCAGCGATCCACGTACTGCGGAGCGCCTAGGTGCCCCTGGCAGTCACACACAGCCCGTCGCGTGACGGACGGAGAACTCCGCGAGTGCTCCGCCACCTCAACCCAAAAATATTATGCGGCCCTGACGCATCACCGTCGCCCACTTGAGATCCGTTGGTAACAGGGGTTGAATTTCTCCTGGCACTTTTTCAATGCATGCTGCACAGGATATATCCCGCGCCCGTGGAAAACAGCGAATCTGCTTAATACCCAAGTGCGGTAAGAGTCTCTTCCTGCCGAGTGTTATAGACCCATTAGTCTACTCTCGCTCCTAGGAAAGACTCTAAAGCCCCATACTCGTCGCGTTTGCTGCAGGAAATACGGCGTCTAGGTCTCCTCCGAGACGAAAAATTCGGTTTCAGAACGGTCATAGCTCCGCGCAGCAGCTGACGCGCCTCTGCACCGAGATCGGCCTCTCTCTTCGAGAGGCGGCAGAATTTGCCTACCGTCTCCTGGACATGCGTCGGCCTTCGACACGGTGTGGCATGAGGGGGCACTCTTATGTTCATTGAGTCAGGGATAAGCGACTGCTACACAGGCTGATCGGTAGTTTTCTACAGAGAGAATGTTCAGAGTGCGAGTTAACGGCGTACAACCTTCCTCAAGACGCGCCGAGGCGGGAGTTCCACAGGGAGCGTGCTCTCCCCCACCCTCTTCGGCTTGTAGTCAATGATGCGCCTCTGCTAGCATGAAAGAGAACGGAAGTCAGCGTTGGCGGCTCCTGATGTTCGCGGACGACTGCGTATTACGCGAAATCGCGAACAGCAGGCAAGCAGTGAGGAACTTGAATGAATGCCTCGCCGCCGCCTTTCCCACCTGATACGCCAGAAACGCATGACCCTAACCCTTGGCTGGCCGTTAACTTCACCCGTCAGAGGGCAGACCCCGAGGAAACGGGTGTTGCTTGCGGCGCATCTTCCTTGTCCCCATGCGCGAGTACCTTGGCTGACTCTAGATCGTGCCTCTATTGGCACGCAGCACGCCAAGACCTTCGCCACAATTCATGTGCGATGACCCCCTCCTATCGTCCCTTGCTTAACTCCCCGGACCTATCTCTCTCGCAGAAGCGTCTCCTTTTCACCGCCTGCATACGAAGTTTTTGGACCTATGCCTTGCGAAACCTTTGCAGCAGCGCCGGTCTCGACCCTACGCCCGATTTGGGCGGCGAGAACCGAGCGGTGCGGACCACACGCGCCGCATCTCCCTCTTCCTCCTCCTAACCGCCACCATAGGAACAGTGTAACCTACGGGCCATGGCTTGAGTCGTCAGCTGCCGGAGATCCAGCCGGAGGGCACCACGGCGCTCACGCGGGTGCTGGCCCGAAAGCTCCGCGGCACCTTCCGCGAAACCGGCGGCAGCGAAACTGTGAGCGTCCACGCGGCCGTATTTTGGCTCCGAGAGCGGCCCAAGCAAGTGGCCTCCACGTTCCGGGCGCTACGCCGCACGCTTTCCCGCAGAACTCTGCGAGGCACGCGGCCGTCAGGCTCGCCAGCGGGAAGGAGTGAGGCTCCGGCCCCGTTACAATTGCAGGGCACATTGTGCCTAGCGCACGGATGCTTGGAGCTAAGTCCGGCGCGTGGCGCACATAGTGTAAATAGTGTAAATAGTGTTTAGGGTGTATATAGTGTCGTGTGAAAGGTGGTGTGTCAAGTAAACATAGTAATCTAGTGTGAATGTGCGTGTGAATGAAAAAAAAATACCCAAGGAAATTAAAACTATTAAGCCTGAAGAGAATATATATCTTGTGTTAATCTTAGGTTGCGGCCAAAGTGCCGGCTTCATCCATAGGTTAAGTTAGAAATAAATTAGTAAAGTAGCTCTGCCCTCCTTTTTTGCCGCATAAGCCATAGAGCTGCGGCGTATGTTGTACCCGAAGAAGGAATAAACTCCCGCCTCGCCAGGTTACTGGCGGGGGAAATTTGAAAAAAAAAAAAAAGAAAAAAAAGAAAGAAAAAAAGCACAAAATTGCGGTCGCGTCGCGAGACGCGAAGTGGGCAGAAGCAAGAAACTGCATGCACCCGCTTGAGGAAAATCAGCGCGCGCCAAATTTTCTCCCAACGACACACTTACGTGACTTACAACCCTAGGTTTACGTGTTGGTGCGACCGCCACGTTTCAAGCGACTAGCAGATATTGACGGAATCACGAAAATCCCTCATTCGAAATCGGAAGCCACAGCGTGGATGAAATTTCGTGTGTGTAACTTATGTCTTACTCGTGCGCATTCGATAACAAAATACTCGTATAGCTCTCTGTGGGAAAAATGAAAATAAATTCTGTCATAACTATAAAAAGAGTGTGGCGTCTTGCCGGGGCAAAATAAATTACAACGGAACGGCTTGTAAATATTTAGTATTTATTAGAAATAAAAATACTCCGACACCATAATACTTATACAATATTTACAAATAAATGACCGTTTACAAGAAGGAACTTTCCCTGTTATCACCACCGCTGGCCCGATAATTAATTACCATGTTCGGTGTGATGCACCAGTACCTTACGCGAGCATACCAGTGAGTATGCGCAACCTACCGTCACACGTAGCAGCGCCGGCGTCGGTTCCCGCCTCGGTCGCTATGGCTAATGCATACCCACACGACGCCCTTACCGATGCGCCCAAAGAATCAGATGAAAACAGAAGATCGACTAAACGTCGGGATTCGCTTATATACCTTCTGGGCAGGCTGACGGAACTGCGTCCACCCGCAGTGTCCGCCGACGCGTTTCCGGCAAGGGGGGGTGGGGGTCCTCCGGGTTCTCCACGTTGCCTTCCCACGAACTTCCCTTGCTCCTGGCCGTTTGTGCAGCCCAGAGTCTCTTCCGCCAGCGCTGTCCACGTGGCTGATATAGTACGTTTGTACTGGCGACAGATATGACGCCACAAGAGCAGAAACACACACACACACACACACACAAGTAAGCAGTACTTAAATTCAAACTTATATTATAAAGAAATAATTATAAGGGTTATTATTGCCAACAATATTGTTTATTACAAGAGCAGTTTTCGATGACTTAGCCATCAACACCAGTTTTCTGTTGTATGGAAGCCACAAAACAACTAATTAGTAAACAAAAATCTAAATAAATCTCGTAATAAAGTTTGTTTAATCTAAGTAAATATTGTAATAAACAATGTTGTTGGCAACTCATAATTATTTCATTGTAAATGCTAACGAAAATTCACTATAATACTGATATTATATTATAAAAACAATAATTTAGAATTATGTGTCAATAAACAAGCTTTTCAGAATATCTTCGTAAAATAGATTTTAAAAAAATAGAAACTCTTATCTTTAATTGAGATTAGTGTGCTGTCAAATACATTCATCTCCTTTCTTAGACAAGAAAACTACTGAAAATTTTTACAAAATGAGAGGAATCATGAGAGCAAACGAGATTCATTCTTAAATCACTCAAGTTGAATGATAATGTAATATGCGCATACTTGTTTGGTTTTTGCTGCCTTTACACTAAAGTATTTTTACTCTAACACTTCTAATCAAATGTAAAATAAATAGAATTATATTTTTAAATTGGTTGTATTTCAGACTGCTCCACCATTATAGTTGGCTGAGACCGTGGAAGAATGAGTATATAGTTCATCGTTATTGAGTCACATCTTTAAACGATACAAAACAAGAAAATGTGGAGAATATTGAATTTCGAAACGTGTTGGAGCATTTCTCTCTAGGAGAAAAAAGCGCTTCAGGCTAGATAAGCTAAAGAGCTCCTTCCAATTCTTCTATTTATTATTCCACTTATTTTATCAGGCAGCCTGCCTGAAACGTTGTCATTCCGCTCTCTTCGCCTTCTTTATATTTACTTACAATTCTAGATTCAGCATTATACTTTTATATTACTACTTCTCAGTTTCATAATGCACCTCCCTCTTCAAGTATCCATGTATCTCGTATTTGAATGAGTATATACGTTCTCCTTCAATTAGTTAAGATATAATGATTTCGACCCACTTTTTGATACTGATAGGATTAGATTAGCTAACAATCTCTTTCACAATGGTGATCACACTAATTTTCTTTTTGTAAAATCGTTCAAATGAATCGCTCCGTTATAAAATATCATGATATCACAAAAACGCTCGTATTCTAGATGCAAAATAATGTTTCTCACAGAAAACTTTTACGTGTACTTTGAGATTTTTTTCTAGAACAGCAAAGAATTTCTAACCATTTTTAAAGATCCTTATATTTCATTCAACATTCACAAATTCGCGACTTACGGAACGGAAAATTCGATTCGATGGATTCGATAAACCATTTTGATTTATTCGATACGAGATATTTAAAATTTGGTTTATATACTTCTCCATGACATACGATATTTATTACTTTTTCATAAAATGAAGGTTAATGTCACACTCTTCTACTGTGTAATGTAACATCTCTTCTACTGTCACTGAGTTTCATCTCTAGTCTCATTTCTCCTTGCCAAGTTAATTAGATTGTTAGTGATTCGGGACACGTCAACTACTCACGTCATTATTTCCGTAAGTGGCCAGATCCGGCGCGGACCAACCTTCGGCTAGCGGGATTTCCCTAACATAGTTCCTTCCACCTGCGGCCCACCAACCAAGCCGCACTATGGTTACCGCGATCCATTTTTGGGGCCAAATTTAATAACCGTACATTGTGAAGAATGTATTAATTGTTAATACATCTCATACATTAAAACAATGAAACCACACAATACTGCAGAAAAAGTACAAAGTTTACAAAATATTTATATTTTGATAACCAGCCAGGTTAACTCATTCTATTAATTATCTAATTATATTGCATTCAATAATCTCCTGGCATATTTACAAATATACTTTTATCATTTTTCAAAACGTCTTCTCCATCTTTACACATTTCTTCTATTACAAATACAACTGCTACAGCTACAGCTATTGCTACAGCTACTGCTACTACAACTATTCTTATTAGTATAATTAATTGTATAATTATTTGTATGATTTTACCATGATTATTCGTATGATTATTACATGATTATTGTATTAGTATTACATTATATTATTATTATTATTATTATTACATGATTATTATCAATATGGGGTAGTGTGTTGCCGTTGCCGAGTTAAAGTAGTCTCAAAATTTAGTGAAGTAGTTTTTCGACTTAGTAGCGAAGTGAAAGAGTTGCGTTTTATTAAAGCTTGTTTAAATGCATAGTTATTAGAAACCAAAGAAAGTAAGAAGTGTTAAAAAAGTGAAAAATAACATTTTCAGTGACTTTCAATACCCACGTATGCATGATACCATGCACACAGGAACGAACGGTGAGGTAAAAACTTAACATTTCTCTCCAACTCTCTTTTAGAGAAAATAAATAGAAAAAAGTAATAACATGATCGAAAATGCCTGCAAGATCCTGCGGAAAGTGTGATGGAAACATGAAAAACGAGGAGGTATGGATGCGATGAGCACTTGCATTTCGCCTGCTCGATATCTGAAACCGCACACAAAGGAAAATCTGAAAGAATGAAGAAAGCAGGAGAAGTACTAAATGAATTGAAAGTAATGCAGGGAATAAAGGTTACACAATTAACTCCCCCCCCACTTTTGAAGACTGCCTAGAAGAAATAAATAAGAAATTAGATACTCTAAACGGCAATGTTATTGAATTTAAAACAAACTATAGACTTTCTAAGTAACAAGTATGATGATAATAGAAGCAATAAAAAGACACAGTGAAAGAAGAAATAAAGACACAAATGAGAATAATGGACAATACATTTTGCAAATAAATGAACTTGAGCACCATCTTCTATAACGAAATATAGAAATTCTGGGAATTAATAGTAAAAATTCGGATTTTGTTAAAAAATGTACTGAAACTGTTGAGTGAAGTGAGGGAAAAATCGGTGAAAGTGAAATAGAAGATATTTTGTGGTAAAAGAGATAACAGGTCAAAATTCCATTTCATAAAATTCAGATCTACAAAATTAGAGACAAAATTGTAGATAATTTGTTTATAATAATATTTTATTTTGCTATTTGTTTGGGTATAAACATTTGGCAAAGTTACACACAATTTTAACAACATGAGAGAAGTAAGGTTCATTGACTGTACTCCTAATATTACATTTTTTTCAGATTATCACACACTAAACATACTTGATAACTAAACTAAACTAACATACTAAACATACTAAAAATATACGATGATAAGCATATATAATAATAAAACAGAAAATATAACAATTTATAGCCGCTATGTCAGGTGTAAAGTAATCGTTTAAGTAGTCTGGTGGTGTTACTATTGTCTAGTAAATTAATGGCAAGAATATTTTGATGGTTATGTAGTTGTATTTTGCGCTGGTCTTGTTAATTTCTTCTTTTATTGTTGTCATTTGTAAGTCTCGGTGTAGTGTGGCGTTCCTTAGGAATTAAGTAGCATTTACAAATTTTCTTAAGCTTTTAGATTGGAAACGTAATATTTCAATACTTGAATTTTGAGCTGCTCCCCAAAGTTGTCCAGATTGGTTGTAGTAAAAAATTATACAGAAGAATTTTGTTTGCGATGCTTTGCTTTTGCTGCGATGAGTTTTTTCCTAATAACCAGATTAATCTGATAATTTTGAGGTCTAATTCTTTTCTTGAATTACTTTCTGAACAAAAATGTTAGCGATTTAAATGTACAGGTTATTAGTAGCAACAGTAGCAGCAGTATCTACTTATTATGTCTCAAATTAACCGTTTTGTAGTTGTGTAATGAACAGTTTTACCCACTTCCACCACTACAAACCACTTCCACAACGTATTCATGTTCATTATGTTCGGAAAAAACGTGTTAAATAAGACGGCATCTTGGTAAATCAAACATGCAGTAATTCGAATACGGTTTTGTAGAGTATGAATTCAATGCTTTCATCCCAACACCGTCATTCTAGAATTTTCTTTCACGTGATCAAGCTTTTAGATTTAACACCAATCATTAAAACCCATACTTTGTGTAAGATAACGTTTTATAATGATTGTATGTTTTTTATACGTATATGTATTTTTATAATTGACTACCGGATCCGACAGACTTCGTCCTGTCAAAAAGATTTGTAATGTGAAATTTTTTTGTTCCTACATATTTTCTGGGCAAAAAAATCTCCTGAACAGAACCGTCACCCTGGTGATAGGGCGTTGTGAATAATAAATATAATTAAATAAAATATATATAAACATTTAAAAGTAAGTAATCGCTTTATTGTTAATCATGTGAATTATAATTATTAACAAAATTAAAAAAATCAGTCTTTTATTTCATTGTAGTGGCTTTGTGATTCACAAGTTTTTTGTTTGATTACCTGGCGCACTAGACAAAACAGATGCTGATGGTTTTCCAACAGGGAAAAGGCAACATAAAATTGACCATGTGAAAAACATGATGTCTCAGAATTAATAGACACACCACTTAATGATTTGCTTGACTTGTTTAATGGGCATAGCAAAATGCAAAGCCGACTGCGAAATGTAGTCGTTTAAAGTCAGAACGGCACACATCAGTCGGAATCATTGGGAATGCGCGGTATGAGAGTCTTGTCTTTATAATTTCCTTTCAGTATAGTTTGCTTCTACACGTGTTTAGTAATTTTTTTATTCGTCTAAACCGTGTGCGTTGAATAGAGTGTTGGTTGATATTTCGCAACATGTAAATACGATCAACTTTATTGAAGATTGTGAGGTGGCAATCCTGGGTAAATTCAGCGAGTTAAAAATTCTGTGGATAGTTCAAATACATATCTGGGGGTTATTAATCAAATCAACTATTTTATATATCCTCGATTCACTGTAATTTGTTTTTAGAATTTTTATAATTTATCTTTCATTTCATCAATGTTTTTTGCAGCCAATATAGCTCGTTCGCTCAACCAATCATGGTTTTCTGTAATTTTGAGAAACATCTGGAAACACTCTGATAAGTTCATTTTGATCGAGTAACTGACAATAACTTTGAGGAAGTTAATGCGCAGTCTACATGTCATAGGAATTTGCCATTTACAATGTCAATGAGTGTTTAGAGAATATGTTTCCAGATTGTCATTTTGCAACTCGACGCATATTCTTATTTAAAATAAGTACTTCTGACATGTTTCCATAATTGGAGGACTTTAGAGACATGCATTGAAGTTTCATCAGCTGGTGTTGATCGTGATCACTGGCAATGTCTGACGAAAATCTCCTGCAATAAATCATTGCAACAACCCAAATTAGTTTATGATTGCTCCGTTAAATCTTTTAAGGTTTGTCTAATAGCTCCAAAGATTTTTTATGTGCCATCCGTGCATTCATACCCAAACAATTAATTTACATTGCTGCAAGACCTTTGCATTGCAGAGTTTTCGAAATGCTTGCAGGTCGGAGTTTTCATTGTTGATATTTAATGGCAATTTTTAATGCTGAATGGTGCTGTTCGTCCACCTTCAAGCAACAGTTGCCTGCGATTCCCGACAAGCGAGGTGGAATGCAAAATTTATCTTTGTGAGCGATCGTTGGCTAATATTAATGAAATCAAAAAATAGATTTTTCAACTTAAAAATTAAAGCTTTTTTCTATTTCATCAGAAATCTGTCCTTTCATCTTCATTACGAAAGATAAAGAGGCAGAAAATGAAATTGGACTTGAGAAATCTCGGGTATCGCATCCGCTGTTCTTTCTTCTAGCATATCAGACAGAGAAGCATCTAGGATTATGCCGAAAATCGCATGCGCAAAAGTTTTCAAGATAATCACCGGGAAGCTTCGATATCCTTCATATTGAACAAGATCGAAATTTCGTATTGACATTTCGTATAAAAAGGCTGAATATTTTAGATAACAATAATCATTTAAATAAATGTTAAAAGCGTATTAATTATACAGGTAAGTTTACATGCAATTTGTTTACATAATCTCTATAACCTAAAATAAATTAATCATAATCTTTCTTAGAAATAACAGACCGTTAAGACTATATTTATTGAGCGAAACAAACATTTTAAAAGAAATTTTCGAAAAGTTGTGTTATTCGTATAATAAAAACGAATTAATAGAAAAGTATGTTAAAACCCTACAAATATAATTTTAGTAATAAACTGTTTAGCAATAATTCTTTTCTATTTATTTTTAATTTTATATTTGGAATTACATAAATAGATGAAGTAAGTTAATTTATAAATTAACACTCTCACTCACAATAACATTTTATTAGGCAATTAAAATATTTAATTACCCCCCCCCCAGCGTTCCTTTTTTCTGGAATTGGCAGGGTGTCACCCTACATTTCATTTATTACGTTATATAAAGTTCCAAGATTCAATTATATCTATAAACATGTGCGTGTGTGCGTTGAGCACAGAAATACATGGTTGGAGAGGATTTAATGTCGCGTCCGAACTATTAGCATATATAAATGTATAATATAGATATGCTCCTATTTAGACGAAGCAATTTTGGTAGAAGAAACCGAAATGCTACAAACAAGCCTAATTACGATCTAATCATGTGCAAAAAGACGTGACGACCGAAAGGAACGTTGAAAGAATGATTATCACACGAACGCGTGAAGCGCGAAAGCTACATTCAACTAATAATCGGCAAGTTTGAAATCGACTGCTTTCATGACGATGTGTCAATTGATACAGACTAACAATGGTGTTTTATTGGTTCTATGAACTGGTTGCTCATGATTGTAAGGAATTGAAATTTAAACGAAGCTAATGTATTGTGTTGCGCAAATGAAAGTGAAATGATCACCATTGGAAGCCACCACCAGAGCAATTGTAATTTAGTTTCAGGAATAGGAACAGATTCCATACACTTTTTGAAAAATATCAAGAATAACTAACAATTGCTTTTCAATGACTTCAATTTGGGTCAAAAATATAGGTTCGGAAAATTCCTGCACATTTCAAGGTATGTATTATAGGCAGTTAAACATAATTGTTTTATGTAACTGTCACTACGTTAAGTGTGTTACTAATCTTCATTTCTTATCATTAAGATCATAATCATCCATTTATGTCCCCATATTATTTGTGAACAGTTTTAACAAGGCGGAACTTTTATTATTTTGAAACGCAACATATTCTTTGGATGATAGATATTAGTTTGCAACTATTAGGAGAGCGGATATAATTTTAAGCACTATATTAAGTTTGATCACTGATACCAATTCATAAATTTATAACCCACATTGCTTATTTATTTATAATTTATTTTTATTTTATAGTTTTTTGTACAAAATATATTTTTAAATTTAAGATACACAGGCCAAATATATTCACAGAGCAAAGGTTCCTGTTACAGTGTCAGATAGCAACTACAAATTCCTGCAAATTTATTTTAGGGCAATTCATCACAAGAAACTAATCTGGTTGTGCACATATAACAATTTAGTAAGAGGTTATTGTAGAACAGTTACAAATGAATTTCCATGAACACAATCAATTGATTATATTGTTAAAACTGGCCCTGGATTCTGATGCCATCAGAAATCACAAAATTGTAATCAGAGCTGATACAAACACCTGCGGTCACATGCAAGACGTTTTTAATGCACCAACTAATTGAGAGTTGCTATCGTTGTTACTTGGAGAAAATTGGATCCGTGATACTGCTTTAATCGCGAATGATCATTACAACGTATAAAGGAAACACACGACTATGATCGCTCTGCAATATTCCATTATAATTTTGGCAAGGTGAAGATAGCTAATGATTTTCTCATAAAATTATAATTCCCATTAACAGGTAATTAAAATATTAGTAATATCTGCAGTTCACTATATTATGGTATTTTAATTTATATTTCAATGTTATTAAAACAAAATCCTATTTAAGGTTTCTGAAACTAACCGAAAAGTCTGTCAAATGAACTATTATTCATACGCCTTATGATTCGGGAAAATTAAACACATCACATATGAGAATGTGGCATTATATCACAAATATATTGTTTGACATGTTAAAACTGAAACGGAGAGATTACATTTCATACAGGTTGAAATCAGACAACTCCGATCCGAAGGTATATTCACCTTGAAATTGCGATTATATATGATGGAAATGCAAGAATGTTGGTCGGATGATATTCTTCAGCAACATACATCGGGAAGCCCTTGACATATGCACGAATATGCTAAGATGCCCATGGTGTATGTTCGTCAATTATGGTACAGCAGATTTGTTCATCAAATTACATACAATCCCACTGGATAGAAATTCAAGGCAGGATTATTCGCTGGGATATCGCTCATTGATCATGATATTACACGAAGAGTCTTTAGACACAAAATTGAATTCTTTAATTGGATTTCATCGTAAAAAACGTTCTAGTGTTCTGGTGACCGAATGCTGGATGTATTTCTGTGGAGTGTCAGAAACGGAGATTTGCCCACATGCGCATTTTTGTTTGTTGGTTGAAAAGATAAGGCCAAATGAAGTTGATGCAGTGATATCAGCATGAATCCCCCCTATGTAGCAAAGTAATCCTGGATTGCATGAGTAGTTATCAAAATAATGATACTGGTCCCGTGGAATCTTACTCAAAACTCACCATGTATGAGATGGTAAATGTTCAAAACGATATCACGGGCATTAATATCGGAAAACATTAACTTGGTAATCGACGGTTATCCTGTATGTCGACGATCGACAGCAGCAATGGAAGATCAACATTGTCAACTTAAATCAACAAGATATTGAAATAGATAATCGTTGATTGTCCATATTCACCAAC
>BOPP01000132.1:1239621-1297917 GCA_017312745.1 Gryllus bimaculatus
GTTATGTTTCCACGTATCTCCAAAACTGATAATTGACACAGATTTGTGCCATTTCCATTCATTTGGCTCGTAGTCTGGCTTCTCTCTGCATGTACCAATTTGAATACAACTTAACACGAAATTAAATTTTACCGTATTTTGGCACGAAAATGGGGTGGTATTTTGAACTTCGCAATTACACGAAGTGTATTCCCATGCGAATCTCCGAAAAACTAATAGAGATTAAGAAGATTGTGTTACTCCCATTCAATTTTTCGCTAATTGTTCAACTTGTATCCAATTTTTAATACAATAAGCAAAATTAAATTTTGACGTATTATTCGGCACGTAATAGGGGGGGTATTTTGATTATCTCGCAATTCCACAACATCGTATTTCCCATGTATTCTGCGAGAAACTATAAAGATTGACCAGATTGAGGCTTATTTGCAGTCAAATTTCTCGTATCTGGTTCTACTTGTATACCAATTTTTAATACAATAAGCCGAAATAATTTTTACGATTTTGGCAACGTAATGGGGGTATTTTAACTTACGCAATTCACGAAGTCTTTTTCCACGTATCTCCCAAATACTAATATATGAGAAGATTTTGTTATTTCCATATTCAATTTCTCGTATTCTGGTTCTACTTGTATACCAATTTAATAACAATAAGCCGGAAATTAAATTTTCTACGTATTTTGGCACGTAATGGGGGGTATTTGAACTTTCAAATTACAACCAAAGTCTCTATTTCCCCAGTGTCATCTCGAAACTAATAGATTCAGAAGATTGTGGTTATTTCCATTCAATTTCTCGTAGTGTTCTCACTTGCATTATACCAATTTTAATACAGGCCGAAATTATATTTTGACGTATTTTGGCACGTATAGGTGGGTATTTTGAACTTCGCAATTACCACGAAGTTCGTATTTCCCCACGTACCTCCCAAAACTAATAGATGACAGATGTGTGGCCATCTTCCATTCAATTTTCTCGTATCTGCGTTCTACTTGGTGTACCAATCTTTTAATAACAAATAAGCCGAAATTCCATTTTTAACGTATTTTGGCACGTAATGGGGGTATTTTGAAACTTTTCGCAATTACACGAATTCGAATTTCCACGTGTCTCCAAAAAACAATGATTGAAGATTGTGGTATATTTCCATTCACATTTCTCGTATCTGGTTCAAACTTGTATACCAATTTTTAATAACCAATAGGGCCGAAATAAATTTTTACGTGTTTGACTAATGGGGGAATTTTTGAACCTTTGCGGCAATTACAACGAAGTCGTAATTCCATGTATCTCCGAAACTTTAGATTGAGAAGAATTGACGGTTATTTTCATTCAATTATCTGTATCTGGTTCTACTTGTTTACAATTTTTAACATTAAGCGAAATTAAATTTTTACGTATTTTGGGCACTAAGTAGGCGGTTTATTGAACTTCTCGCTAATACACAATGTCGTATTTCCCATGTATCTCCAAACTAATAG
This sequence comes from Gryllus bimaculatus, assembly GCA_017312745.1. NCBI lineage: Eukaryota > Metazoa > Arthropoda > Insecta > Orthoptera > Gryllidae > Gryllus > Gryllus bimaculatus. Next base: position 1,241,105 of record BOPP01000132.1, read on the forward strand.
ATAAGAAGATTGTGTTATATTTCCACTTCAATTTCTCGTATTAGGTTCAACTTGTATGCCAATTTTTAATAAAATAACCAAAATTAAATTTTGACGTATTTTCCACGTAATGGAGGGGTTATTTTTTGTGAACTTTCGCAATTCCACAAAATCGTATTTCCCATGTATCTGCGGAACTAATAGCCATTGACAAGATCAAGATTGAGGTTATTTGCATTCAATTTCTCGTATCTGGTTCTACTTGTATACCAATTTTTAATACAAAAAGCAGAAATTAAATTTTTACGTATTTTGGCACGTAATGGGAGGGTATTTTGAACTTTTGCAATTACACGAAGTCGTATTTCCCACGTATCTCCAAAACTAATAGATTGACAATATTGTGGCTATTTCCATTCAATTTCTCGTATCTGGTTTTACTTGTATACCAATTTTTAATACAATAAGCCGAAATTAAAATTTTTCTGGATTATTAAACGTAATGGGTGGGTATTTTTAACTGTCGCATTTAGACGAAGTCGTATTTCTCAGGGATCTCCGGGTAAACTACGGGCATATCAACTGTGTGAGAGGTCTCAACCTGAAAAAGGTAAAACAAATTACATTTGTGTATTTTGTTAAGAGAAAAAAGAATGGAGCAATATGGAGTTAATGTCATCTTGTAGAATCAATTTGGCACTACTTTAATCAAAATTTTAAAGAAATCAATTGGAAATGTTTTTGATCAAAATCTGGTTTGTAATTTTTTTAAATTATAGGCAATATTTCGCGAAAACTACCAAATTTTTAAAAGAAATGTTTATGACTTAATGAAAGAACTCACATCGGGGAACAAATTTTATTTAGCTAACTTTAGTTTTGTAGTGTTAGGAAGACATCGAAAAAAAGTCCTAATTTTAAAAATTTTTGAAAATTTAGAATTAACCGTGAAAATCGGACCTATGCTACGTTTACAATTGTATATTACTCTATTCTTACAAGAAATGTAAAGAAAAAAATGGAGCTTAAAAAAAATAAAATAAAAATCCGGAGGGCTTCGTCAAGTTTCCAAAATCTAAAAGTTTCGACTCAATCCAGATGGACTGAGGGATTAAAATTTGGAAAAAATCCTACGCATGGTTTAGGTGCGAATAATGTTCGCAGACGAACGTTTTGAAAATAATAACTTTTTCGATATCAGGGGACCCCAAAACGTGTACATTTTTCATTGAAATCTCGAAATCGATTTTCCGCAGCATTACATAACTTTTCCTGTACTACGTATATTTTTCCATTAATACGTACGTATACGAGAAAGTAAAAGTGATACTGCGTATAAAAATGAGGAATAAAGTAAGAAGAGTTTCAAAGAGATTTGAATAAATTCGTGCGAATTTGCTCTATCAGTTGGCCTAAAGTTTTTGTTTTCCCGTATCACGCAGTGGTGTTGCGAGCCGTGTGGGTGTTACGAGCTGCTCCGTTTCGCACAGTTTTAGGGCCGACAGCGCCCAGGGCAATAAAAAAGTGCTGAGCATCGTGCCTCCGACTTATCAGTGCAACCTTCAACCTCCTGTCGCCAGCGCTGCGACATTTGTCTCCTTTTATCCCTTTCCTTTAAAGGCGATAGACTCCAACATGGTCCGGTTTGTCAGTTAGTTTTTAGTGATTCCGGAAGCATCAACTACTGACGTCATTAGTCTCGTAAGGGGCCGTCTATAAATTACATAACGCAAATTTGGATTACTTTGAATTCCCCCTTTACCGCATCTGTAACGTGTTCTTAAACCCCCTCCAATATTTACGTAACGCGTAAGCCGCCCCCCCCCCCAATTTCAATATGTAAAACTTATAAAGCAGAAACGAATTGTATTAATTGTATTTGTGTTATACATTACAATTAATTATAATTAACGAGAGAATCAGTTGGTGGTGCGGACTACGCATAACAAGTTTGGGGACAATTTCAACTAAAGGAAGGACGCTTGGGCGAGAAAATTTCTGACAATCCGCGCACACTCGAATATATGGGAGAAAGGCATATTTTTGCACATGAAGAAGCTTTGAACAAATTCTTAAAAAGGTTCCAATTTCTTCGAAAAGGTCAAGACCTTATATGCCGCTTAATTCACTCTTAGTCTTGATACATATGACAAAATTATATCGAATATTATCAATAATATATAAAAGCCATGTTTTAGTTAGAAACTTGTGAAGCTACTGAATGGCACAGACTTTCCCGTATTCGTTTTCTATTTCCTTTGGCCGTGGATGACGCATAGGCTCCGAGTCTACTGTGCCCACTAATTGTATTTTAGAATATATTATAAATCAGTTCTAAATGTTCGTAATCTAAAATATTCAACCAATGTATGTTTAATGATAAAAATATTTTCATTTATTGTAACAATTTATTCGTGATAATTTCTTTAATTTATTACATTTTAATTTAATTTGTTAATATCGTGTTGTTTTGTAATATGACTGAATAAAAGGAATAATTTCAGCAAATGTTGAAAGATTTTAAAAATAAATATCAGCATGACAACAAGCAATAACAATGAACTATGACCCCCTACCCTTACGTAACGCAACGTAACCCCCTAACCCCCTCTTCAGCGTTACGTAATTTATAAAGGAACCCTAACTGTAGTGCATGCTTTTGCTCGAGAGATGGCGGTGACCTTCCGCTGCTGGATGGCGAGATCCGGCGCCGACCTACCATAGGCTTGCGCGGTTTTTTTCTCACCATCGGGCCACGGCCCCAGCCCGGACAAACTCTAAGCTCCCGACCGGTCTCCCGGCATGTGTGATAGTATAGTGCACGATAATTAAAGTGTGTGTAAGGAATTCATCGCTTTTGCCAATGAACATTCGATGGAAAATTTCATGTATTGATCCATTGAGGAAATGCTGAGATGGACCCTTGTTGTGCTTCTGGACATTAATGTACCTTCACTATGCGCACATTCTGTTGAACTCTCCTTTTGCTTGTAACGGTAGAAATAGAGCTGAGGGTGAGTTACTATTTTGTTGGCGAAGCAGAAAAATTAAATCTGCAGTCTCTTTATCAATGCAAATAAGTTTTCTGAAACTCGGGAAGGAAAATATTTAGTTCTTAAAATTTATTATTTATTTTGTATTTTATTATTTGAACTTTTATTAATCTTCAACTAGTTACAGTTAATGTTGGGAAGGGATTCTGGAGCTCGAGAAAACGTGCGCAGATGATCTTCTCCCCCATACGTCACATACGGTTTTTGCTACTTTTTTGACAAAATAAATCTAAATCTATCACGGAAAATTACGCAAAAAATACTCGTATTTTGAAAAAATTCTTCAGAACCTTATTTAAAGAGCTGCTTTTAAAGAACAAATTTAATTTAAAAAAATCACCTTATAATTGTAGAGTTAGGAAGACGCGGAACATTTTTTTTAACTTTTGCAATTTTCCAAAATGTAGAGAGTTTAACGAAAATGCGAACTGTGCCATTCTTTAAATGTCTTTGGCTCAAAATCAGTTTTGGGGGAAATCGTCTGAAAAATGTAGGCGTTGGCGTTGAACATGGATGGTTGGATTTTGTCGATATCCAATTTTTTGCTGTCAATGACCTACAACATGTGGATTCTGGCAGACTGATTCTGACGTGATAGAGGATGTAAGTTACTGAATAGAGATTTAACCACCTTTTCGCTATCAAAAACCCCACAATACGATTTCATATGAAAAATCGCTCCTTTCTGTTGCAGCTTTACAGTATTTTTTTCTACTTACAACGTAAGTACGTGGTACGACGAGAAAGTGTACATCTAATTGTCCCATTAATGATCACCCCTCACCTGTACATCTGACCACAAAACGTCATTTAAAACATACGTAATAGTGTTTTGAATTAAAATATTACACAGGTAGATAATAAAACATTCATTAATTAACCATGGATTTTTTCCAACAAGTCGATCCTTTCAGAATTGCGCCGCACATTTGGCAAACTTTTATGTTTTTAGGTTTTTTAACCACACAATTGGTGAATGTTTATAAGTTATCATTTGCTGCGCTAAGGCCTGTCTGTTACGTTTAAATGTATTTTTTTTTGCAGTTTCTTGTCAGAATTATTACATTCGATTTTCGCACACGTGCATCTGTGTCACCAGACGGACATTGAACAAGCGACGGAGAAAGGGTCGTTTGAGTTTGTGTGTGTCTGCAGACTTGCCTCGATGTGAACACTTTCTGGCAAATTTTGTTAATTTGACATTCCAGCTGAGAGCAATATTAACATGTATTACAAAGTTTCTTGATCGTTACCCCGCAGGAGAATGCTCAAGTTTATGCAAATGTTAGTAACTGTAAAGTTAGATCATTGTCTTAGATAATTTGGGAAGATGAGAAGGCAAGGAGAAGGACAGTTAAAACGTTCTACCCGTATGAAGAAACTAAACACAGCACTCAAGTAACCCTCCAATGCCTTTAAAAATAGTGTATTTAAAAGTAAACTACACACTTTTATTCTTAAGCATGAATTGACTAAAAGTATTAGTCAAACGTGTGCCAACACCCTTTAGTGGCATACTTTATAGCTAAATCTATGCGAGCGCTCTAACAGTTTATCGCAAATATCTCGAAAAAGGAGGGGATATTCTACAAATGTGTATCAAACATCTGAAATGACAATAAATGATCTACGCGAAATATTTAGCTCAAAAACGTTGCGAGGAATTGAAGGTGGAAATTGTTTCCGAAAATTTGCCGAAAGAATGCAACAATGCATCTGTTTACAACTACCCTTACACAGGAGCAACTACGCTCGTAGCAGACATAACGAAGTGAAGCAGGGTGAAATATAGCGCAGCGGGGCAGGGATACATCACACAGATACAATTTATTTCTTTTCTGTCAATAGATTGTGATAAACGGGCAACGAGGAGAACAAGGTCTAAAGATATTTTGCAATGTTCTTTTGCTTGAAGGTACTTATTCCCACAGGTTTACAGGAGATTTTCCCATTAGAATAAAATTTAAAAACCTTACCGAGTTAGGCATATTTACATCGCATGGCCACGTACTTTTACTTTCTTGCTCTTACTTTGCACGAAGAGAAAGTATTATAGTCATGCGACAACAATAACGGCGAATTTTCGACAGATAAACTCTTTTATTTCCGAGATCCGGTAACGAGAAAGTAGATAGATCGTTTAAATGTGTCCCGGGTCCTTGATACCAAAAATAGATTGATGGCAAAAATCTGTCTGTTCGTGTAAGGTCAACGCTCGTGTCTAAAATGTTCTGCCGATTTTCTCCAAAATTTGATATTCTCTGATCGATTTAGATGAATTACCGGCTCTCTGAGTTTGAAAAGACATTTCCTTTTTTGGGAGTACTTTATTTGAAACCTCAACCTTTTCAAAATTTTCTCAAAAAATGAATCCACATTATTTTTTATTAAACTTTGTCCTTAGATGATGGAAAGAACACACGGAGTTACATTAATTGTGCAGGTCTCATTTTCGACAAAATTCCTGATTTTTGAAAATTGCAATAGTTCGATTTTTTCAGTGTCTTCTTCAACGACTAATATTGAAGATATTTTTTTCCTTAATGAAATCCGAAACACCTACAAATGCGGTAATGTACAAATACGCATCATAACATTCCATGCTACTAATGTTTCAGTGCATTTATCTCTTCTAATAATTTTGTAATGTTGTTATTACAAAAATGGGAGTACGCAACATGTTGATAATGTTGTTTACTACATTTGTACACAGTGGAAAACTAGCTATAAAGGTGCCTCGTTTTCAAACATATATAATACGTATCACATAAAGTAATATACGTATCATTATAAACTCAATGAGGTTATTTTTGCCACTGTCTGAATTTTATCCTCAAACAGGTAAATGTAATAAAATATTTTGTATTTGACTGCCTATAATTAAATTGTAATATAATCCACAAAAAAATCATATACTCGTTGCGTAAGATACCATTCACATACTACAGAAAGTGTATTTTCTTCATAACAAGAAAATGTTTATGGTGCAATACGATAGTTGTTGATTAAGACGGAAATGTATTGAGGAAAATGTATTTAAAAAGTCCGGAAAAATATAATTGCATAATCTTGAACATGATTCTTTCTCAATATAACTTCGAAAATTTAAAAACACATAATACACTTTGTGTAATTAATGAATGCTACTGTGAAAGTGTAACCATTCTCCTATTGATATCATATAGACTAATATTACTGCTATGTCTATGTAAGTGGATAATAAAGTGACATCAAGTCTGTCAAGTTGTTAATCTCCGGTACTTCTCGCTTCGATAAGACATTTCACTCCACTCTTTTATTCAAGAACATCTTTATAAACAATTGTGGTTCTCTTGTGAATTCCTATTAATACAGCTATCATATAACTTTTGGGGAATATTACTACTACTCAAACTGGAAAATTTATTACGTAAAAACTTTTCTCCAAGAAGATTAAATAAACCGTATGGATTGGTATAAAAGACGATCCATTGATCCAATTTTTCTACTTGTGATTTTGTATCGAAAGAAGACGCATCATGAAAACTTCACTGGTCTTGGCGCTGATCTTCGTAGCTGCTCAGGTAAACATCACATCTATTTGTAACATTATTATTGCCAATGGTATTGAAATTACAATCTCTAAATAAAAAATTCAATTGTAAATATTTAACATTCGCGCATTTTTCATTCCCTCATATTAATATTCGACTCTATTTCAGTTATACAGGAAGTATAGACAGCTCACTACAAAAAAATAACATGCATGTGTATTATTTTTACATCACATTGCCAATGACATTAAAAGATTAAAAATGGATACATTAGTTTAAGGGCAAAGCACACGTTTTTTTTCCATTGCTGTTTCAATACAATTAGCGTGTAACCATCAGCGTCAAAAAGTAAAATAATATTGGTTTTACTAAAGATATTTAATTCATTAGTAACCGTTTGTACTACTCGATACTTTTTTTAAAGGCAGAATATGCCTGAAACAAGTGTTCAGTGGAAGATAGAGTTATTCAAATAATCGTTCTCAGTGTTTTCGCGACAATTAGTCATTTCTTCACGTAAGTCTCGGTAAGTCATAATAACCAAACACTGTACCTGATTTAACTTTGCACAGTTTTCTTACAAGGGGCAGAATATTTTCTAATAAATTATTGCCAAAAACGTTCACTCTCATCTTTTCATTAATAATTCAACTTAATGTAGTGTGGGAGCTAGGGTGGAGATTTGAGAGCTCAAGAAAACGTGTTCAAATTACCTTCTCCTTCAATGTACGTCACACATAACTTTTAACATTGTCATTTAATAAACAAACGTGTCTTAAATCATTAAAATTTAAAACTCACGCTTTTTCGCAGTGAGTCGCGTTCCTTGTGCTTCTGCGTGAAGATATATCCACGTAATTGAAGTTCCAAAAATGAAGATTGTAATAAACCTTTTCAGTTCTCATGCACCCACGCAATTTCAATATATGGAAGAGGTAATATTTCGTAGCGTCAACCGCCGGAAAGGCTGGATACGCTTTTTGGTATCGTGAGAAGCAACAAAACGTGAGTTCTTTCAAGGGAGCGTGGGAGGACACATTTTCTACACACACGAATAAAAAAGTTAAAAACATCCACGACAGTATTTCGGGAGACAGACTTACGGAAATTCTAGACTCAAAGTATTTAAACATTTTAGAAGAAAAACATTAATAATAATAATAATAATAATAATAATAATAATAATAATAAAATATCGCAGAACCCTTGCGATTATATCGCACAAAAAGAAGAGCTGTAGAAAATTATTCCATAATCATTCTCCAGAAAATTAAAAACTCAAAAAATTCTCTCGCAGGAAAGACCAGTGTTGAGATAAATGTTTACTAGGGCAATGGAGACGAGTTTGGGTGAAATTGTGGTCGGGCGATGTCCGATGTACTGGAGTCCACGACATAGTTAACAGCGGGCTTTTAGACTAAGATCTGTTTCCTTTGGTTCTGTCGGTTTTATTGATCCGAAATAAACTGGAGCGCCAAGGTCATATGCAATACTTACAGAGAATCTTGAGCTTGCTTCTCGAAAATGTTTCAAAAAATGGTCTGTGAAATCATGAAATCTTCATATGATTTCTAGGGCAACATTTGGATACACAATATTGGGTCAAAAAGGTCGAACGTTTTTGCTTCTGCGTGTTCTTATGTTTGGACCGATACATATTGGAAATGGTGCAATGAGATAATTTGTATAACACTAAATGTCAATAAATTATACGAGTATGAAATATACAGCAACTTTTTAACCAATGAGGATATAAAAGAGAAACTACTTTTTATTCACGTACTCTCCATTGATCTCTTTAAAACGAAGTTCATTGAATATTTGAAAATTATTTTAGAAAGGTGATAAACGATAATCTAGCCAAGAACTAACCATATTTTAACTAGCCAACCTTACCAAAAAAAGGACTATTACTTTAGACACTTTTAAACTAGTGCGTCTACAACAGCACATACTTTCTCACATTAAATGTAGCGACCACGCAAAATTATAATGCTTTTGTAACTTGCAAAACAGTTTTCAACCAGCTAAACTTTCCTTCCAAACTAGGAGTCGCACCATCATGGGAGATTAAACAAAAATTATTAACATTATAAAAAGAAAAATAAACATTTGCATCTGAAATTTCGAAAATTCTGAGATTTCACTTTATTATTGTAAGATATTTTTAAAAACAGAAATCACACATAACCAAATCTTCAGTATTGTAGTTGTAGGAAGACCGTATTTTTTACTTTTGAAATGTTTGAAAATACAGAGGGTTTCATGAAAACGGACCGTGTGCCTTTTGTTCCATCTTCTTTGCTCTATTTGAGATTTAAACAAAACCAAAGATTTTGAACTTTTAGAAAATTTTGAACACGTTTAGGTTCCAGATAAAGTACCCCCAAATATCAAAATATCTGTTTATATTCACAGAGCGTGGAGTTCGGATAGATCGATTGATGACAATTTTAGAGAAAAGCGCCTGAATGAGTTAGGCGCTAGCTTTGGCTGCAGACAAGCGGAAAGACAGACTTTTGCCGTAAACTAATTTTACGGTATCAAGGACCTACAAAATGTGAATTCTGTTTACAGAACATATTAGGAGAATAATTTTATTCATATAGAAACATGAATTATCAAATACAAATTATTAAAACATGTAAAAGTTTAATAAATACTCAACCAAGCTCATCCCAATCAATCCACCTAACATAGGGAGCGGTAATGTAAAGCTCAAAAATCCAAGAAAGTATATTCCTAATAATGAAAAGACTATTGTATTCAAGGTCTTAAAAGGCCACACGGCTGAACAAGACGTAAATAAATGAAAAGAAAAAATACAAATGACAATACGAAATCTGTGCTGTATAAATTTTTATTGGACCACTAATGGCGCACTTTATTCTTTTCAGAATAAGCACCTTTACCGTGTATCTTAGCGCTCAAAACCTCAATACATCGACTGAAGACGGACGAATTGTCATAACGACAAGATCGAAGATCGTCCACTCAGGTTATTTCCCTCTCCTGGCACACAATGACATCGCCCACACCGCCAATGACCGTGAACTTAGAGCGGGACGTACCCCTCAGCAGTAAGTATTCGAAAGGTTCAAATAGTTCTTAATTCGTTGCAAAATATGCATTTGAGAATATAAAATAATTTATAATTTATTTTATCTTGAATAACTTCCGTGCGTTTTGTGAAATATTTGCGGAAGGCGGTGATAAAATTACAATATCTTCTTTCGTGTTATTTGGTTTCTTTAACTTTCTAGTCAGTGAAATAGTCATACTAAATATCACTCGTGAATTTGGAAATGTTTGATGCATCCACTAGTCATGAATGATTACTTAACAATCGTAACCCCATTTTTATTGAAACTTGGATGATTTAATTCACTGTTTTGTCCTGTACGTTTATACACTATTTAATAGTATCACAATCAAGGAAATTTCTTCCATTAACGAATACAGAAAATAAGTGTATCTATATTGTTTTGGTAGTCATTGCGTGAACTCTACTAGAAACCATGGAAAATGGTCCTAGTCGTCTTGACGCCTTGGATACTACAGTTTGTTTTACCAGGAATATATGTTTGTCAATAATTTTATCAATGTATGGATATGGATTTTTTTCTCTTTGGTTGGCTTTGAATTTAAAAATATATAGTTCTATTACAGTTTAACTATTAAAGCAACTTATTTTGCAAAATATTTATTTTTGTGAACATCACTTTTAAAAATATTATGACTTAATAACAAGACTCAAACAAATGCATCATAAATCCATTTTCATTCAATATTGACCTCCTACTTCTTGACCTTCAGCTGCTACCTTGACTAAATTCTGTCAGCTTCTGAAGTGTGGTAGATCCTCTTGGGGACTCTGAGGCAAAGCCCTTTGATTTCGCTCCCTTACGATTAGTTTTTGTAAAAGTTATAAATAACAAATTCAAAGCAGTTAAGCAAATAAGCTCAGCCTTAGGACCATATCGTGTCGAATAAATATATTACCTAAATTGTGGAAAACGTATTTTAGAAATTAACGCACAGTGAATGACACTAACGCAGCGAATGCGCAGTCCAGGAACTTGAGCGTCGTGTGTTGATTCCAGATCTCGTTCAGCCCATCGCCCTCGCCTGCGGTGGCGACCAATTCGAGGGAGTGGCGGCCCGAGGCAGTGGATGGGGGAAGACCTCTGATGGTATGTACTACGATGTCACTGAAGCTCTTTTCGCCTTCGCACTGCCTCGTAAGAGCTTAGAGAAATTGCTTAAGAAGAGAAACACATACATTTTGTGATCTCGAAATTGAATCAGTTAATAGATATTTTAATCAGAAATCTTATGATGCTGCATGGAAAAATGGCCTCATTTCTGAAAAATAATCCCTTAAACTATAACAATTTCAAATTTGTGCAATTCAGACCGCATCATGAGTTGAGTAATCAATACATTCAATTAATGCAACAATTATAGTGCAATGGAACCAGAACTATTAGTATATTCAAGTTTTGGTATCCACTGAATCTACTAAGCCCTTGTTCCTCTAAGGACATAACACTCTTCAAAAGTTCATTTGGAAAGTCAATTTCAAATTATAATAAAATTTCAAAGTGGACTTTTAAACCTTCCCAGAGAGCAAGAGCGTGAACCCTCAGCTGAGCTACGCTGATATTGTGCCATCTCCAACGCATCTCGAACTACCGTCAGACCTTTGGAGCTAACAATGTACGAGCTTCCACTATTTGCACGCAGAGCTCCAATGGCCGCAGTGTATGCAACGTGAGTATATTAATATCGCCAACCAAATACAGTGAAAATGTTTTTGGACGAAGCTTAAGCGTTCGAGCACTTGCTTTTAGTGTATTTCGTTACATGAGGAGAAATAACTACAGGAATATGTGATATATTATTTGAGAAATCAAACAATGACATTATAGGTACTTTAACTTCTAGTTATATTATATGTAACTAACTAGAGTACAACTATTCGAATCATAATATCGTCTCCTATATTATTTCAATAAGATAGGTACATTTTGCGACTCTTACATGCAACCTATCTTTATAAATGAAATCTCTGAAGAACAAGAATTTCACGGAGACGTGACGAATTGCGCTCTGATTTTTAAAATATTACTGTAATTTATAAACTATTGATGTCAAGTGCAACCCGCAACACTGGGTCGGATGTATAGTTAAATAACTTCTAAACAAACCGTTCTAGGGCCTTAAAAACTACAATTTTCAGACCAAAGGCCTCAAAGAAACGTTTCTCACACCCTAATCTTCAGGATGAGATATTCTTAGACATTCTATTACATTTTTGAAGGTTCGGCGCTTATCGATACTAACAATACCACCTATACATGAAGGAATACATAATATATTTCTCCATGACCTATATTTCAGCCCTTGGTGCTGGTGGTCATTTTGTGACGTTACGCTTAAAGGACTTAGATTCCTCCAGCTTTCTGTGTACACCGCGGTTTGCGCTGACTGACAAGGATTATTTACATCATTATTAATACAATGTTCATTCTTGCAGCAGCAACAACTAGAAGTAATATTAGTTGCATGATACCGATGAAGATTGTTTCTTATACGTGTAATGCAACCATTCGTTTAACATTTTGCCGTGGTGAACTAGTGTTTTGTACCTAATTGTGGATGAAACTGCGATAAACCGGACCACATGTTCCCATTTATCAGTTTCCCGATACCCTTAGGAACGGTGGGATTTCTAAATGCGAAAGTTCTCACACGGCTAGTTATATATAAAACATTGTAAAAAGATATATGGAAAAGAGATAATTTTTGGAATGAAAATTATATTTTCGTTTAACATAACAAACAATTTGGTTACAGAGTCCTCTAAAATTATTTCCCCAAAACTCAAAATTCTATCGTGTGGATGCAGAGTGCTAACAGCAGCTTATGTGTGTTTTTTTTTTCAGGGTGACAGCGGTGGCCCCCTGATCGGCTTGAGCTCCGGCAAGCTGATCAGTGTGGTGAGCTACGTGCGGACTGCGAAAGCGGCAACCCCAACGGCTACGATCGCGTCACCTCCATCGACTGGATCTCCCAGAACACCGGCCTCGCCTTCTGAACAGACGTTACTCTCGCCTGCATGACATTCAACCTTTATATAATTCATTTTGTAATAAATATTTATGATATAACAAATTTAATGTATGTAAGTTTTAAAATAAAAATGTATTTATTTTATTGACATACTGTCTCTTAATTAAACCTTAATTAAAACTTGCTAAAATTATCCCCTGAAACAACCCCTGACTTTGTAATAATAAACGACATTTAGAAGATAGATTTGATGCAAGATAAATAAATATATTATGTTACTAATTGATATATTTATGCCATTTAACCTACAAACAGAAATTAGCCGATTCAGGTAGCCGAGATCGCTAAGGCAGTAGTGCTGTGGCTGTGTGTAATGTGCTTGTGTGTCCCCTGTGGTGGGGGTCAGGAAGGGCATCCGGCGGTAAAATCATCACCAAAACAGTATAGTTCTGAGGAAAAATAATGAAAATTGGCCCACTCACATTAGCGCTGACTCCGTAGAAACGGGAAAAGGTGAGGATGGAAAAATGTTTAAAAAGAGGAAAAAAATAAAAAAGCATAGACCTTTTTCGCCTGATCTGCTTCCTCGAAATGACCTTCTACGACGTCGAGTTCACCTTTTTTGCAGCCTAAGCCATTGCGTACAAATCCGTTAATGACCGTCCTGCAGTAACCGTTAAGAATGTGATTTCAAATTAGTAGCATGGTAATTTGGAATACCTTTAGGTTATAAGAAGAATAGATGTTATAGAAGAAGCCTTGTCATCGCCTAGATATAATAGTGTTTCTGAAACTAAATAAATAGGCAATAATTGAAAATATGCTGTAGGAACAAAAATCGTGTCCTAATAAATATATATTTAAATTTCAAATTTATGAACATATATAGCTTACCATGTGTGAATATTTAAATATAAGATTGTTAACTTACGTGGTGGCAGCCTATATGTTGTGGTTCTCCACAATGACACTTTACAACTCTCCTTCACATATTGGAAGATGGTATTATACAATTAAAATCAATACACGAATTTGAGTTTAAAATAAAATAGTTTATGTGATATAATTATTTCTATACAATTAGATATTATACTGCCCGTCCAAAAGAAAAATGTTTATTTTAATGCAATAATTTGTATTTTTATTAGATAATTTTAAAAATATTTATTTCGCATGCAGTAAGTAACGTACGTCAGTTTCTGGGTCAATGACCCCTACCAGGATATTGTCGTTTCCCTCATCCATTGAGAAAATGCTGAGTTGGATCCTTGTTTTTCTTCTGGGCATAAATGTAGCTTCAAAATGCGAACGATTGGTTGAGATTTCCTTTTGCAGCTGTGGTAGGACAAGAGCCTAAGGTATTAGCCACCATTTTGTTAGCAATTCAAAATAAAATCTGTAGTTTGTTTATCGATTCATTTTTTTATAACTCGGGTGCAAAAATGTCTAGTTTTCAATTGTTGCTAATCTCGCTTTGTAGGAACTTTTATTCTTCATTCAATCATTATGTTTAGGTAGAGAGTAATGCTGAAGCTCAATAATATGTGAGCAGCTTGTACTTCGTCCCCTTACATTACATAATTGTTCTGTTCTATGGCGAAATAAATCAAATCAAATCAAATGGTTCAAAAGAGTCTAAGAGGTGTTAACCATAAAGTTTTTACAATTATTTAATATACTAAAACAATTGTTTTTACAATTAAAAATATACTCTCATGTCATGTTTTGGGAATCTGATCCCACCTTCACTGGCAACAAGTATCACGGATTAAACAAGTGGAAATTAAATCGGCGCCCTCTTTTATTCTGTGCACTACTGAGATTTACAATGTTGCGTTTATGTCATAATATCCCTAACATGAAATCACACGTGAAGATAACAAATCATGACATTTTCTATCAATTGTAAACTAAAACCATTTGACAGATGTGTGGTACACAATTTCAAGCTTTGTCTAACATTTACCTAGTACAGCAATGCGTTTACATTACATTAATCTGAGTTGACGCTTCAAAGGTAACATACACAGGTCTGTGAATTGAACTCTACGTTCACCTCCCATGACTGCATCTAACAGATTTCGATCAAAGGTAAAGATTATTGGCACCTCGGAACGGTGTTGAGGGATTAACTAGACGTTCAATGGCTATACATGTAAATGAACGGCTTTACAGAACGGTGCAATGAACTGAGAGATTGGGAGTCAAGCAAACAATATACACTGTTCTGTACTGGTTGCTTGCTCCACTACAGAAGGACTAGGGTCTGTGCTTCATTACAAATATTACCCTGAGAAAATCGCAAACTCTGACTTTTTTATTTTTTGCATTTTAGGTCGCATCTACATCTTGGACGTTAGAGACTACTATTGGTTTTAACGTTATTGGTTACTGAGTACTAGATGAAATTATATGGTAGTGATGGGGATTGGAAGGACGAACACAAATACAACCTTGCCTGAGGCGGACTCGAACACGCGATTCTTCGGCTTTACTGACTAAGCGATCTCGGTCACCGGATCGGCCAGACTCTGTCCTTACCTTCATATTCTCATCATCATCATCATCATCATCATCATCATCATCATCGTCGTCGTCGTCGATAGCAAGGATTAGACCTCTTGATCTGTTCAGTCTCGAAATTGTGCATGCCATCTCGTCAAAGGACATCCTACACTTCTTTTTTTGATTTCAAGTAACACTTTAGGGCTTATCAAATCTGAGATAACAATTCGCAATAGCGTTTTAGGTCACTCTGAAACGCTAAGGGAAATTAGAAAACAACGATTTAGTGGAACACACACAATAAACGTTGACAGAATTTTATCTTGCCGCAATTCGACGCAAGTCAGTCGTGCCTCCTTGTCAATTCACAAATTCCGGCATCAATTCATAAATTCGCCAGTTCGCAAGTTTTCCTTGTGTCATAAAAAAAGTAAATCAAGATTCTAATATGATCAGAAATGGTTTTCCCTGAATTGTTGAATGAATGTGAACAAAACCAGGTTATTAACAACATGTAGGATTTTCTCCAAAGTGAATATATCCCGATCAATCTGGCTCGACTTGAAGGTCTACAATTTTCGAAAGAATTCTATAAATTTTGGGTAAATTTACATTGTTTCTGGGTCATTTTCAAAATTTTCTAAAAAAAATACTCAATTTATTCATAATATTTTATCAATATATAAAAATGGATGCTAGTATGTTCGAAATCGATGAACTCCGACACTGACCGATATTCACATGGGCCAAGATTGCACTTCTTGGGGAAGATTTTTATGTTATTTATTTTGCGGTAACTCTACTACATGGGGATTCAGTTAAATGGACCTTCCCAATCCAACTGGGCTCCAATGTAGCTGGACGTTGCCATGTGACACAGAGCGAGGCCGGGGAGGACTGGAGGAGCAGGCGACGCGGGGTGAAGTGACGAGAGAAGGAGAGAAAGAGAGGGGAAGAGGAAAAAGAGACTGCGGGAAAAAGAGAAGAGGGAAAGAAAGAGAAAAACGTGTGCTAGGTTCTGATAGTATATACTTAAAACCAATTTTCTCTAAAATACCTTCAAACTTTTTCTTTTACCTTTTGGTTCGGAGAAAGCTAAATCCACCGACTAATGACATCAGGGCCATTTTGATTTGTTCAATCGATTTTTAAAAAAATACACAAATGTGATTTTTTAATATATCTCGTCGTTGAAATGTACATTATTGGATTTTTATACATTATTGAATGTGTAACCACATGTGATTTCGTATGGTATTTATCAAAAACACAAAACTTTTCTGTAAACATTTGCTCAAAATTTCGCATTTTGAGAAGCGCTCAAGCGATATTTTCTCAAAGCGGCTCCAAATTTTTTTCTTAAAACCTTTAGTACGGATAGAGACAAATGGGCAGAATAACATAACGCCACCACTATTTTGATGTATTTTATTTGATTTTTTTAAATACACAAATACTTTAAAAAAATTAATAGCGTCATTGTAATTTACTTTATAGGCTTGCTTTATGCATAGTTAGATTCATGAGTTCAACTATTGAAAATGATTTCTGATGAAGTTTTTCGAAATTTAAACGTTTTCTTGGAAAAAATGAGCTCACGTTCGTTCATTATCAGAAACCATCAAACGACATTTTCAGAAAAACAGCTCCAAAATTTTCAACGAAAAGGTGCATATTGATACAGGTTTTATTCTTCTAGAATAATATGTAAGTCAAATTTCAATCACTTTTGGAACCGAAAAAATTAGAAAATGTGAACAAATGTCTGTTAGGCGCCAGTAGATGGTAGCGCAAAAGAGGCTGGAGAAAATCAGAAAAGCCGACCGAGGTGGAAGAGAATACAAACGAGAATGTTGGGCCATACTATAGTCCAATTAGGAAGGGAATTTGTATAAAGGAAGAATATTATCTTTTTGTGGGCGCAGTATTAATTTCTTTGTGACTACGTATATTGATACTGTTTAAATTATAATTAGTTATATATGACTTGCGGAAACCCTTATACTGTAATTAAGTCAAAATAATCAAAGACTTTTCATGTTCAAGTGGACGGATCACTAGTATAAAAATGATATGACGGATACCATAGCGACAAAAAAGACACCCAAAAATTAAAAAAAAAACAAAAAACAATCGCTGGGGGTGCTTACCGAGGCAGATGTTTCCGAGGAAGAGGTCCAGGTGCCTACCGAGGCAGGCGTTGCCGAGGGAGAGCTTGAGGTGCTTACCGAAGCAGGCGTTGCCGAGCAAGAGCTCTAGGTGCTTACCGAGGCAGGCGTTGCCGAGGGAGAGCTTGAGGTGCTTACCGAGGCAGGCGTTGCCGAGGAAGAGCTCCAGGTGCTTACCGGGGCAAGCGTTGTCGATGGAGAGCTGGGGTACTTACCGAGGGAGAAATCGAGGTGCTTACCGAGGAAGAGGGTTCCTGAGGAAGAGCTCCAGGTGCTTACCGAGGCAGGCGTTGCCGAGGAAGAGCTCGAGGTGCGCGTGGTAGAAGGCCTGCGCGCGCGACGTCCACCGCCCGGTCTCCCGGTGCACCAGCACGCGCACGCCGAAGGGGATGGCGAAGGCGATCGCCAGCAGCGACGCCGCCGCGTACCCTGCGCAGCCACAACCACACCCCGTCAGACCGCTGGCTACACACACACAACCACACTCCACAGCTTTGAGTGGAGGAGGGACATGTTCCCGGCGTATTTATTCGACTCCAGCCTGGAAAGCTGGTAGGTCTTCGCTGGCAGGGCGGCCCCTACCCAAGCATTGAATGAGGTAGCCCTCAGGGTAAACTGGGTTCCGGCCGGATCCCGATACAAGTCTGTTGGCGTACTTGTGGGGCACAGTGTGACTAGTGTAGGGGAAATTTATTGCAATGTCCTAAATAAAATATGCTTCGGAAACTCCATTGCGCATGAAAAGAAAAACAAATTGTCTTCTTCGTCAGTACCTGATCAGGAAAGGAATGGGGAATATCATGCCGCTTCTTTCAGTGCACGTTTGAACTTGCAAAAGTGTCGCGCGGTGCAATTTTTCGCTCTCGCACCAAGAAAAGAGTACTGTTACACATCATGATGCATCATCCTGAAATCCTTAGTTTACAATTTTCCATTTATGGTTCCTTCTACCACGTATGACAGCATGAGTTGAAAGGGAAATTCTACGTGAAATTAATCTTGTCTGCGCGGCAAATAAGTAATCGACGCCGACCATTCTGGAAGGTCCAAGGAAACAGTGAAAAATATCCAGTAGAGGTAATCTGACCCATTTAGCGAAGTTTTGACGCCACCACGTCGACTTGGCAGAATGGTAAGATTTTCCTGAACACGCCTGGACCCGGATACGTTTACAAAAGATACACCTATATGTGTGTATATATATATATATATATATATATATATATATATATATATATATATATATATATATATATATATACACACACACACTTTGAGGTGAGTACTTTAAATCTGTACTAGTAAAAACATTCCGTCAATAATAATTGTGTAATTCCCAGAAGAAACCTCATGTGCCACAACTTAATGAAAGATTTAAATCTGATTATTCATATTGTCTTTTACTTACCTTCTGGACATTTCTAGGGTATGATATTAACTGAATCTGATTTTGGAATTCATCTTCTTTTCAAAACATTATTCAACGTTTACCCATATTTGCTCCATTTTCCTTAAGGTACTTTGTCTATAATGATGCGTACCTGGTTTTGTTAGCCTTTCTATCTACAACATTCTTTTTTTATTCTTCATGATCTGTTACTGAGAGTTATTTGTTAACAAGGAGGGATTTGTGTGATGTTATTTAACTCACTGAAACGAAAAAAACGAAGAAAAGTATATAAAGTTTCACCCGAAAAATGTCCAGAGAACTAACAAGAAAGTTCTTCGAAGAGTGTTAATTGTATCCGACCCATTGATTTAAGAAATGTAACAGAGAAAAGTTGTAACGAAGGCATTTGAACTCAGCCAACGATGCGGTCTCACCCGGACAGTCAAGAAGTCATGAACTCGAGACGTGGGAGCTTACGTGTACAATGGCATTTTACCAAGAAGTTACACCAATGTCAATGCCTTCAAGTACAAATTCACTTCTGAAAGAGAGTCACACGATGAAAGTTCTGATTCTGAGGTTATATTGTAGTGTATCGAAACATATTCAAATGGTACGTGATTTTTATTTTTCTATATTTTCTACTGTGATTGAAGCATAACAACCAGCTCTAGATTTTTGTTCTTTTTTGCACACGACACATCTTTCTGAAATAAACTACTATGGAAAATAGTGACATCTGACTTATTTATCGATCTCCCAATAATACAAAATTATATATTTAATTATATAATTAAATATGTAAAGATTAAATAATTGAATAATTCATTATCTAAGTACAAAATGTTATTTAAATTATAACTTCCTCTCACTTCAAATTATGCAGTTATTTAAACTAACTCTCCGGGTATGAGTATAAGCTCTATCGTATCGATAATAGTATTTCCGCACTTTTTTCAGATCCTTCATTCAAGGATAATTTTAAGTCATTGAAATAATTCGATACGTCAATACAGTACTTACTTGTCTTAAATATGTCTTCAGCATTGTTACGAGCTTTTATATATACATTCCGATTCATATTTGCAAAATAATATCAGGTTGGGGATGACATTTCATTTGCATCCTCACATTGTCGTTCTCCATGTTCTTGGGGTAGAGTCGAATCCTTTACGCGGTAAGTTTATTGTAATTAGGGTGTAAGTTCAGATGTAAGTGTAAAAATTAACGTCTCATGTAAATAGTAGTCTGTAAATTTATTCTACGATATGGTTAGTAAGCCCCCCCCCCTCTCCACGCAACCCAACATAAAAGTAAAAAATTGACTCATCTTTTTACGGGAAACAATTTGTAGCCTACTTGGGGTTGAAGGGGAGCAGTTTGCATGAACGACATATCTTTTGCATCAATAACATATGAATGGGTTGACCTAAAACAACAAAGATTGATGGCACATCAAATTATAATGAAGGCAAGGAAACAATTCCTTATGCTTCACAAGACCGAGGATGAAGTAGAATATAGGTTACGTAACATGAACTTCACGCTCCTGATGCAGAAAGAAGGAAGTTCATAGGCAATTACAGCAGGAATGAGCGAGATATAGTATTGTGCGTAAAAATAGATACCTAACACTATGTGTTGCTTATCGATTATTACATTTTTTTAAATGTATAAAATATTTGTGAGAAAAAATATTAAATATGATTAAGAGGCTTGATGTAAAATAACATCACGCAATACCATACATTAAAACACGAGAAACTACTATTGCTCCTGCTCACTTTAAACCGAGATTTCTTAGAATTATGGGTCGCTTTATCTAGATTATAAAATGATTTAGTGAGACCGAGACACATACGTCATAATAGAATCTAAAGGTGTCAATAAATTATCTTTCAAATCACCAGCATCTTTACCGGATTTGCGGGATCTCGAAGTGGTCTTTCTGTGTGGGCTCTTATAATACTCCTTCATTATTCAATGCTGATATGCGATTGGGGATGAGACAAATCTAAATTTGATCTTCTTCGTAGAAAGTGAAGCCAAATATTACTATTTGGGAAGGGAATGTTGCAAATGGTGGGCCATCAAGCAAGTTTCAAATATCGTCGGCGATAATATTCACATATCACTGACCCAGAAATGGAATAGGAAGGAGGGAAGGAGGTTGTATCACAGTACAGTCTGCATGCAAGCTTTGCTGCCGGACGTAAATCGTGCGTGGGCAAAGTCGAGTTAACGAGCTCGGAGAAAACCAACTAATTCAGTATGAAACGATCCGATTGCTTTTATCTAGGAAATCAGCTTCGAACAAGTGCGCACATTAGACGGCAATTTTCTATCAGTATATAGAGCAATTTTTATAAGAATGGACAGTTTTGACAGCTAGTGAAGGCAACATAACTGAAGGTCGTTGTGTCCTTCATCCCATTGTACTCTACTTCCTTCATTCGTTCGTATGCAGTTGGCTAACTTGTAAAAGGCTTCGATGCTTCCTTTTGTGGTGTCCTCATCCAACGTAAATGTTGTTCGTCGCAAGAAATAGTTGAAATTAGGAAGTGAAGTATTACTGTGCTCATCTGTACAAATTCTTTTTTATATTACATTGAATTTTCTTTTTGTGTGGTAAGTATTATGTTGATTTTAAAATCGACTCTTGAATGTAAGATGCGTACTGGTGCCCGTGTTTTCGGCTCCTATGGTGTAAGTGTTGGCGAGCTGTAATCGAGAGCGTTTCGTGATTCCGTGCTTTGCGTTATCAATTTATTTTTTATATAATTACACCGTAGTGAAACATGAGAAGCCATGACGTAACTAGAACCATGTACAAACATAAACACTTTACGAAGAGGCTTGGCTGAACAGCTGACGCGGCGGAGGGATACTTCTCTGAATTTCTTGTGATGTTTACTTGTTTAGCGAACTGTCGTTTTGGCTCATTCTTAGGCGTATTCTTCTATAAATGATTGCATCAAGGTCACTGGCCTAAGACGAACAATAAATATTCCTAATCCCTCCTATATCCCATTCCGTTCCCCTCCTAAATCCATTCCTCTGCCTTTCCCCCACCCTCAAACCCCCTAACAAAACTACCCGTCACTTCCCTACCCCAGCTCCCAATCCTCGTCCCTGTACGGGGGAGAGGGGTCGCAACAAACCAGCAGACAACCAGACATAAAAATTAAACATGTACGAAGAGTCTCATTAGAGACATGCAGACAAAACAAAATACACACTAGATCCTGTCCTGTCATTGGCCTACAGAAGGTCGAGTCGCCTCTTTATCGTGCGAGTTCTTGATGCAAAGTATTTTTACGCGTTGCAGTGGCACGCAGTCTTTCTCGCTCCGAAATTGAGAGAAAATATACCACTTTTTGCCCGCCTTTTGCACTATTTTCACGTTCGATTGTTATATTTTTATGACTTGGTTCTTTTTTATTTCTTTTACATTTTGATAGATTTTACTGGAGCCTTCCTGACTGTAGGGGTCTTTCTATGCTTACGCCGGACCTGCGCTGGAAGTACAAAAGCATTTCTAGCAATTGTTCAGTTTTATTCAATTGGAACGAAGTATGCATCAGAGATGAGACCCTGCGCTTATTAAAGAACCTCGGTCAAGATTTCCTCACGAACAAGACAATTCTCTATATTGGGTGGGGTCCGCAAACCAAGCGGAGTACACGTGTACACCAATTTTGTTTTTGTTGTTGAGTACGTTCCACTTATTTTGTTACATTGCCCGCAGTACATCAATTGACAATGATTTCTTAAAGATTGTAATAATTTGAAAGCGTTTAACGAACTATAAACAAGTTGTGGGGTACCTTTGTACCCAGGAAGATATTCTGTGTCACCGATTTTTATTACTTAGGAATTATGTTGAACATTAAACTTCTTGGATGGTCGTACCTAAATAAGTCCAAACTTTTAATTCAAAAGATAGTGGCATTTTTAAATTGACTTCATGTTTTCAGTTACGTATTTGAATGGCAGGCGTTAGAGGAAAATGTACTTTTCGTGTGCACAGGAATTGCAAACCAGCAAAATACGATAATGAAAAGTTGAGTGCTATGGGATGTTGAAACTTCATTTGATATGAATTTGCAGGTGTATAACGCAAAGAAAGAGAAAACAGCGAAAGAAATCAAGGTGTTCGAGTCTGTGCAAAAAGGAAATGTTATCACTACTGATAACTTTTTAACATCTCAATAGTAGATTAGCTTCTGAAACGTGGACTGAATTTGACAGAAACTCTTATGAAGAATTCAAGAAGTCTCAGCTGAACTGCGATTTACAATACTGTTGATAAAAACTAAACATAATTATTTTTTCAAGTCTTTCATTTCATTTTAACACTAGCTTTCCTCTTTAACAAGAAAATTAAATTTTTATTGGAGAACAATTTTTGTACACAAGGGACATTATGTAAAAAAAAGAATTCTTTCTTTCACTTCTAAGCATTATAACGTATCTCAAGAGTTCGTTCTGTACTTTAAAAAATTCAAATCATTTTTAAGAAAAGGCAGGATAAAACCATCAAGCATGATCACGATATTTTGGACTCAAATAATAAAACAAAAGCAATGAGGAGGATATAGTAAAAAATGCAATCAAATGAACTAAAAACCTTGTAGAGAACGTTGTTTTAAAAGATAACGATAGAAATGTGAACGATCCGGCAACAGTGGCTAGCATCTTTAACCAATAGTTTTCGAGGATTTCTGCCGATCTCCCAAAGGGCCTTTAGCCACAAAATTCAACGTCAGACATTTCTCCCAAAATTTTAGACACTATGTTCAATTCCGAATCTTCTTCCAATGAAATTATCAAAATAATCGGTAGACTAAAAAATAAATATTCGGCCGGTTTAGATGCATTTCAGGATTGTTTGTGTAAGACTTGAGCGCTCGCCATTATACACCCGTTAACTCACGTATTTAATGTATCCTAATAAACAGGATTTTTTCCAGATTTTTTAAAACAGCTCAAATTAAACCCCTTTTTAAAAAAAGGCAACAAAAATGAAATTAAGAATTATCGGACATTTTTTCTTTGGTCATTGGTCATTGGTCATTGTCTTTTTTAAAAAACAATAAAGATACCTTTTTTATGTACGAATGGAAAACTTTCTTAGTAACTACGACGAGTTTTTCAGATTGCCGACTTAACTCTCAAAATTACCTTCGTATGAAATTCAGAGAGGTTATTCGTCGCCAAAGTTTGTATGGATGAGTGGCGTGTAAAAATCGATATATCCATAAATCTTTTTACACGTGCTTGATTTATTGACCTCGTTAATTATAGTAACTCAATAAAATTCCATACTAATGAACAATTTTATAACTGAATTAAAGTTGCAGAATTCATACAAATTCGTTCTACGAAACTATACAAAGAGAGAAGACTTTCTGATCCGAGGAACTTCAAATGTTTCATCGGATACAGGTGTGAAACGTTGAAGGGCTGAGCAGGGAATGTTTGAAGGAAAGTTATGAAAAAGTCGTGGTGCTTTCAGCGACTAACAAAAAATGATTATTTTTAGATATTTAGGAGATCCTGGATTCCAAAGCGGTGTGGCAGAGAACATTGTGCTTCAAGAAAGCACTCTTTCTCAAACGTCCAGTGCTGTAATAGAATTCATTGTTTCTCAATCTCATATTTGCTAGCAGCGAGGCACGTAGTTTTCGTACAAGGTAACAGAGGGGAATAAAGTCTTGGATCGCACTGAAAAAAGCCGCACAAGAGGAGCTTGATATCAAACGAGTTCAGCAGAATTACTGCAAACTTTTGAATATACGAGAAAAAGAGATGAGGCGCTGCAGGAGTACTTCATGACGATGGAAATAGCTAGCCGAGGTGACAATGACGACTTCTTAATCCAGTACATTATCGACGGCATCGAAGACGATTCGGGGACAGAACTCCTACTCTATGGGGTAGGGGAAAAAAGTAAAACTTCGACGTCATGAGTTTGCAGCTGGAACAATCTCCTAGACGCATTAAATACCCGTACTAAATAGATAGGTGAACATATACGTAGGCCCAACATTTTTTTCACACGTCAAATAAAATTGTCTAGTACGATTACATTTCTTTAAAAACTTAGTTACCATGGCTTCTGCTCGAACTCTTGTATTTACAGTCTTGAGAGAAATATTATGCTATGTGCGGCAGGATTATTGTTTTTCAGTATCGTAGAAACGAGGCGGCTTCTTAACGATTTCAAAAATCAAACATTTGTTTTCTCATGTTAATTCGTATTCATGTCAATATAACTGCCGTTTAACGTGTTTTGTAGTCTCCTCCATGAAATTAAATGAGTGGTTTCGTACTATTTTAAATAAATACTATTAATAACAAAGATAAGTATAGCTAATTCATCATATAAATAAATTTGAAAAAATTAACAATAGCTGCTGCAGTTCTAGTTTAGTGCTTCTAAAATAAAATTATTCATTAAAAAATAAAAAGAAGTAGTATGTAGCTGATGGTCGGTCGTCACGCCTTCCATCACATTAGTCTGCAGGGAAAGACCACCTCCTGAGTACACTTACAGCAGCAATGGCCTTAGCAGTTTACACATCCAGAATCACTAATCAATAAAAAATAGCAGAAAGAAGAAAGCAGTGTGGGAGTTTTGTCAGGAAAACATTCCCCCACCGCGAGCCCTTAGCGGCGTCCGCAACGAATTCCACGCGAGTTGGTTAACGAATGCGCGGCGTGTCGCTGGCTAATCGCAGACCCACTCGCACAGCCTTCGCCCGAGGGCTGCGGGTCGGCCGTCGCCCCAGATCTCCCTGCAGCTGCTGCCATCGGCACCCGGGGCGCGTTCGCCCTGCCGGTGGCCGCCGCCCCGCCGGACGGCACAGTGGGCCTCGACCACGCGGGCTGCGGTTTTCATCGATTGATGGTTCCTGCTGCGTCACCTGATAAGGTCATTGGTCCCGTTAGAATAGTCTATGTTGTTTTATCGCTGGAGGAGCAGTGATCTTCGCTGGAGTGCGACTGGGTGCTGCTGTCCCAGCATCGGCTTCTGATGTAGAATAAGAGGCTAACCCAATCCAGCATTCCAAGGCTGTCCCTGTGTTGAACCTCACATAGTCGTGGAGCTGGAGGATCGGGAGGCTGGCTAGTTAATTGACTGATTAGTGATTTCGAGTGCATCAATGGCTAAGGGCATTAGTCTCATAATTGTTTTTCTCTCGGGAGGTGATGGTGATCTTACACCCTGCTGGATGGCTACATCCGGCGCCGACCTAAGTCCACTAACGGGAATTCTCCCCAACCAGATAACTCCCACCAGCGTGTAACCGCCCCCTTCGCAAGAAACTCTAAGCTCGCGTTTGGTCTCCTGCGAAGTATGATAGAGAAGTGTATGATGAGGGCGTGGGTGTAAGTAAGAGGTGAAGATAGGACAGGGAAGAGGAAGGAAATGATCGCGTTGGCGGAAACCATGAAAAACTAAGGGCCAGAGCAAAAAGGACGATAGAATTGTCAACACAGCAGCTGAATTCAACCTAGCTGTCTAGTTAGAGTCAAAATTCCTGCCTCCTTCGGGACCCGGAACTCAAGAAGCGCGGACTAGAGGAAGCTAAGTTTCTATACATCAACGGAATACACCGGTGTCCAGCTTCAAAAGATTTCATGAATAACAAATATTCGACTATAATTTGAGCAGACACAGGTATATTGAATTAAATACTTTTAGATTGCGAATGTTACGTTTCGGCTCTTAAATGTATCGTCAGGAATCAGAAGATAAACTATCATTAGGAAAATGAGACACAATCGAGGAGTTTTCTCTTTCCTGATAAAAGTCACAATATGCCTAAGTGCCGAAATGTAACATTTACCATTTAAAAAATTTCGATTCAATGTAAATGTGTCAGTTAAATAATGGTGGATTGTTTGTTACTCAAGAAATCGATACAAACGTGAATTATATATTGATCAATGTAATTTCCTCCCAATATTTCTTTTATCGCCTCGGCTCTTAACAATTATCCAAACAAATTCCTTATTTTTTTAATGCTAATATTTGTTACAATTTCGGCTAAGTATGTCACGGAAAATTACCGACTTCATGACAATTTTATATAGTAAATAACTTCATTACAAACAGTTGTTTGTTTTTTATTAAATACCCCGAGTTAGGAATACATCGGTAATATTTCGTTGTGTATACCAAACGCAATTTTTGGGACAAATATCCGTCACTTACCCGGTTTTTAAACACTCTTATAAAAACGCCCCTCTCATAAAATTTTAAGTGCGATTCCATTTTTTTAGAACAATGAATAATAGCAAATATTTGGCCTGTTAAGAGGCTGTCTAAAACCGAGTCCTTGGTACCTCAAGATTCTTTTGCACTAATCCAAATTTCCTTTAACCTATTTGTCAGTCTCTGAACCCACATTGACAAAATTGTGCCAAAAATAACGATATACAATACCAATCATATTTAAAGAAAAGTTGGTTCAATGGTCCTTTCCATATTTTATCGCACTATGTAACCCTGTAACATTTTGACGATCATTAAGTAATCTATATTACCATTTTCTTTTTCTTTCTTTCTTTTTTTTCTTTTTTTTCAAAATTGAAAAAAAAGGCAGCCTACATGTGGCGGATGTATACGGTTTTGTTTTATTCTCAGGAACTCACGGAAAGTGAAAAGTGTTTCATTGCTTTTACATTTTGAGCAAAACAAATTTTACTGCGGTATTCCGCTTATTTCCTTTCCATACGTACATCTGATTTTTCGTACTCGTGCATTATTACTTACGACACATTTACAACACGCGGAGACAAAATTGCAAGGAAGAGGAGGTCCGTCATTAAATATTTTCTATTTTCCTGGAACAGGAATTTTTTTGTATTCTTGATATTTAAAGATGAGTTATTTTGTGTATACGTATATACTTTACAATGTTATTGTACTATATTCTTGAAGAATCTTTTGTTACAAATATTTAATTTATTGTAGTGTTATTAAAGAATATTAATTCGTTATTGAGCAGTGTGCATGCTACGTTTTGGAAAAATATTTTGTGACTTTTGTTCAGTAGCATTTTGGCTACTGCTTGCTACTAGTAAAGTAATATAATAGGATACTATTTTTCGATACGTTGAAAGAATAAAATAAAATAACAAGAAATAAATCAATGAAATTTCCCGACTTCCTCTTACTCCGATTATTCGTGGGTAGAGTCAGGAATAACGATATAGTAGTTAAAGTTGTCATTTTGATTACCGTAGAGTGTGATTACGAAGATTTTGACACAATCTCTAATTCGGTTAACTAGGGCGAGTATTTTTTGACGTTTAAATTTTTTATTTGCAAGAAATAAAAAGCCGCTTTGAACATAGTACAACTGCTAGGATCTGTTATATTCAGGCACCGTCAATTACGAATAGTATAGTTAGAAATACTTTTCAAAAATATATTTCATTAAAAGTTGTTTAGTCAAACAGATGAATGAAGTAACGGTTCATGTCATATTGGGAATGCAGAATAGTAATTGGGTTTTCTCGTTTAAGGTTCTTAAAAAAACAATTTTTCTACAATTTTTTTCCGAGTATTCTAGAAGGCTAGCGTAACAACAGTTCTAATCGGTTCGTCTTGTGAATAGGAATGAAAGAATATTGCTTTAAAATGAATTCACTTCTTAAAGTGGAAAATATATTTTAGTAGCTTAAACTCTCCCAAAACACGTGTTGAGTGAGCCGAGAGGTGTATGTGTAACCTCATTTGACCAGAATGGTGGAAAAGATCTAACAATGACACAAATCTGCGCACGTTCCCCGATTACTGTGAGTAGGATACTTCTCCTGTAATTTGATAACCATTGACTTGCAAAAGCAAAAATGCTGCTGGCGTGTGTGAGACAAATGAAGTCCTGGAACCGCAAAATCTGGCTGATTTGAAACGGTAAACGTGAATATTGACGCTTCCTTCTTCCTCGACGCATGCCATCAGATGTGACGTATGTTTTGATTCTGGACATAAATATAGTTTCACAATGGGCACATTAGGTTGAGCTCTCTTTATACCTGTAGCGGTTAGAGTAGAGCTGGGGGTGAGTAACTATTTTGTTAGCAATACGGAAAAAAATAAAATCTGCCGTTCATTACCGATACAAATAAGTTTTCTATAAGTCGGGAACGCAATTTCTATAACACGGTTTGCAAGTGTTGGTAATCTCAAGATTTTTGAAATTTTATTATTTTGTTTGTTTTTGTTCTTCAACGTTTATTCATAAGCAACAATTTATAGTTGACATGTTAGGGACGAATTCTGGATCTCAAGAAAACCTGCGCAGACTATCTTCTCCCTCATACGTCACATACAGTTTCTACTGTGTTTTGACTAAATAAATCAAATCAAAATTAGCAGTTTCGCACTCAAAATGGGAGTAAAATAATGAAATGGGATATGAGAATTTTTTTCAGAAATCGAAACCGTTTCAATGTGTGTGTATTTTTCCAGTCTTCCTGATATTAAGAAAAGCACTTACATCTCTCATGGCCAGACATGGTCACATACTGCTTAGTTTTCCATAAATGTATGCGCATATTCTAAACCCATATAAATGAAACTGGACTGTGTGTGCCTGTGATTTCAAAATAAATGACTTTTTAATCTCATATCTTTATTTACGTTGTATTAAAATATTTCAATTGTTTCACGATTTTTCACTGCTGAAGGGTAATTTCTGGAACGGCTGCACCAATTTGGAGGAGTTTCTCACAGAAGAGAAGTGCATTTGTCACGCGTAACTCCGGATACTATTTTCAAGTTATTATTTTCTCTTATTCAAAGCAGACTTGTTGACTATTTATTTCATTCAAATCTACAGTTTCATTCCGGTTCTAATGAAATTTTGTACACATGACCATCAAAACAAGAGCAAAGTTACAGCATTGGTGAGATTTAGTAAAGACAACCAAGCGGGTTGTCTATGTACATTTATCTCCATTGACACATCTACAACGCCCTAAAAATTCCAAACGCATTCTCTAAGTGGTACAAACGCTTGCCAAAACAAGTGACGTCTGTTGAACTGTGTACCATACTGTATGACCAACAACTTCACTGATGACATGATAGTGGTAAAAAACGAATATTGTTTGACTTATTTTGTATTTGGAGACAAAACACTTCTGCTTATAGAAGAGGGTGTGCCGTGCGATCAAAACTTGGCAACAAAGGAGGCAGAAAATCGTATTAAATTCAAATGTCTGGTAATAGAGATCAGCCACATATGAGACGTAAAAGCACAGGTCATTCCGATGGTTTTCGGCTTCGGCATTAGTTCTGGAAATTTTTGTGTAAGAGCCTGGCAAGACAGGAACTTTCCAGGACATTCAAAAGACTGGTAAGTGCAAGGCACTGCTTTATGTGGAACAGCTCGCATTTTTTGCAATTTTAAAGACAATCCATTGATTAGCACCTTAGGGAGGTGACTGCAACCTGGAGTAGATTTTATATTCAACCAACTCCCATCATTAATCGTTAATTGGAATAATAATAATACTTTTAGTAATAATAATTATACTTTTAATAATAATAATAATAATAATAATAATAATAATAATAATAATAATTATTATTATTATTATTATAATTATAAAATACTTTATTCGAGGAGAGGATCTGGCAATAAGGACTGCTCTTCCACCGAAGTAAGAGTAAAAGTAAAGATGACAGATTGGCGAGGGCGGGGAGAGCGAGGCAGGATAAATATCCGGACAACGCAGGGCTCTACTTCAGCTGGTTAGTAGCATAGCTTCTCGTCTCGGGCACACTGCTGGGCGCCGCGCCGCACCGTCCTTCCTTGCCGCGGCATCCCACTGCCCCACTTCTCATTGACGTGCCTCGGAGCGGCGAAGGCGTCGCGTCGGGTCGGATCGGGGAGATCTCGCAAAGCGTCCCACATCGAAATGCCGACGGCGCCCCCTTTCACTGGCGGGGGAAGAGGTCGTGACCTCTCCGCGGCACGACCTTCGCGCCCGAGGACGAGCGTTTACGCTTCATTGATTAAATGAGAGAAAATAATTCGAGCGAATGTAGTCGAGCGCGAAGGCAGTCATGTCGGGAGCCACATTCAATTCCAGTGAGACTTCTCTGTCCGCGGTTTGCTCGGTCACGCTTCTACGGGTCAGGGGTGGCCATTACGCGGACTCGGTGGTGTAAATGACTGTTTCACCCATGTAGCGAGTCGGACTGTCAGACCTAAATTCGCGGGTTCAAACCCCCATTGAAGCTGTGGATTTTTAAGGGCAAAAAAGTTCTTCATGCACCACCCGGAGGAAAAGTAAAGCCGGCTGCCCCATGTTGTAGATTTACAGCACGTCATTGACCATGCCTAAATGGAACCTCCGAGTAAAATTAAAATTACATATCTCATCGCCGGAGCAATGCCGATTTTCTCTGCTTGATGGTGAAAGTAGCGCAGCAGAATTTGCTTGGTAAGGTGGAAGAGCAGATCTGATGGCTTCACCCTCGCCAATTCAATTATCCCTTACGTTCAGGCATAATTAAACTCAACTATGAATTTACAAAGCAAGATCGAGCCGCGTGTTGAGAGCGCTAATTTTGAACCGTTGGAGGCGGGTTTCAAATCCCTGGCAATCGTGTGAGATATGTAGTGAACCAAGTGAGTTCGCGGCCATTTTTTTCGAGGCTCTCCCGATTTTCCCAGCACTTATTACACCACTGCTCCGTAGATGCTCTCGTTCCATCATCAGCACAAGCTCATCTATTCATCTTACTTTTCCCGCGGTAGGCCACGTTGATATAGGAATCGGAATAGTTTTTATATAGGGACGTCAAGGGTAAAAGCAACTGCTGCAAAAGAGAGATTCTTAAGTCAGAAACACCAGTATTTGTTTCAAACTCGCGGAAAAGTGTTTTAAAAACAAGCATGTTGGCGTCTTTATCGTTGTGAGGTGGTACTTTTTAAGACTGACTTATTTATTACTGAGAAACGTTGCATCTTAGATCAACCTACAAGTGAAGTAATTCAAATTACAGATTTATTGATAAAGAATTGGTCATTATGATACACATTATACACCCCGATAAATTACATTATTTGTATATTATTATTATTATTATTATTATTATTATTATTATTATTATTATTATTATTAATATTATTATTGTAAGCGTATAGAACATTACTGACCACGCTACACGATTAACGTGTGTAATTTTCCCAGGATCTTGTTTCGCTGTATTCCTGTTTCCTGATCATGTTTCGCTTCTTTTTCGCTGTATCCCTCAGTACAACAAGGTTGTTATGCCTTGAAGTGTACATTATGAGATGGTAGGATGATGATGGGTGAAGGAAGAATCACAAATATGACCATGACTACGCAGGACTCGAACATGCAGTCTCTTCGGCGCTGACGATGGCTGTCGCAACCGTCTTCGTCACAGGGACCGCTATGTAATAATAATAATAATAATAATAATAATAATAATAATAATAATAATAATAATAATAAATTATAATATTAAACAGACCAAAATAAAATATCCTCTAAATTAAATTTGGCAAGTTTGTTATTGACCAGCAACATTGCTGCAAATGTGGGAACCACTAAAACACCCCAAATCAAATGAAATAAAATGAGCAGATACGGTCAAATAACTCACATTATATTTAGATGTCTGTTACCACGATAGCAGTAGGTTACCCAACACCCTGACTTAGAATCTCCTTTACATTATTTGGCACTCTCACAACTATGCTAACAAACTTCAAACTAGATATCCTCCAATATCACCCTCCGTAAACCAATTGTTCTACTCATCCGCCACTACAGGCTCAACGCTTCCATCCTTTCGCCTACCACCACCACGTTTAACACCTCTTTTCTCCCCCTTTCTCTTCTCACTCTCCCTCCCTATCCTCCCTCTCCGAACAACAGTACGTCTGGGGTAGTGAGAGGCTCCTCCCCCACCCCTCCCCTTTTCCTAGCACTACACGCCAGTTAATGAACCCGAGTCGGGTTGAGCACATGTGCATGCCCGCAACAATCACCAACAGCTAGAATGACCTTGCAGGAATACAGTAAACAAAGAGGATCAGAAGTAGTAAAATGTAAATAATCGAAGCTCAAGTGGGGAAATACTTTATATCTCAGCAGCAATTGCTGATCAAGGACATATTATCAACTGTTAGTTCACATTAGCTGGTATTAGGCCATCTCTACACGGAATGAACTGGGAGATACCGTCCCTTCCTGTCCTCGGTTTGCTGAATGAAGCAAACCACTTCCTTGATCTCTCCCCCAATTACTGAACATTGCGGATCACCCGTTTGACTGCTGACGTGACCCTTTCGGGCGTCAAATTACGGTAGGCGCTAGATATTGACGTCGATTCTAGAAGGCAATATTTACATTAAACATAACCACATGTTAGTATATGCAATGTTTTTAAAATTTGTAACCACACAAATTAGTACAACTAGTAAAACCTTTTGAATACATTATGAGTAAGAATATTAAAGAAGTACACTGAGATTGAAGATAGCTCTATCTAGCGAGGCAAAGTAGAATCAGAATCTTTACTCCTAAGATAGTTCTAGTAAATAATAGTGATAAGTTCAGGCCTAAGGGCTACATTTGTTGTTCTTGTAGAAATGTGACAGACATAAGACCATGTAAACGGGAGAATAGCAGTGAACCTTTTTTCTTTAAGCTTAAGATTGTTGAATTAATGGTTGAATTGTAATAAGTCATAGGGCGGAACCTACGAAATAAATTTATTTCAATGAAAATATTTGCGTTAGAGTATTCCCGGTAATCTTTTGTTTCCGAGACAATAGTATTACCTATTGAGAGTACGTTCCACGTGGCCTACATAAAAATGTCTTTATATGATTTCCTTTTCTCTATCTTCTGACGAGTAATATCACAAAATCGTTTAGGTCGAAATAACCATAAAAATACTAAGATATTGCAAGGAAGGTCTTTTTTAAACTCGAGGATCTATTAAACTCTGCAAATAATCAATTTGGCCTGGAATAATTTACTTCTTCCTAAATGTGTAATTTCTTGCTCTAAATATCCACACTACTTTGGTTGCTTGAAACTGATAGTATGAGAAACCAAATCCATAGCATTTAGTACTTTTTACTCTAGAAATGCTATTTAAAACAATGGAATTATATCGGCGGTTTTAGCAGTTTCACGTCAAGATGGCTTTACAGGCGTTTAACCACAGTGGCCTTCTTCAAGGCTAAAATGCCTCTAGTGCATTTTCTGTTGGGTACTGATGCCTTTTTCGTCCGATAATGAATGGCTTCGAAGGAGGCCAAACAAAAATAATAATTCCAAACGTGCACTAACCCAAACAACACTACTAGTTGAGGATGAAACACACTATTTTAGTATTTTTGTAATGCAAAACGCT
Source organism: Gryllus bimaculatus (assembly GCA_017312745.1). Taxonomy (NCBI): domain Eukaryota; kingdom Metazoa; phylum Arthropoda; class Insecta; order Orthoptera; family Gryllidae; genus Gryllus; species Gryllus bimaculatus. The sequence continues at coordinate 1,275,235 of BOPP01000132.1, forward strand.
CTTCATATTGCTGATATATGACTGTACATAATCAGACTAAAGCAAACTCCGAGCCAATAAACGTAAAAGGTCTGCTCCTACAATCCTAAATTTAAATGCAAATACGTTTTTTGCATCGCCCGTATATCCCTTCTGTTTATGCAGAAGGGAATATTGCCCCACCGAGACGTTTTCGTTCCAACCATCCCTTGCGTATAACACATAAACATGCGAGAAGGTCGTATTCTTGGAGAAGGAAGACACCGGGAGGTGAGTCGACGAAAGACGCTGTATGGAGCGACGATGCTTCGGCAAAATGCAGCTTCGTGTCCCCGCAAGGAGTCGTCGCTTCGCATCCGAGCGAAAGCAGCGCGGAAGCTGTGGCACGGGCGAGCAAGGAAACCGCAGGACGGGAGAGGCGAAAGCCTAAGTGCACAGCATGAATCTGTTCGTGGATGATGATGAGTGTCTTATTCGATTACCAAGCACAGGAGAGGAGCAAATAATGTGAATGGAAATAATGTATAAGCAAATATGTTTATAACATCACCTTTACTGAATTAGTGATGCCATTGTCAACTTGATGGATAACCATCATGATGAGATGATGATAAGTGTTGGATGGTTTGGGTTGAAATAGTGGTTCAAATGGGGTAGTCACGAAACTACAGAGATGAAGACTACATGAACGTAGTGAGTATTTTTTGGTACGTGTATGATGATGATGATGATGAAGATGATTCGATTGTATAGCATAGAAAAGACAAACACGTTTATAACATCACCTTCCCTGAACTAGTGATGCCATTATCTTCCATTGGATGGATAACTATCATGATGAGGTGAATGATAATAAATGTTGGAAGATTTTTGATGGGATGGTGGCGCAAATACGGTAGTCATTACAAATTATCGCCATGATCGCATGATAATCATTCAGCTTGGGCTCCGAGGCATGCCTTTTGATTCCTTATAGGGGTTAACTTGAGTACAGTTCTGCACAATACTACTTTGCTGTGTACTTATCATCTAATCCGTTAGGCAGTCCAGTGCGAAATATTTTCGCTCACCTCAACGCCACGGGCGAAAGGCGCTCGGCTTGTAAAACAGTCGATGGCCTGTGTCACTCCAGAAGCTGAGCCAATATTTCAAGTACAAAATGCAAATTTAAGGATGCCGCGAAGTTAAGAGATCAACCGCGACACCTATTCCTTGCTCTGAGCTGTTAATCATCGCACAGTGAGCGTAGGATGGTAGAAATTACAGTTTTCAAGAAATCAGAAATTACAGCATTTGTAAAAATTACTGATTAAAAACTCCGGAGTATAAGTGAACAAATGCAGCACCCTATATGTAGCCATAAGTAGACAATATGTATACGTAATTGCGGACATACGTCAATCTACAGCTGATCTGAATGATTCATTTTGCGAAACTTGTAAGGAAGATGGGCAGTTTGAATGATGAGCATTACTATGATATCTGCTGATACAAAAAATATCGAGGTCGTAGAAAATGAGAATATGGTGAATTTTTTTTAAAAATCGCGAGTAACAGACTGTTAATTGGAAATTTTACTTTATCTTGCTTATAGGGCATGTACTGAGAATTCGCTCAAGAAAATTATAAACTCGGGGAAAATTATATATAAAACATAAAAAATTACATAAATTATATAAAAACGTAATAGCTGTATCTCTCAGGTTGAAAAAGGGATCACACTTGCATATAACATTGCCAGGAAGAATATACACAGGATTGAACACATAAAGAACGTCTTGATATTTGTTTGCTATTGCTCAGACGAAATCCGCAATTAGTCTTGAAGTGAACAAAACTGTAAAAGAACTGTGCCAGTAAGCATCCATATCGGAAATAAGATACTATTAGCAAAACTTAAGCAATTGGATGCTCGCAATTGTGGGGAATTATTTCAGAAATTGTCGGCAATTGACATCTATGAATCTGCAGTTAAGCCAGTTATAATTTTACTTTTGTGGTTCATCGCTACCATTCTGGCTTTCCTAAAATTATCCTTGTCGGTAAATCTGGTAGCTAATAGCAACAGATAGAGATTGTTAATGCCTCTATGATTAGCACCAAGGTCGATATTTCAATTTTCATTGCACTCACGAAAACATTAGTAAAGTTTAAATAATCTTCTGACATTAACAAGACCCGTTACTTGACACATAACTAAATCTACTTTTGTAATGAAACAAAAATTGAAAAAAGTATTTTAATAGAATATTTTTCGTGTAACCTTATTTGTCCAAAAATAAGCGAGCAAGGCAACTGTAATATGTATAAAAATTTATTTTTATAATTAACTTGAAAATCACAAGTATGTTTTATTTAATACGAAAGTACCTACCGGAGACACCACGCTAAGCTAGTAAATATTCACCTTCACTACGTACGGGGACAGAATGTAATACACTGCACATACGAGAAAGCAAAACAGGATGTCGACAACAATAAAATATAAAATTGTTTTGAATAAACTGAGTAAAATGACAAAATGATGGTTGAGCAGGCCTCTCCTCTAGGAGCAGCTTCTGTATCTGGCCGCACATCAATTTTGCTCTTACTTTGACTCACATGTATGTTATGGTGAGCGCCTATTGGTGGCATTACTGAGGGATGCTCAGTGTTTCACCCTTCTCCTTGCACTACGAAATGGACTACAAGTCCAAGTCAAAAGCTGAGATGGGGAGGTAACATGCTAGAGGAGGGGACTGGCTGTAAAGCCTACTGCTCAAGGATTCTCTTTGGAGCGGTGAGAGGAGAGAGTTGTTAGAGGGAGGAAGATGGGGTCGACCGCAGACACAGCCATTGCAGGTGCCGGTGCCATTGAAGTGGTAAGATTTCAAATATTACATTACACCTCACCGAAAGAACGATGTAAGTAAGAACAAACCCATAACACTTCACAGAAAGATCGAATACCGTGTATTGGATCTCGCTATTTCGACCATCAAGGAAGAATACGACGTTGATATCTATTAGCGATCGAAATTTTCGATAAGTTTTTAGTTACGCAAAATGATATATTATAAAAACAATATATCTATTTTGTAGGTCCCACAAGTAATATAAAAAACTAAAACTATTAAAACGCCATTTCTACTGCCAATATAATTCTGATTTTGGGGTATTTTTATCGATTTGTTGACATGGTTGGCTATCTTAAATTCGTCTGCAAGGGCCATTTTGACTAAACCTTTTTCAAAAAATTACACATATGTAAAGTTTTTAAGTTTGTGTCAGGTAGGTTTTATTTGTATTATGTATTTTTTTTTAAAAATTGCATAATAAATAGAACATTTTTTTCAGAAACCGCTGAAATTCTTGTTCCGTAAAGATTTCCATTTAAGAAAAAGTTTTACTCTTTTATGATTTCTTAATCTCGTATTTCAGTAAAACTATGAAGAGAGCCAACAAATTCTGATGTGAAAAATGTACGGGATTTTATAAAACACAATTCCTCAATTTAAACCTTATTGAAAGGACACTAAACATGTTAATTAGTGCGTGTGGTGATTCACCGTCTTTTACAGACTCATGATCGCGTTTGGCAACTCAGCCCGACCGATGTTTGGAAGAGTCTGCCTGGAGAATGAAGATAAATAAGTTGCAATTTTTAGTCGAAGATTCTATTGACACAATTCAAGAGAAGCAGACATTTCCCGTTTCCAAAAGCATCAACTAACCAGTCTCTATGATTATTCATATATTCTGAAGTCAATACAATTGCTTTTAAATATTAGTCATGCTTATTATTAGTGAAGTTAATGAGTGTATATATATATATATATATATATATATATATATATATATATATATATATATATCCTTCATCTAGTGACCTCCGAGAAAACATTCAAGTACGAAATTTCAAATTTTTGCAGATTAACGGCTTCACAATTAACCACACCCAAAATCACATTCTGAGCCGCATACAAATCACGATGAATAGTGCAAAATACGTTTAAGAGAATGGCACAGGTCACATTTTAGTTGAGTTCCCCAATTTTTTGAAAACTGAAGAAAAACAAAAACTTCAAAATTGGAGATACGCTACAACACTATTAAATAACCGGTACTGAAGGGGCGAGAAAGCATGTGCTGTTTTAGAACCACAACTTTTAATCGATACAATCCCATTGACATAAACACGGTTATTTTTTATAATAATTGAATTATGACAAACATTATTGTAAAAAACGTTTAATAAGTACTAATTAGATTAATAATCATGTCTGTCGTCTTTCAATGATTATAAAAAATAGTCTTTAAACCAATGGGATTGTAATATCATTAAAAAAAGCAACTATATATGACATTTATTCGAGTTCCCATTCATTAATTTCTGCTTTCGTAATGCGGGCCAAACGTTTCACAATTTCATGGACAATGTTCTGCGTAATTTCAGTTTCTATTATCCATACATACATAGATAGCCTTATCTTTTTTACGTTCCTCGACGAACACATTGAACGTATCTGACGAGTCTCTCACACATTACAAGCCAATAGCATAATCTCACCCCGGACCTTTTTATTGCGTTTGCATGCATTTTTACGACACGAACGTGTGCGAGGTACCCTTTACCACATTCACTGGTTCTTTCACGGCTGTCGACCACAGTCGGAAAACTGTCTGTTTCGCTAGCGACAGAATGTGAACATCCATAAATTGCCCCAAGCCGGCAGGCATTTGCGAGGAGGATCTACGCCTTCGCAGATTCCTCACTTTTCGCCACTGCGAACGGGGGTGTTGTAGCCGCTCTCCGGTTTACGAGAATGGTGGGTTATTGTTTGATTAATCAGCTCGACTAACGTTTCTACGATGTGTTGTCTGTAGAGGGAAGATAAATACGTTAGAATCTAAGAGTCGAAGAACACGATTTATGAGAAGCAGATGTTTCGCGGCGCTGACAGCTTCAACTAACCATTTTGTACGATTGTTTTTATAGTCAATGCAATTGCCTTTAAACGTTGTTTTTGATTAATGAATATGATTCTTACAAGAAAATATAAATATACAAAAAAACTCCCTTTTAATCTGTACTGGAAATATAATACCCTTTTAATTGCACAGTTCATTAAATATGTGAAAATTATTAGATGTTGAGTGCCAGTTTGAAAGAAATTCAAGTCGAATAAACACTGTTTGCAGAATGCCATGTGCACTGATCTATTTGACTGAGGTACATAGAGTCCATATTTTATTTGGTCTTCTTAGCCAGGTACCCATAAAACTTGCTTTTACTTGTAATGGGAGCTTTAGAAAATTCTTGTATATAATGCTTATGGTCGTTGTCTTAAGCAAGTTGATGAGATATTTTCAAAGAATAGGCGAACTGTTAGTTCATAGCTTCTAATGTAATCATTATTTTACATATTCACTAGCGGAAACCGGCACCACACACACACACACGCACGCACGCGCACGCACACACACACACACTCAGTGATTGATTCCAAGAATCTAGTGGTATTTAAATCAAAAATGCATAACAAATGAATGTCTTCGTGGTCGGGTTCCATATCGTCTTGCCAGGACTGTACCAGTCCCTATAAGTGCAACATTCATTTCTCAGAAGAATGGTGGGTCTGTTCAGCGAGCGCTTCCGAGCCGCACCCGAAGCCGTGTCTCAGTTCTTCTTTGACAGGGTTAGTGTTATTAGTATACCCACTGCCACGGAACTGTTACGTATTATTTGATTGTTCGATATGGAACAGAATCCGGAAAGTATATTATTTAGAATGCATTAACGTTTAATAGAAAATTTTCCATTTTTGGTAGTATTTTATATGCGACTGTATCACCATGTGTTGGAGACATGTTTCTTAGTGATTGGAAATTTAAATTGAGTTATCTTAAGTTACTAGCAATTGACAAGAATGGCCTTTTCACGATTATATTCCCTAAACTCTGAAACAAAACGGTGGAACATTTTTGCCCAAATTTACGAAATTTTAGAAAAAAAAATATTTATTCAAATACTCGTATAGTTACTCGACGGGAGCTATTCATGCTCTTGCGTGAGGGTGAACTCTCTCATGCAACAGATTTACGAACTAGAAAAATGGTAATGCAGTATGTTTCCCGTAATGTTTTTGGACGTATTTCAGAGGCAATATTAAGTGAGAATACACGGAGATTCACCTGCCAAATTACTGACAAATGAAAGCCTTGTAACAGAATTGTAAACTGATTCGCGGCATGGACCACAGCATGAGTGGGTGACGAAATGGCATGTGTCGAGGAGAAAGCGCAGAAAAACGACGAAAGGTAGACCTGCAAAAGAATTACCTTCATATTTGAAGAAAATCAAAAAGGCAAAAAGGACAGCAAAATTTTACAAATCTATTAAATTCGAATTTGTGAAGGTGACACCCCATAGAACAAATGCAGAAATAGCTCGTTTAGAAGAAAAAAATAAGAAGCTTTAAGCATCAAAATTGAATATTGAAGTTGCAGATATCTCTCTAAATTACAAGTAGTTGAAATCTATGGATGAAAGTGAATAATTCACTTACGTTAAAGCCATCTCTCAGAAAGGCTTTATTTGTGATGCATCTCCAAAGCAAATGAACAATCTAAAACAAATAATTTTAAAAAACCTTGCCGTAAAGAAGTTTTTTTATTGATTTTTCACGCTCAAATTCGTTTCTTCGAGTGCCTTCTCCACATTTATTATATACTACTATATTGTTTTTAAATGGCGGGTTCGTGGATATGATGAAACTGTACAGTAAGATCTCAGGAAAATGCAAATAAGAGTCTAATTTCGAAAGGAAATGGGGTTCCTTATGGATATCCCAAAACAAGGAAATACAACGAAGGTACAACGAACAATGGGAACACTGTTCGGCCATTTTTCCAAAATCTGGAGCAGAATATTAATATCACTGGGATAGATGAAAGTCTCATTCACCGTTTCTCTATTGTTTTACAAACAATGAGCGGTTATAATCTGAAAACGGAAGCTTCCAGAAAAAACACATTTGAAACGGCAAAAGTTTATGAACGTTTATACGGATGGCTACTTCACGCCTGTAACAGTGCACAAAATATTAATTCATGAAATGATTGTCCCAACAGGACAACTGTTCGAAGACACGAAGGAAGTCAGACACAAATACTTGTCATGTTGAGTACAAGTCATGTTGAGAAAGAAATACTCGAAAGTCATCTAGAGTACGTGGCAATGAAGATCTGCTTCTTTTCCAATTGATTTCTTCTGACCCAGTAATAACAAGCATCTGGCAACTATCAACTAAGCAAACAGAACAGCTACCGACGGACGTTTTGAAGCTGTGCATGTTCCTGGAGCTGATGTGCCACGAGAAGGTAGACTAGTAGATTCAGAGAGCTATCAATGTCAACTATTGTAACTTTTCTTTGTTATTTTTTTAAAATATTTTTTTATTTGCACAGTTAGGTATGAATTAGAATTACATTTTCAGTTAGTGTCTCATGAACCTTTAGTAATAGGAGTAGAAATTGCATGCACTATATCTTAAGTAGTTCCAACATTGATAACAGGGTAATCGTTGTAAAGACTCGAGAGCAATAAATTTATTATTATATTTTGTCACTATATTACAATATAATGGAAAATGCCACAAGGAATAATTCGAGTGTGCGCCCGTCTGGTCCTCCTTGGCCTCGCCCTGCGTCACACGGCAACGCCCAGCTACAATAAAGCCCAGGTGGAGCTCAGTTGGAAAGGAAATTGAATTAAAATGCAGAGCCATCTTTTGCTGTAGCGCCATCTAGTAGAGTTACAACAAAATAAATAGCATAAAAACCATGCAAAATACGTAGATGTGCCAACTTTCATGGAGATTGGTCAGACGGTGTGGACTTCATCGATCTGGTACATACCAAATCTACTACATTACAAATCACACGTTAGCCAGTCTGATAATACCGGGACTGGGAGAAGGTGCGTTCAATTACACAAATACTAAGTTGGGGATGCGAAATCCGCGTTCAACATGACCGTTTTGAATTGTAGCATTCTGAGTCATGGCAGCGTCGAGTATCATGCATGACTGCACGAGTTTCTGAGTTGGTAGCAACTCTCATCAAAACACAAGAAAGGTTAATAAAAGAAGCAATTGATAATTTTTAGCGAGACGAGAAAATATGTTTCTCAGAAGGAATGTAATGCAACTTTTGAGAAACGTTATTTGCATGTTGAGAGTGATCTCTCATATCATATTTCTTAATTATTTTTATAGAGAAGTTGAAACACTAACTACAGCACAGGAAAACGTAATTGAAGGCAGCCATGTCCTTACTTTCCTACATGCTCTTGATAAAATACGTGCCCTTCAGGAAAAGCTAGAACTACCTGCACGATAAGTGGCTTAATTTGTCAAGCTTCGAAAAACAGAGCAAAGTTGAAGCAGAGTGGCGGCTCTCTCGCAGACACAAGAACGAGATGAATCAGCTGAAGACCGAATCCAGAGGTAATAGGTACAATTAGAAGAGAATAAATTAGAATTCGTGATGTTAAACAAAAAAACCAAAATGAACGAGCAACACAATCACCATTTTAGTGCAATTGACAAGATACTTTCAGATTCAAATGAAATGTTACACTTTCAATTTAAAGGAAGAATTCATGCACTTGAAGAGAAGAACGTTTTAACTCAATAATAAAAACAACAGAAAAGTGCCGGAAGATCAGCGAGAAGAGAGATGTTGTGAAGGAGTTCAGCGTGGACTGTTGACAGTTAATTAGAAACTACAACTGTTACAAGAAAATACCACGAAATTGCTTGGAATATTCAGCACACTGATGCACGTACAACATTTTACAAGAGCACTTTGCTTTGTGCTGCAGACTGCTTTGTCTGCATTGTCGGACAAAGTGTTGATGCTCTTTCAGTTGCTCAAAAACGTGATCCAGAAGTGGATAATGAATCATCCTGATGTTGGAGAGCAGAAATGGGAGACGTGTAGTTATAGAACTTTGGTGGTAGGAATGTACAGGCGTGACATATTGCTGTTACGGCAACAACTTCTATTTATTAAGATGTGCTATACTTATTTATTTATTTTACGGCAAAAACAGTTCAAAACGTTATGCGGCATATTAAGAGTGAATTCTGTGCACGTTTTCCTAAATCCAGGGATCCCTACCCTAACCCTTTTTACAAGTTCATTTCTGAATACAGATGGAAACAACCGTTTTGGGAAATCTCTTATTAGAAAATATTGACTCCCGTGTAATAAGAACTATTTGCAGAGGCAAAACTGCAGATTTGGCTATTATCCCTCATCGTTCCTTTCGTGAAAAAATTGACTTACTACCGCGAGGACAGGGATAACAATAATTTCAATAACTAAATTTCCTATTGAATTCTAGAAAACGCATAGAGACAGTAACGTTACATTTACGATCAGAAGCAAAACAAAGTGCCATTTCAGTATTCGCTCGAAGGATCAGTGAATATGGACGAAAAATGTAATCGAGATGAAGGGTCATTGTTCCAAACATTGAAATACAATAGTACTTTTTAGGTTAGATTTATTATTAATTCGGCAGTTAAGTATCACAACAGAGAGTATTCGGCAATTAAGTATCGTAGCAGAAAATCGTAACTTAACATAACGTATGTAACGTAACAGGGTTCAAAGATTGTCACACGCAAACCGTTCTAGTCTCTAATAGTTCGGTTTGTAGAAGTTCCAAACGCCCATTTTATGTCTTCTTGCCTTAATATTGTGCACATGATTCGCTCTACCGACGTATGTAGTTTTTTCTAAACAACGGTTAATTTTATTCCAAGCAGGAAAGCCTGTGTATGCTTTGTACGTGGCATAGAGTCGCAACTTAATCCGCCTTTTTTCGAGTGGCTCCCATACACCTCTATTGTCACACGATATTTAGCCTTTTACAATTATACAGAGAAAATGGTAACTAATGTACATACATTAAATACTATTTTTAAAATAAAAATTAATTTTCTCTTTGATGTTCGATGATCTTTATTTTACGTATAAAGCGGTCTCAAGCTGTGTGTGGCATAATGCGGGGAGAAGTATATTCTGTAGATGTTTTCTTAGAGCCTGGGATAGGTACCTTATATTCACACACTGAATTTGGAATAGTCTCTTGTAACCTTTGGTATACAAATAACGAATATTGTTCATCACTTGTGTTATCGCGATAGCAACATTGTTGTTGATAATGACGAGAAAGAGAATGTGTTGTAAGGCGATTTGTAAAGAATATTGTGAAATGCTAATCACAGTGCAGCGAAATAGGTGTTGAAAGTCAATGAATATTGAAGTACATTGGAATAAAGAATTTGAAAGAATGTACATGAAATTATTCGTAAGAATTGAATTGAAACTATACACTCTGTATACACAGACCGCAAGGAGAACCAACGGCCGGAGGATTTGAGGTTCATGTTAACTATAGTAATTTCTACGTCCCCCCAGACCCTAGTTTCCCCGCGGTACTCACGTCGATAGTGCCAACATGGGTGCGGTGAGGTGGTGCTAAGCTCAGAGTTACTCAGTTTCACCCGGCAGCCCACCAGTTGAGTCCCTACCCGCCGACCTTTGGAGCAGGACTGAGGGCAAGACTTGTTCCCAACTCCACATTAAGACGTTCGACGAGGAACTCGAATCTCCCGTCATGTCGATCAAGATACCGACGATACGTCGATAGCGTCAATGCAGATGCTGTATAAGGGTACGAGTAGGGGCTCGTGCGGGTGGTCCCCAGTTCGTCACCTGCCCGTCGGGGAAGTGGCAGATACTCATGGGTGGTTGATCCCGGATTTGGGGTGGCAAGGTTCCTTTTATCCGCGTAACTATAATATTGTGAATCACGAGAAATAGTGAACCGAATCAGTGAACGAAAGGAACCGTTCCACTCGAACACTTTAAGAGAGCTTCAAGCGAACGGCGCCAATACAAACTTGGGAATCACAAGAAATAATGAATCATAAATTTCATCGTTTGCAAATCCACATGCACAAGAGACGATTTCCACAAGCACGTCTAGTAGCCACGGCGGTTGATCAGAGTTTAGGGTGACACGGCTCCTTTGGTTCACTGATTCGGTTCACTATTTCTCGTGATTCACAATATTAGTTACACGGTTCACTTCAATCACTGGAGATTACTTTTGCTGGCATTGATTCAAAGCATAAATATATACACAATTTCACTATGCCATATAAAGCTATGCATTTTGCTATTACGAAACATGTTTTCTTCATGACGACACCCTTTAAATTTCAATTCACATCTAAAATTACACTTCACAACACTCTTTCAAATCACAAAATTAAGACTTTAGCTTGCTGGTTGAAATGGATTACAAATATAGCTTTGATTTACTAATAAAACAGCCTCCTAATAACACATTTAGTTGTTACTACGACGACAAAATTATTTACTTCATAATTTTATGATTTTATGAATCGTGAAGAAATATTGGCGTGGATTTGCGTGTTTTTTTTTATTTAAAGTTTCCTTTTAATTGTTGTATGTGTCTACAAATATGGAATGTATAAATTCAGAATTTATTTATGATTTTCGCCGAAAGGGAAGTTTGAATGTGATTCAGTGGTGTCAGAAAGTGGGTTTGCTTCCATCTCGACGTGTATCTAATGTATGCAAGAATGAAATGAAGTTTATTGATAGAAAGGATAGAACAGATGGTTTTGAGTGGTTTTGCAGAGTCAGAGACGAGAATGCTCATTGTTTGAAAATGTCTGTACGAAAGGATTCTTGGTTTGAGAGGAGTCATATGGAGATATGAAAGGTGCTTCTCATTACCTACATGTGGGTGATGGAAGCAAGAGTAGATCATATTTGTTTGGATGCGGGAGTTACTGATTGGATGAGCTTTTGTCGAGAGGTATGTTTTGTGGTGTTTGAAAATGAAAGTGAACCACTGGGTGGAGAGGGTGTTGAAGTAGAAATTGATGAGAGCAAGTTTGGTAAAAGGAAGTATAATAGGGGAAAAAGTGTGGAAGTTTATACTTCTTCTTACTTCAATGAATATATTTGGAAACGAAAATTTAAATGTAAAAAAATTAAAAAATGTTTGTAAATATATAAAGACCATTTATAATGTTTATCAAGACGTTAGTATTTTTTAATGTAGATTATTATAGTAAAAAGTAAACATATTTTGTTTTCAGAAGAATTACATTAAGCCGAAATCAATTGTTATTTTGGATTGCTGGAAGGCTTACAGTCAATCAGTCTATTACATTCAAAGTTAATAAAACTGGTGCACACACGATTTTTATAAAAGGGACTTGGAGTGCGATAAAACGTGCAATTCCGCGTCACAAAGTAGAGAGTTTATTTATTTATTTGGCAGAATACCTTTGGAAAAATAAATTTAAAATGACAAGTTTAAAAATTTTGGTGAAAGTATAATGAAAATTTCTAATGTTAATCAAGAGGTCAGTTTCTTTTTTTCATTTTGCTGAATGTTTCTTAATGTATCAAAAAGTATTATTTGCTTAGAAAAATAAGAATCTTCGAACATCTATGGGTTTCGTGTTTATTATAATTCTCCAGCTTTGTTATGTTGGTTCTTTTTTGTTATGAGGTTAGTTATATTTATGTATTTATTATTATAATTTTAATAAGCTTCTTGTAAATAGTATTTTTTTTAGATATATGAAGAAAATTACAAAATAGCTGTTAATTTGTGGTGAAAGATTTTTAATTAAATTGGTTAAAAATTTTCTATTAATAAAATATAATGTAAATGAGATAATTTTTTCTATTAATGTACTGCGGGTACTAGAGCATACAAAAATGTATTAAGTAGTATTACTTGTTCACGTTTAACAGAATTTAACAGTGCAACACCCAGTGCGCATTTGCACATTTTAAAACTTTTTATTATAGGAGAAAGATGGCAGGACTGCACGTCTTCACGCACTAAAAGCTGCAAAGCCAAAACCAGTGAGTTTGTTCTAAGCTCAAGCGCAAAAGCGACGCATATCGCTGGTAACGCCCCTTCCCTCCCGTCGACTCCCACAGTCGGCGCATCCCTCTCAGCCACCAGTGTTCTTTCTGGGAAAATGAGCTCCGCCGAGACCACTCCAGCAAACAATGGACGACCAAACACTACCCAACGAAAATTCAAAACCTAATTCTTCAGACGAAAACATAGGACGAGCCCCTGCGAAAGACGAAACTTCTAATACGATGAATGAAAGATTAAAATAAACAAATAAATAAAAATAAATTTTAAAAAGCACGAGATTAGCAATATTTGAAACACACCCACACCCATGTGTGTGTGTTTGTATAGGAGAGAGACAGAGAGACGGATTGAATATGAAAACAACCGGCAACGTCGGGTATTTTGCTAAATTTCAGGCAATAATTGTTGTTATTAAGTTACAAGTTACTGACAAGTTATATCTGTAGTATACTGGTGTACAAATGTAAGATAGACACTTCCACACTGAGACAAGAGTTGTTTGGAAGCTTGTGAGATGTGCTTGTGGCGAAAAATATTGAAAAAATCTAATAATGCACAATGCACACTAATAAAGCACAATATTGTACTGTAAAATAGTTGGAAAAAGAGGGAGTTCCTACAATGAACATTTTAGAATTATTTCAAAACGAACTACACTTCAGAAACTATACAGAGATGAAGAGGACTGAGGAAGAAAATGTCATGGTGACAAGACACTTTTTGCCTTTATAATAATGAATTTTCACCTACCCTCTCCAACATAGTCATAGGCCAGGTATTCAGTGACGTACCGCCAACTAGGGAGCGTTTGTACCACCCTTACTTTTAAATATCACGTCAATTGCTACGGAACTCCTTTAAACTGAGCAAAAGTTTCAACTCTTCAGACCGAACATTGTAACATACGAGTAGTCGGAATATTTGGGACTCTCGTTATATTGGGAATAGACAACCACTATATAACTCTATGGGGACTCCGGAGAGGTAAAATAAACAAGATGACGTTAGAGTAGAAGAGACCCGCTGAGCAAGGCCTAATGGATACAGCCGTAGCAGATAGCGTCGGTCGAGTCTAAAAAATGGAAATTATTAATTAATGGTTAAATTTCTTTCTGTGAATCAAATACGATTATTACTAGCTACGCGGAACAGTGAGGACGTTCTATAGAGAGATTGTAGGACAGTGTTCGGGAATTGGCACCCATCTGCGGTACCAAAGCTAGGAAATCGAATGAGCTTACAGAACGCCGCAATTGAACTTCGTTATATTAGTTCCTTGGAGCGGAACAAGATACGAAGAATGATCTTCGTGGCGATTTCCACCGGAGAAAGACAAAGATCGGTGACGAATCTTAAATAAAAACTATTTTCATTAATTTTATAAAACATTAAATAGGTGACATGACTAAAACATTTATGTGTTCAATTGATTTATAATAGAAAAATTTAAAATAAATACCAAGTATTGATTGAAATGCTTATTATTTATTAGTTGCGTGCAATTCATTAGTAGAAGAAAAGGAATTTCCAGAAAACTTGTTTATTCGTACGATTGGCACGTCCACCAGTTGCAGTGGCTGGGGAAAGTAAAATTACGTAATCGAACTTGAATCTGAACTAAATTTGAATTGTTTTAATGGAGCAAGCAGGGCAAATTCAGATCGAATAAAATTAGAAAATATTACATCATCATTAATGCAAGAAACCTATTTACTCTTTATACCAAAGGCTATTAGCCACAATTATATCACCACTACACGATTCCATCCACATGATTCGTTTACTAAACGTTTAGTTGAAGTTATGATCACGAAGATAGTGATTTCTTCATAATATTCGACACTACAAATGTACCGCAATACGCACCCCAAGTAGCAGCCAATTCTTTACTCCTCTTGTCCTTATAATCAAAGTTTACGAGTTAGGATAGACGAAGTATTGTTGTACCGTGTGACAATAATTGAAAAATGCCGTTATATATAAGTTAAATAACGCTTTTTAGTGAATTAAATTATTACCACAAACTTTCAGTTGAAGTTATCGCCGAGATTCCTACAATTACTTCTCAACCTGCCGTAGCACATTAAGCCAAGCATCAGATTTACCATTCGTCTTGCACACTCATTCTTCTCGCTAAAAGTTAACTCCAACGCGAGCCCATTTGCAGCGACGGGCAGTGCTTCTACGCGAGACACAGCGCGTAACACACCGGGCCCAACACAAAAGGCGAGCGGAGCGCGGGCCTTTAACCGAGCAGAAACTTCTCTTTGTTTCCTCTTTGTCCTCACGCACAACAGTGTACTTCTCCGCGTACCTAACTAGTTTCTGCGCCTCCCGCAGCATCAGCACAGCGTTGATTCACAATGCCTGGACTGACCGCTATCCAGCCACTCTGCCCCGCTAACGTTGAGTTTCTTAATGCACTTGCAAAGTACTCCAGATGAAGACCGAGCAGAGGTGAATATATTGCCAGCAGCAACGATGCCATTTATCTTCACTAATTAAATGAATATCTTAAAATTACAATCATCGTTAAGCCACTAAATGAAAATGTTTACTCATGCTATTGTAAATTCCATTTAAATTTCTACAATGTAATCGAGAAGGAAAAGAATATCAGGGTTAGAAGATTTCGAATTTGAAGCTGCCGTTTGCAGTTGAATGGATAACACATATTATGCTGGTCCGGAATTAAGTACTGCAGTGGAAATTGAACTAGCTAATGGTTCTGATGAACACTTCACGTAAGCATATTCCAGTGGTGACAGTTCTGTTTAAAATTGAGGTCGTCTGCGCTTCACCGAACAGGGCGAGCAGTGATATTATGAGAGACCTAGTCGAAAAGTTTGGTCAAGGGTACTGAGGCAGTCCAGATGGACTCATCAAAGACAATATTTAATAAGTTTTAATAGAGAATAAGCGCGACATATTTGCAAAGACAAGTGACGGGTTCGGGAGCGTAGTGACATTTATTTATTTATTTATTTATTTATTGCGCCGCAACTCACAAATTGTTTAAATACAATTAGACCGGGGTAAATGAATAATGAAGATAGATTTAGGCCGTCAATATATAATCATGCATTGGACGTTTCCAAGAAATTCAAAAGAAGTTTTCGTAAAGCAAGTGAACACTACGTACCAAGAGCCTATGTTCGTAAATATGTCGAGTTAAATAAAAGATTTTGAAAAGACTAAAATGTAAACAATTCGTAGGAGGGGCTTCGCGTAGTCACACCCTAAATACACATATAAATTTATTGAACGTTAAATAAAATTCCCTATGGAATATTTTATGCTAAAGAATAATTACAAGTTACGCATAGGAGAAATAGGAACCGTTTCAATTGACACGCCCATCGTGGGGAGCGAATAGGTAAAAGTAATTCCAATCTGTTTTTATTATTATTATTATTATTATTATTATTATTATTATTAGGGAAGTAAAAACAGTTTTTTAGTACCGAAACCATCTTCGTAGATTCGACACATAATATTGTACGCCTAAATAGGGGCCTAAGCATAAGTGCGAAACTTACACAACCCATAGACTCTTGGAAGAAATTCGGAACATATATGGTTGAAGAGATAATAATTTACATCAATTGTGAAGCATGAACCGTAAGGAAGGATAGATTGCAATGTGGTCAGTTAGGGTGCTATCAAGGCATTTTCTTAGTATTGATAAAAGACACGAAAACTACCTATTGGAGCAGTTAGCTGCTAGAATTTTCCTACTGACAGCGTCTAAACTCTTCCTCGCTATGGAACTAGTGTCAAAAATCATACCACAATCGAGACTCGAACCCAACAGTTCTGAGTTTTCTTCATTTAACACTCTGATAGTTTTCGCAATTACATACTCTATACTATTATATAATATACGTTTTCGAGAAAATAAAAACTGTTGTCCGCTGTCATGCATCAGGGAACTTGTGTTCTTATAGAAACGAGGTCTTAGAACGTAAATAACAGTATTTAACATTTTGGACGAAATAACAATTTTGCAAAATTTTGACTGGTACAAACTAGGTATTTCTGCATGCCAAGCTGTTTTCTGAGCGAACAACTAATGAAGGTCACAAATTCCTCGTACGTTATGGATGGTGCTACTCGTTAGGTGTAGAATTGCGGTTTCCTATTATATTTCCAGGTGCAATGTGTATTGCCATTTATCATCAATGACATCTCATATTTAACAATTATATTAACCAAAAGAGCTTTAATAAGTGGTGAAATTAATGAAGATCTGGTATACTCCAACGTTTCTTTATTTTTGGCGAGTTCTTGTCACTGTGCCTCATTCACACTGACGGAATCGCAGCTGGCAGCTCCCAGGTAGGCTTTTGGACACAAAACGGGTGGCTGCCGCAAATTGGGAAAAGAGCATTCGAAGGAGCCTGATATATTGTGTGGTTCGAGTGAATGCAGCACCACCCCCAGGACTTATATCCATACGATAGGTAGTCGATCAATTTTTTTTTTTTTTTTTTTTTTACCTCCCAGTAAACTTAACACGTCTATCCAGATAGCCGAGATCGCTAAGGCAGTAGAGTCGTGGCGATCTCGGATCGAAAGATCGCGGGTCCGAATCCTGCCTTGGGCATGGATTATTTGTGATTGTCCCTTCACCCTTCATCATCCTATCACTTCATTAAAGAAGGATCAATAATTCCCCAAGTGAACAAGAGTCCCTTGCCCTTAAAGGGATGTGCACTTGGCTAATAAAAATAAAACTTAACACAATTATAATAAATTTACACCAGAATGAATATACCGAATAATTCCACGAGAAATAACTTGAAGCATAATTTTGATAGTTGAAAAATTACACAAATATATATTTCTACTCCAATTGTATAATTTACTTATTTGATGGCTGCATAATGATACTCATTACGATACAGATTTCATTATGTTACACGTTCTTGAGCATTCACAGAAGTTTACAAATGAGGTATCATTCTAGTAAATGTGCCGTTCGATTATGTATATTAAAATTGTATTTATACTTCATTAGGTTGTCGGCTTAATTTCTTTCAAGGCATTTTATGTTATATGTTGCTATATATGCCATCTTTGTTTAAATATGTTCTTTCAATATCTCGCATTGGACTTACCAATGAATCGTAGTAGGTGATACTGTTATAATCCCGTTCTGAAGTTCCCAACACCAAATGGGATATGAACGGTTCGTATTGGAATTTCAAAATTATAATCGCCGTAACAAATATTAACAGATTTTGATGCTAATAGTTAAATTTTAATTCCGATACATTTTTTGGTATTATGCACAAAAATACACATAGCATATTTCCATTAGCCCAAATGCTAAAATGCAAAAATACAGATCATTGCAAATTAGTTGCGAAAATTCTACCGCAACATCTTTTACAACTACATTTGGTTCTTCCCCGGATTTCCTTAACACTTCCATATTTTTCTCCCCTAATTTTTGAAGAGATTAAAACTTAACTTAGTCTAATTTTGGCTCAATTCTTTTCCTGCAATTGCTCTATTGTTTTGTATGGGAATATAGCGTTGCATGCGAATCTAACATTCAAAGGTGACTGTTTTGTATGTTTATGTGAATAAGGTATTAGTTAATTTGAATAAGAATAAGTTGCAAGTCACATTCATTTGAAAACTGTATTTGCACACTTATATAAGAACGTAAAAGTGCGAAGTCAAACATAACGTAAATTCATTCTCTAGCATTACTCACAGTTTTCTTTTCTCGACATTCACTTGAAATTCTTGAAGTTTTACAAGTTCCGAGGTAATACTGTTCGTAGGTGTTCGCAAATTGATTTTTGAAAATACAATAATAATTCGACTCTAAATTGAAATCAAACTGCAATGCAATTTACTTGGTAATTGAATTGGTCACTAAAAGATGTCAACATCAGTGTTGCCAAGGCCGTGAAAGAAAATTATAGCGTATTAAGCTGAAAGTGCCTTTGAGTCTGGTATTTAATCAATGCCACCTACACAGATAGATTTACGAGGCGTTGGTTTAATTCCTGGAATGATCACTAAGATCGCAGCGCCAAGAACGAAAAAACACGTTTGGAGAAATTTGTTTAAATCTTCTAGTGGGATCCAAAAACAAATTATCAGTTCCCCATCAGGAGACCGAGACGCGTCGAATGACACCTCATAAGTTTCGATTGGTGCACAGGAAGTGGTCTAGATCCCAGTGACAGAAAGGCAAAAACACACATCTGCACATTCAAGAGCTTTACTGAAATACTTTATAGAAATAGTGAAAGTAGTGTAGGCGTAGAAATTTAAAAAAATAATATAGTACACTATATGTGTCCACGTAGTTTACTTACGTAAAGATTATATTTCAAATGCATTAGGTGGGTAAGTTTTATAACAAAAATGGGTTCGTGCAGAACCTTAATGGGGTTAGAGCGAAATACGTGATGTTTCACGTGTCCTTTTTATTGTGATCTACAGGTTGCGACATGTCTTTTTATTGAGATATAAGGCCGCAATAATATACAGGATGCGACAAAATTGAATCATTACAAAAAGCAGTCTTTCCAGGGTAAATTATGTTTCTGTGGTAAAGGAAATGCTTAAGTTTAGGTTTACCAAAACGGTAAAGGAAAATTTGTTGATAATATACAAAACACGTTGGTATGTATTTTATCGCATGAAATGAGTCCCTATTTTTGTATCGGTTTCTCGCAGGTAGTCAATTGGTCACAGTTAATTGACTACTACGGACACGTTTTAGTGAAGCAACGCGCGATGAGAGAAGTTACAATTAATCAGCTGCGACTTAGCGTTTGGGCCGGACATTACGTGTTTTCCGCATTGTGCAGGTGTGAGCGGTAAACTTTGTTTTCAATAAGAGGTTGGCACTGCTTGGTGCTTCTTAAGCTTAAGTTTTCATCACTTCTTACAATTGGAGGAGTGGATCATGTCCCTGGCAATGAATCGTCAGGATCCGCGGGCTCCAAAAGCGGCAGAAGAGAAAGAATATACTCAGATCTCGATTCCAAATTACCCCAAGCTCAGCAACAAATTAGAGAATTGAGTTTGCAGATTGTGAACTGAAAATTACTGTAATGAATGCAGCACTTGCATGTGTTAGAATATTGTTATAAGCAATAAATACACCAAGAATGAGCTTAAATATCACCTTGCCGTTACTTATTTCTGTTCACCTTCGCAATTTTAGTGGGAAGGCGAACAGTTGGGCTTGGTCGGCTGCCACAATATTTCACGCATTAAACGGATTCAAGGAACATACATAATACGATACTCAAAGGTTCAAAAACAATTATTTCAAGTCACACGTGATGGCGGGTGACATATAATTCACACTAGGAGACATATCTTCTGATCCGATAACGACCATCTATGGTTTCCCCTTACGTCTTCCTTTGGTTTCAGCTAGCTATTTGGCCACATACTCTTGTCAGCTGCCATCTATCGCCGCCCAAAGTACATTTTTTGACATTTACTTAATTAGTCTGTTTTCTAATAGTAGTATGGAAATACCCCGTACTAAATGGCAATAATCTTTGAAAACTTTGGAGCCGTTTTTAAGAAAATGGCGATTACGCGCTAATGTAAATTCGAAATTTGAATCTCTTTTCACAATAAACTGTTGAGTTTTTGAAAAACTTCATTTGAAGTCATTTCGCTTTAATTCGCATATGCAACAATATATACAAATCGCCTGAAATATGCATGCTATAGGAGTGAGAGATATTTAAAAAAAATAACAATGTTACTTTTTGAAAAAAACAAAAGGATATCCCAAAATAAACTTTGTTATATTAAACAGTGCAATTAGCACAATCCGTTGGACCATTTTGAACACAAAAGTTGGAGCCATTTTTGGGAAAATGGCTTTTGAGCGTTTCTGAAAATGCTGGATTTTGAGCTCCTTTTGTCAGACACTTCTTCTGTTTTCGAGAAAATTTATATGACATTATTTAAAACACGTGTACATATAAATGCAATAATGTAAACAAATTGTCGTTCCAAAACGTGTGTAATCGTGTAAACAAATCGTTGTAAATATTAAAAACGTGAGAGACGAATCAAAATTTAAATTTTTGTAGTTTGTGAAAAAAAACAAAGCAATATAGTGTTTGTCATCTGACGAAGTACATTTATCACGATCCGTATCACTATATGTGGGGGTAAGAAAGTGAACATTTTCTACAATCTGCATTGTCACTATACACACTACGTAGAATTATGTTTTGTTGTACACTAAGTAGAATTATGAGCATTTTAACCAAAAATTCGTGCAAACATGTTCGCTTCTGGACAACACACAGCTGCGCGAATAGGGACGATACTTTTTTGTGATAGATCACGTGGGTATCCAACGACGACCAATATATCATCTACCACCGTTCTTAGCTGCTTTATGCCTCTGGTTCTGACAGAATGAGCAGTCGGTGTACAGCAAACGGTGATTAGTACACACGAAATTGACGGGTCATACGTAGCTGAATTTTAACAGTTTAGTTATGGAAAAATATCTCACAACCAGCAAATAGTTGCCGCGTATGAGAGCTTTAAAAATATATAAATCCATATATTTATAATGGCATCATAAAGCCCGGTACGAAAAAGGGAATGGAGAAGCAGTATTCAATAGGAAGCTTCAATGTCACTGCGTGCTTCTCAGCACGGCTGGTGCCGCACTCTTGTGCTTATCATATGTTAGCGGCGCGACTGTGTAGTTACGAAGTAACTTAAGCTTAATGTCATTAATATTAAATTGAAGCATAATTAAACAACAGCGGAATAAAACATAACTTTCAAAACCATATTATCTGACGCCTCAAAACATTAACATGAATATCAGTGACACTGCAAGAAAAACAAAGGTTTATAAGCACAAAATTAAATTTCTTTGAAATGGTAAGGTGGTGTTATACAGCTTTTAATGTAATGCTGAGGTGTCACTCATAGTATTTTATTCACCTGCATTTCTTTACATATTACGAGTACATTATATTATACCGCATACTCTTATATTGCACATCAGTGCAAATTCCCAGTGGTTCTCTGCTTAATATTGTGAAGCTATTGAAGCCTGAAGTTTTCGTTACTATCTATAACACTGAGAAGTTATTATGCCCGTTACGCCAAAATGCCCGTGTTTTCGGGATATTCTTGTTCGTCTCCAAAATAAGGTTAACAATTGCACAAAAACATTCAAGGTTTTCCAGAACCAACTATGGATAAAAAAGCATGTACCAGCACGTCACACAATTACCAAGATGTCACAGATACGACAAAAAAGAACGAGGATTTATCAAAACAAAACCAAATTTCTTTGAAACAGTTAAGTCATCTTTATAAATCATTAAAGTAAAGCAGTGGTGTCTCTATAATATTTTTTCATCTGCATTTCTTTACATATTACCAATACATTACATTATACTGCACGTTTTATCGTTAGCATGCCGCTAATATTTCATGTGTGGTCCTAATTCTCTGTGAGTCCCTGTGTTACAGTGACAAGCTACTGATGGTGGTTGTTTTTAGGCCATTATTCCTGTTCGCCTCCAAAATAAAAGTAAACTAATGAACAAATCATTTTACGTTTTTCAGAATCTGCTACGGATTTAAAGCATTGTCAAACGCTTTGGTGATGTGCAGGAAAGTATTGCGGATTAGTGTGTTGTTCTGGCATGGAACCTTGCGCTATATATTCGGTAAGC